>SJYQ01002610.1:570831-635053 GCA_006410935.1 Redunca redunca | reverse complement strand
TATCACTACAGAACCCACAGACATGAAAAAGATGACAAGGGAACATTATCAATAGTTTTATGGTGACAAATTTAACAATTTGGATAAAATGAACAAATCCTTTGAAAAATGCAACTTACAAAAAAAGACACAGGATCTTGCTGAAAAAAAAATCAGCTAATCAAAAACTACATTAAGAATATAAATATGCAAGCCATTGTCTGGTAGGAAATATTCATAAATCCACTGGCTGACAGAAGAACTGGTTTCCAGGATATATGAAGAATTTTTATAGTCTAACAATAAAAGATTTAAAAATATCCTCCAGAAGGGGATAAGATTTCAGGAGACACCTCACAAAGATAATATTCAAATGGGAAAAAGAGTGGTTTAGAGCTACAATGAGTCCCTGCACACCTAACAAAATGGCTACTTGAAATACTTAACACCAGCGTTGGCAAGAAGATGGAGCAACTGGAGGTTTTGCTATATTGCTGGTGAGAATATAAAATAGTACAACCACTTTGGAAAATTTCTGAAATTTCTTTATAAAACTAACCATACAGCTACCTTATAAATTCAATAATTTCACTGTTAGGTATGTACTCAAGACTAATGAAAATGCATACTGAAAAAAAAAAAAGAATTGTAGAAGAACATAACAGTTTTATTCATAATAATCAAGAAGTGGTAACAGTGCTGATGTCCATAAACAGGAGAGTAGATAACCAAGCTATAGTCATTTACACCATGGAATATTGCTCAGCAATATAACTAAAAGCACTCTTGATAAGTGCTCAAAAACCATTTTATTGGCTTGAAAGAAGGCTTATGCCAGAGTGATCACTATATGATTCAATTTACATGGAATTTTAAAATTTGGCAAACTTAATTCGTTGTTGTTGTTCAGTAGCCCAGTCATGTCTGACTCATTATGACTCTTCTCAGTCCCATGGACTGCAGCACACCAGGCTTCCCTGTCCTTCACTATCTTCTGGAGTTTGCTCAAACTCATGGCTATTGAGTTTGATGCCATCCAACCACCTTATCCTTTGTCATCCCCTTAACCCCCTGCCTTTAGTCTTTCCCAGCATCAGGGTCTTATGCAATAAGTTAACTCTTCATATCAGGTGGCCAAAGTATTGGAGATTTGGCATCAGACATTCCAATGAATATTCAGGGTTGATTTCCTTCAGGATTGACTGGTTTGATCTTCCTTGCAGTCCAAGGGAAAGGGGTCTTACAGACTTTCTAATCCTACCGCTCGTCACAGCAGAAACTCAGAGATGTGATGTTTTTGCCTGGGAAAACACAACAAAGTAACAGGAGAAATTAGCTGATTTCTGATTCACTGCTCAGAAGTCAGCTTTTCACAACCTCCCCTCTGCCAGGGAGAGAATGAAGGCAGAAAATTTCCTATTTCTGAGCCTATGCTCCACTGCTCCGGTGTTGAGCCTTTGACCTGTGAGTGACTGAGAGCAGAATTCCATCCCTGGAGAGCTCTAATAGGACCCTCAGGTCACCTGAAACACTGCCCATCATTTGAGTAGTTGCTTCTTTAAAAGAGGAATTAGCCTGAAAGCTCTGTCTAGCTTTGTGAGTCAGATGGAAAAAGACCAAGCGACTCTGGACTAGGGTTGCAGAGAAAAAGAACCATGTTTGTCTGACCGAGGGGCTGAGGGGTGAGGGCCGAGTGATGGGACTTCTTGATTACCAGCTGAAAAACTTGCTTGGACTCCTGTGAACTCTGCTTCCCTTTTATTGTGTGTATTTCAGGGCTGGTCTCTAATTCTTGTTCTTCTTCTGAAGGATGGGGCAGAAATTGCATTTGAAGTCCTTGCTGAGGGCATTGGTAGACTCAGGCAGCCATGAGTAACCACAAGTCAAAGGTGCCACTGGGCAAAAACCTTAACAGTGTGGTCTGGAGCTCCGTGTTTGTCCCATTGACCAGAGCTGTGTTTGTCTGAGGTTCCTCGTATGATGTGATCTCAGAGGGGAGGGAACTGTGCTATTCAGCACTCCATGAATATGGACCCTAGGCTAGGAACTTTATGCTGCTTGCTTTGTTTCAGACTCACAATGGCCTTGATACTATATTTTCCTTTTATAGAAGAGACATTAAATAACTTGCCCAGAATCACACAAGTCACAGATAAGGACGCCAAGTTCTTTAAGTCAGCAGTCCCCAGCCTTCTTGGCACTAGGGATGGGTTTCATGGAAGACAATTTTTCCATGGACCAGGATGGGTTGTGGTTTCTGGATGATTCAAGCACATTACATTTAATGTGCACTTTATTTCTGTCTTGATTACACCAGCTTCACCTAGTTCATCAGGCATGAGATCTCTCAGAGGTTAGGGACTCCTCCTTAAGCAATCCATGAGACTTCCCTCCCAAGAACCTGGAGATAAAGGCAATAACTTTGAGGTCCAACTAATCAGTTAAACTAATCAACTTGACATTTAACAAAAAGCAGTTGATTGCCTCCTAGTGGCCCTAAGAAGAGCCACTTGACTATATAGTAATCAGTGATAAAAATGCTTCTACCAAAGAAATATATGATCAGAATTTATGGGCAGCAGTGGGACAGAGCAATATGGGAAAGAGAGCTGTAAGCCCTGGGACATGTTGGAGGGGACTTCTCCCAGTTCACCCTGACCCTGACATGAGGTGGTGATGGTGGGAGAACTGGGGAGATGTGGGTCAAAGGATGCAATTTTTCTATTAGGAGATCGATAAGTTCTGGAGATCTAATGCACAGCATACTGTATATGGTCAATGGTACTGTAATATATTTGTCAAAGTTGCTAAGAGACTAGATCTTAAATTTTCTCCACAAAAAGAAATGGTAAATTTATACTCTGGCCACTTGATGTGAAGAGTTGACTCATTGGAAAAGATCCTGATGCTGGGAATAATTGAGGGCAGGAGGAGAAGGTGTGACAGGGGATGAGGTGGTTGGATGACATCATTGACTCAATGGACATGAGTTTGAGTGAACTCCAGGAGACAGTGAAGGACAGGGTTGCCTGGTGTGCTGCAGTCCCTGAGGGTGCAAAGTGTTGGACATGATTTAACGACTGAACAACAACAATTATATTAATGAAAGAAGTGTTAACTAATGCTGGGGAAGTAATCATATTGCATTGTGGTCATGATTTAGTAGCTAAGTCATGGCCAACTCTTGGGACCCCATGGACTATAGCCCACCAGGCTCCTCTGTCCATGGGACTTCCAAGGTAGGAGTACTGGAGTGGTTTGCCATTTCCTTCTCCAAGGGATCTTCCCAACCCAGGGATTGAGCCCACATCTCCCGCACTGCATGTGGTCTCCAGTCTCCTGCATGGCAGGTGGATTCTTTATTGACTGAGCCATCAGGGGAGTGATATTGTGCTATATAAGTGTATCACATCAGCAAGCAGTACACTTTAAACCTATGCAATATTATCTGTCAATTATGTCTTAATTTAAAAAATCATCAGAAAAATAAAAATAAAAATCTCTTCTATTTTTGGAAAAAATATGGATATAAATTCATTCTGTTAGCTTGTATTACTCTGTCCTAGGGAAGGCCATGACATATTGTTTGAAATACATTCGTCAATGTTGAAAACTTTCATTTTGGTGAGCAGAACTGATTTCAAATTATCTTCTCATTACAAATTTCTTTCACTGGAGAGAAAACCCAGTTTTGGAGTTCTTGATATAAGAAGGCATTTGCTGGGGCTCTGAGGGAACTTTTGGAATGATTTGGATTAAGTTCTTGTTTTGTGAAAATATTATCTGCTGTTATCTCTTTGAGGATTCTCACGATGGGTTTCTGAAGATTTTCTCTCTTTTAGAAAATATTATTTATTTATATATTTGGCTGCACCAGGGTCTTTATTGTGGCATGAGGGGTCTAGTTCCCTGACTGGGGATTGAACCCAGGGTCGTTGCATTTGAAGTGCAGAGACTTAGCCACTAGACCACCAGGGAAGTCCCCAAAGATACATCTTTATACAGTCCTTTTTCATCCAGGTGGTTTTATTTGTCTTTTTGCTATGGCCTCTGCCTTTGTTGTTGTTGTTGTTAGAAACTTTCCTCAGATATCTGGTGACACTTAGCTGTCTGTTTTGGTTAAAAAATAGAGCATCTAAAAGTAGTTAGAGTTCTTTGGGAGGGGGGGGCTTCCTTGGAAGGTGGTCTGGCTGGGTCAGTTTTCTGAGAACTGTACCCCACCGGGCCTATCTTTCAATATTTTCAGCTGTGCAGGTAAGATTCTCTCCAGAGAGGAATCTTCTTGTTTCCTGCCTGAGTGTCTACTATCCTGTTTGCAACCAGTTGGGAGGAAAAGCTGGAGGATATCAGTGTTCATTGTGTAACTGGTCACTTATTTCTAGTGTTTTCAGCACTTTGTGTATGGAGAGCTCCTACTGACAGACCCTATAGAAAAGACACTTCTGGGTGGTGCCACTTTGAGGGAGGGACAGTCATTTCAGAGCAGGTAGAAAATCTGGGCTATACTGCTACTTAATTCGAATTCAACCTTGTTTTTCATCTCACTTTTACCTCTGCCTCTGGAGGTAAATTATGTTGCCAACTCAAGCTTTTAGGGGATTCTGTTTGCGTTCCTATTGCTGGCTTAGGGTTCAGCAGTCCTAGGTCTGTTGTCAGGCACCACTTACACTTTCTGTTTCCCAGCTTCCTAAGTGCTGGGTAGGAACCCAGCTTCCTAGGCACTGTCTTTGCTCTTTTTCTTATCTTAGAGGGTTTACTTTTTAAGGTTCTCTCACTGTGACTTTAATGTAATGTAAAGAAGGAATGAAAGCACGTGCATTTATTCTATTGCCTCTCTTAGCCAATGCCGATATATTTTTCTTGGGGCATCCCTGGTAGCACAGTGGTAAAGAATCTACCTACCAATGCAGGAGATGTGGGTTCTACCCTTGGGTCAGGAAGTTGCCCTGGAGAAGGAACTGGCAACTCACTCTAGTATTCTTGCCTGGGAAATCCCACGGACAAAGGAACCTGGTGGGCTACCGTTCATTGGGTCATGAAGAGTCGGACTCAGCTGAGCAACTAAACAACAATAATTGTATTTCTCTTAGAGTAAAATATTGATCATTCCATGCTTCAGTTAATTAGAATTTTATATGTGCATTATGCTTTGATGAAGGAGAAAGAGTAAGAGACAGTGAGAGAGAGAGAGAGAGACAGACTGAGAAGGAAGGAAGGGAAACATGGTATTATAATAGACAAACACACTGGTCTGTTTTTGGAGTCAATAAACTTTTAGCCCTGTTTTCTTTTTAAAAAGAAATGATATTCAGACAATGATCTTGAATCAGTATTGGGGCAAGGGGGAAGATTTTTTTGTGTTCAGTTTATAATCCTTAGGACAAAAGAATGAATATTGTAAAACACATTTAAAAAAAGAGTTTCTGATTAACCCACAAATAATTGGGCATGGAAGGTAGCCCAAGCATCTCGGGCTAAGTCAGGGTCTGTGGAGATTTTCTGCGCATCAGTGACTTGCCCTTTAAATTATTGTACTTTTTCTTCAGCTTAACATTCAAAAGAGTAAAGGGAGATGCAGAACATGGAAGAGATCACCCATAACCTGCCTCTTTTCCCTCCTACCCAAAGACAACTGCTGTTAACATCTTGCTATATTCTCTTCCTATACTTTTTGAGACACCTTTTTAGAAGATATTTTTATTCATGAAATTGTCTTAGGCAATGAGTAAGTTGTCAGCGAGGACCACCCACTCTCCTCTCCTCTCCTCCTCCTTGAAGGGATTGACCTAGGAACCCCATATCTTAACCCTACAGTGTCGACGCTAAGTCTTCTGTCTGGTTGCTCTGCGGCGCCCTCTCCCTGTCACCCTCCCCTTCATTCTTCCCCTTCCTGCTTCACACCCCGCCCAGACATACACACAGGGCCAGAGAAGGCCGTGCAGAAAAGTAACGCTATCACTCTCCGAAAGAAGGGACAGCTATACTTTTACAGAGGACAAAAGGCAGTTCTGTCTATAAAAAGGCTTTTCTACTAGTGCTGGCGAGAGGCTGAGAGGGATTTCTCCTTCTATCCAGTTGGAGAGATAGAGAAAATGTGTGTGTGTGTGTGTGTGTGTGTGTGAGAGAGAGAGAGAGAGAGAGAGGGAGGGAGAGAGAGAGAGAGTGACAGAGAGGGAGAGAGGGAGGGACGTGGACAAATGCATTGTGGGAAGAGCAGCCTGACAGAACGCGGGGCAGGCAGCTGCAGAGCCGAGATAGGAACTTGGAGTGCTTCACGGTGCCAAGTCTGTCAGAAACTGCTCCTGGGGTCTGAAAAACAACAGCAGGATCCCGCATTCCTCTGACAACCACTCAGAAATAGAGTGTAAAGAAGTGGGAGGAAGGAAAGATGCAGGGCGAGCAATCAAAATGCTTCCTCCTCCATGGAAGCCTGTGAAACGTTGGCTGCTTGAGCGGCTCAGGTGAGGGGAGATTTTGGACAAAGAATAACAGTGGTGCTGCCAAGCCACATAACCTGCTCTTCTTCGAATAGTGAATTTTCTTAAAGTGCTTGGGAGAATTGTCGCTTAATTTACATAACCCCACTTATCCTAGATTGCTGCTTCAGTTTTCTGAAGTGACTGCTTGGTTATCATGTCAGGGGTCAGCAAACATTTTCCAGGAAAGAGCCAGATAGTTGATATTTTAGGCTTGGTGGCCCATATAGTCTCTTGTTGCAATTATTCAACTCCACTGTTGTAGTGTGAAAGCTGCCATTGAAATATGCACAGGAGCAAGTGTGGCTGAGTTCCAATGTAATTTTTTTTTTTTTTTATGGACACTGAAAATAGAATCGTACTTAATTTTTTTTACATTCTGTGAAATATTATTATTCTTTTGAATTCTTTCAACCATTTAAAAATGTAAAAAGCATTCTTAGACATTAGGTTGGATTTGGCCCATTGGCTGTGGTTGGCCAAACCCTGGTCTTTATCCAGATCATGGTGGTGTAGACACAGACAGGAGAGTGTACTAACTCCTTCCCGCCATCTCTTCCCTACTCCTCCCTCCCTTTCCTTTACCTGTCCTTTCCTTCTCTTCTCTTCTCAGCCTCACATTGGGCTGATGTCAAAATGAACAGGGACGTCTCTGGTGCTCCAGTGGTTAAGAATCTGCCTGCCAGTGCAGTGGGCATGGGTTTCATTCCTAACCTGGGAAGATTCCACATTCCAAGCTGCAGTAAAGCCCGTGGGCCACAACCATGGAGCCTGTGCTGGAGAGCCCAGCAGCTGCAGCCACTGAGCCCTTGTGCCCCAACTACTGAAGTCCGCATGCCCTAGAGTCTGTGTTCCACAACAAGAAAAGTCACTGCAATGAGAAGCTTTGCAATAGAGAAAGCCTGCACACTCAGCACAGCCAAAACTAAAAAATAAATTAGAAATTGAAAAAATAATAAAAAAGAAAGAACATTAATGAAAGGAAACTAAGGGAAGTGAAGGATTTCTTATTTAACCCATTAGTGGTAGTGTCAGAATAAAAACTCAGAATTCAAGGAGCAGTCTCTATAGCTCAGAGCAAGACTATAGGATTCTTTTTTGTGCACACAAGCTCCTTAAGGTTGTGCTGGGTCTGAAACTGACTTGTGATTAGAATCAAAATTTGGAAGGATATCTACCCTTGAAGCACTCAGGTAAAGGGAATTAAAAGCAAATATATAACTCATACTTTCTACCTCTGCATTAGAGTTTGAAATAATAAGACTGTTATTTTATTGTTTTTACTATTATTTTTAAATGACACCAAAAAATTGAAACTAGTTTTTGTTTACTAAAATTATCCTAGATCAAGTGTACTTGAAAAATACCTACGTTAGTTTCTGTTGTACTTAAATACATATAAGTACTTTCTTTTTTGGGGTTCCAAAATCACTGCAGATGGTGATTGCAGCCATGAAATTAAAAGACGCTAACTCCTTGAAAGGAAAGTTATGACCAACCTAGATAGCATATTCAAAAACAGAGACATTACTTTGTCAACAAAGGTCCATCTAATCAAGGCTATGGTTTTTCCAGTCGTCATGTATGGATGTGAAAGTTGAACTGTGAAGAAAGCTGAGTGCCGAAGAATTGATGCTTTTGAACTGTGGTGTTGGATAAGACTCTTGAGAGTCCCTTGGACTGCCAGGAGATCCAACCAGTCCATTCTGCAGGAGATCAGCCCTGGATGTTCTTTGGAAGGACTGATGCTAAAGCTGAAACTCCAATACTTTGGCCACCTCATGCGAAGAGTTGACTCATTGGAAAAGACTCTGATGGTGGGAGGGATTGGGGACAGGAGGAGAAGGGGATGACAGAGGATGAGATGGCTGGATGGCATCACCGACTCGATGGAAGTGAGTTTGAGTAAACTCTGGGAGTTGGTGATGGATAGGGAGGCGTGGTGTGCTGCGGTTCATGGGGTCTCAAAGAATCAGACATGACTGAGCGACTGAACTGATCCGAAGCAGTTTTTGCTTTAAGTTAATGAAATAGTTTTTACATATTAATTTTGGCAATGCCATCCAAAGGTAGAAAAATAGCATTTATAATGTACATAATAGACATATCTAGACACAGACAGAAACTTCTTAGCTGTCATTTGAAAATTTTAGCCATGAATCAGGTACAAACAAAGTTCACTGGTCTATAAATAACAGTTGGAATAAATTAAATTTATTGCTTAGATGACTAAGATTTTTTACTATTTGTGATGACGACATTATCATTTGTATTTGCCCTTGACAAGCAATTTTAAGACAGCTGTGGTTTAGAGTTTAGGCAAAAACACTATTAGCAGTTTGTATTTAAAAAGGCCTTTCCCCCCGGCTCCCTTTTTCCTCTTAGTCTCAAGCAAGTTTTAGTTGTCTCAGGTGATCCCTTTTTAAAGGGATAGCAAAAGAAAATATGAGTTTTTTCCTTAGAGTTTTGAAATATATTTGTCTGTTATCAGAAATCTTAGGCTAGTTATTTTTCTTCTTTCTTTGAACAATTTTGGCTCCAATTACCTTGATCTTATGTAATATCTAGGGCTTCCCTGGTGGCTCAGCTGGTAAAGAATCTGCCTGCAATGCAGGAGATCTGGGTTCAATCTCTGGATTGGGAGATCCCTGGAGAAGGGAATGGCAACCCATTCCAGTATTCTTGCCTAGAGAATCCTATGGACAGAGAAGCCTGGCTGGTTATTGTCCATGGAGTCAAAAAGAGTTGGACATGACTGAGTGACTGTCACTTCACTTATGCAATATCTATTACATTTTGATAGGAGCAGGTGAAGTTGGGGGATTGTTAGAGTTATATGGCCTTTGACTTGCTTCTACCTTTACATTTCTACTTTTGTAGAGATTGCAACACAAGGACAGTTGCTTCTACTGTTTCTCGCATACTAGCTCCAAGCAGATCCATTTCCTGATCATTTGTAGGACAGCCTCTGAAAATTCTGATGACAACAGGAGAATTTGTATTGAAAATTTTTTGCAGTCTAACTGCTGTGCTTTCATCTTGTTAGGGAGTCTCTAAGGCCAGCTGTTTTGTGTGTGTGTGTGTATATATATATATATATATATATATATATATCACTTTAATTATTTAAAATGAAGTATAATTGACTTATAATGTTATATTGATTTTAGTTGGACAGCATAGTGATTTGATGTTTTTATACATTACAAAATAATCACCAGAATAAGTCTAGTTATCATCAACCACCATATAAATTTATCACAAGATTATAGACTATATCCCCATGCTTATATTATGTCCTTGTGACTTATTTATTTTGTAACTAGCATTTTGTACTTCTCAACCCCTCTCATCCATTTCATTCCTCATCCCACCCCTTTCCTGTTTGGCAAACATCAATAACAAGACTGTTATTTTAAATGAGAACAAAAAAAATCTTACTTTCAAATGAATATAGTTCCTAGCAAGCAAAACATTGATTCCTCTGGTTCCAGACATTTCTGAAAGTGTCCTTACTGCCTAGGTTACTTCCTTCTGTAAAAATTACTGCTCATGTCTTTATCCTTTGTGGCTGGATGTGCTTCGGAAATGACAACTTTTTCTTTTGAAGTCATGTTTTGCAGATAACCTGAGCCGTCTTGCCTGCTGGTAAGTTTGGGTGAAAAAAATTGTGAAGTAATGGGTTGTTATGGCAAAGGCTCCAAGTGTTGGGTTGAGGCAGAGGGGTGGAGAGAATGCAGACTTCAGAGTCAAACAGACAGTTTGGAGCCTACCTCCGTTATGAATTGCCTGTGTGATGTCAGAAAAGATAACTTCTTTGAGACTCAGTTTTCCTATCTGTAAAGTGAGGCTAAGAATCCTTTCCTTACACTGTTGTTGCAAGGATTAGAGATGATGTAGCTACGCTGGTGGCTCAGCAGTAAAGAAAATGACTGTAATATGGGAGACCAGGGTTTGATCCCTGGGCTAGGAAGAACCTCTGGAGAAGGGCAAGGCAACCCACTCTAGTATCCTTGCCTGTGAAATCCCATGGACAGAGGAGCCTGGCAGACTACAGTCTATGAGGTAGCAAAAAGTCAGACACACTGAGCATGCATGTACACACACACACACACACACACACACACGCACACACACACACACACACACACACACAATATTCTTATTTAGCCAATTCACTACAAAGGATAAGGTGACATGAGATAGAATCTCTCCAAAATAGGATTTTGGGAATAAACCTCTAAGGCAGTGTTAAATAAATGAATCAAGATATTTTTTACTCCTGTTTTTGAAGTATGTGACTTCTTGGGTTTTGGTAGTGTTGAAATTTTCCACAGAAGAATTTGACACCTCATTTCTGAGTCATACTAGAAACACCATGTTTCATTGCTAGTTACTATTTTCCTTTTTTTAAAAAAGTGTTATTCGTCCAGCTTGTCTTGAAAGATCAGTTGAATGTCATATTATCCCTACTTCTGTTAATCTTTTAGAATGCTCGCCACAACAGTCACAACAATTTCCTCATGCTCAAGTTTATTTGAGAAGTGTTTCTCTAAATATAGTGTTACTGAATTTTTATTTCATACATCCAAGTTTATTTTTCCACATAAAAATAGAGATTCACTATAAAACATCTGGAAAACACAGAAAAGTAGATTTAAAATATTCTTTTAGTCTTCTAACACAAAGCTGAAAGTAAAAGTTGCTCAGTCATGTCCGACTCTTTGTGACCCCATGGCCTGTACAGTCCATGGAGTGGGTAGACATTCCCTTCTCCAGGGAATCTTCCCAGCCCAGGGATCCAACCCAGGTCTCCCACATTTCAGGAGGGTTCTTTACCAGCAGAGCCACAAGGGAAGCCCACGAATATTGGAGTGGGTAGCCTATCTCTTCTCTAGCACATCTTCCCGACAGGAATCGAACCCGGGTCTCCTCCATTGCAGATGGATTCTTTACCAGCTGAGATTCCAAGGAAGCCCCACAACACAAAACTAGCCACAATTAAATCATCGCTTCTCTTTTGGTATATTTCACTCTGATGCAATTACTATTTTTACTGTCTCTTGCCCAATCAATAATGGTGATGACATGATGTGTATATGAATGTTTATATATAAGCAGCCCATAAATATGTATCTTTCAAATAATGTATGCTTATTGTTGCTCATGCTAATATACCTATTAATCATAGGGAAGTTGAAAAATACTGAAAACTGTAAAGGAATTGTGAAAAACATCTCGCAATCCTGTCATACAGAAGTAATTTCCTTAACATTTTTTTCTGTTGCAATTTTAGACTATTGAGATATTACTACATATTCTGATCGTTAAGTATAGGTAATGAACATCTACCAGAATAAGGGATTCAGTAAAGGATTCAGTGAAGATATTGCTTTGGGGCAGAGAGTAGTATGGTTTTCAATTACAGACACGAGTGCCAAAGACAAAGGGAAAGTCAGTCATGTCTGACTCTGCGACCCCGTGGACTATACAGTCCATGGCATTCTCCAGGCCAGAATCCTGGAGTGGGTAGCTGTTCCCTTCTCCAGGGAATCTTCCCAACCCAGGGACTGAACCCAGGTCTCCCAAATTTCAGGTGGATTCTTTACCAACTGAGCCACCAGGGAAGCCCATTCAATATGGGTTTTGAAGACTTAGTCCGAGGTATGAAAATAGACATTGTGCTTCTATCAGCAAGGGCTTCCCAGGTGATGTGGTGGTAAAGAATCCACCTGCCAATGCAGGAGATGTAAGAGGCGTGAGTTCCAACCCTGGGTTGGAAAGATCCCCTGGAGGAGGAAATGGAAACTCCCTCCAGTATTCTTGCCTGGAGAATCCCATGGAAAGAGAAGCCTGGCAGGCTACCATCCATGGGACTGCAAATGGTTGGACATGACTGAGCACACACACATACATTCTATCAATAGTGCAGTTTGGAAAAAATAGACTTTATTTTTTAGAGAAGGTTCAGGTTCACAGCGAAACTGAAAGAAAGGTACAGAGATTTCCCATATGTCTCCTGTCCCTACATGTATAGAATCTCCTCATTACCCGTTACCTGGGGAATGATACGCTCCATTTAGTCCTTTTGGTCATGGCATGCTGGTGTCTGCCGTTGAAGTTCTGGTTATTTTCTCCTGATTTTGATGTACCTACAGAATGACTTCTTTGTCCTGGCTGAAGACTCTGCTGATCACTACCCCCGTGGGCACCTCCTTTTTTCCTCCCTGTGGCATGTGGATACTTTTGCATCCCTACACCACCCTTGGGGAACATAGCCTTTGGTCAACTCTAATCGTTTCCCTTTGTAGGTCTAACCTGTTCTTGAGGCGCCATGTTGCTCAGGTAACCAGCTGAATGTCAGTCTTCCAAGTGAAGGTGAAATCTTCCAGTTTGTATCTGGGAAAGGAAGAAAAGGCTGACTACATTCTCTAGAATTTCCAGTTTAGTTGGTTGTTATCAATACAGCCTCCTCCTGGATTTTGTCCTAGCCAGTGAACCAGATCAATACATCTGCTCAAGTGCTTACTCTCTTTTTTCTTAAAGCTCTACATCCTCCTGTCCCAGAACTTCTCCGTTTTCTCCCCAGGCAGCTTAAAATTCTATTTATTATATGCAGAGCTTTCTAGCTTCATATTATAGCAAAATCTTATGAGTTCAATCTCAAAACTTGAATGTACCTTGCATTTGGTTTGATTAGTAAATAGTTTTTTTTTCCCCATTGTCTGTTTTTTTACATTTAGAAATGCCTTTCACTCCTGACAAAGGCTGACTTTCAGTAAAAGCCTAGCCTTTTCTCAGTTATTTTTGGCCTTTCTTTCCTACCAGAATATGCTACGGATGAGGAAACATGTGGTAACAAAGCTTTTGGCATTTAAGACTACACCTGGCAATACCGACACATAATTCTCCTTTTTCTCCATTCCCAAGTGTATTTGGTGTTGGACAATTTTTTTTTTTTTTTTTACTTTTAAAATTTTTATTTTAACTTTAGTTTACTTTACATTACTGTATTGGTTTTGCCAAACATTGACATGAATTCACCACGAGTGTACAAGCGTTCCCAAACATGAATCCCCTCCCACCTCCCACCCCATGCCATCCCTCTGGGTCCTCTCCTTGCACCAGTCCCAAGCATCCTGCATTCTGCATCTGACATCAACTGGCGATTCGTTTCTTGCTTGATAGTATACATGTTTCAATGCCATTCTCCCTTCTCATCCCACCCTCTCCCTCCCTCTCTCCCCCAGAGTCCAACAGTTCACTCTATAGATCTGAGTCTCTTTTGTTGTCTCGCATACAGGGTCATCATCCCCATCTTTCTAAATTCCATATATATGCGTTAGTATACTGTATTGGTGTTTTTCTTTCTGGCTTACTTCACTCTGTATAATCGGCTCCAGTTCCATCCATCTCCTTAGAACTGATTCAAATGTATTTTTTTTAATGGCTGAGTAATACTCCATTGTGTATATGTACCACAGCTTTCTTATCCATTCATCTGCTGATGGACATCTAGGTTGTTTCCATGTTCTGGCTATTATAAACAGTGCTGCGATGAACATTGGGGTACATGTGTCTCTTTCTATTCTGGTTTCCTCGGTGTGTATGCCCAGCAGTGGGATTGCTGGGTCATAAGGCAATTCTATTTGCAATTTTTTAAGGAATCTCCACACTGTTCTCCATAGTGGCTGTACTAGTTTGCATTCCCACCAACAATGTAAAAGGGTTCCCTTTTCTCCACACCCTCTCCAGCATTTATTGCTTGCAGACTTCTGGATCGCAGCCATTCTAACTGGTGTGAAGTGGTACCTCATTGTGGTTTTGATTTGCATTTCTCTGATAATGAGTGATGTTGAGCATCTTTTCATGTGTTTGTTAGCCATCCGTATGTCTTCTTTGGAGAAATGTCTATTTAGGTCTTTGGCCCATTTTTTGATTGGGTCATTTATTTTTCTGGAATTGAGCTGCATAAGTTGCTTGTATATTTTTGAGATTAGTTGTTTGTCAGTTGCTTCATTTGCTATTATTTTCTCCCATTCAGAAGGCTGTCTTTTCACTTTGCTTATATTTTCCTTTGTTGTGCAGAAGCTTTTAATTTTGATTAGATCCCATTTATTTATTTTTGCTTTAATTTCCAGAATTCTGGGGGGTGGATCATAGAGGATCCTGCTGTGATTTATGTCAGAGAGTGTTTTGCCTATGTTCTCCTCGAGGAGTTTTATAGTTTCTGGTCTTACATTTAGATCTTTAATCCATTTTGAGTTTACTTTTGTGTGTGGTGTTAGAAAGTGATCTAGTTTCATTCTTTTACAAGTTGTTGACCAATTTTCCCAACACCACTTGTTAAAGAGATTGTCTTTACTCCATTGTATATTTTTGCCTCCTTTATCAAAGATAAGGTGTCCATAGGTGTGTGGGTTTATCTCTGGGCTTTCTATTTTGTTCCATTGATCTATATTTCTGTCTTTGTGCCAGTACCATACTGTCTTGATGACTGTGGCTTTGTAGTAGAGCTTGAAGTCAGGCAAGTTGATTCCTCCAGCTCCATTCTTCTTTCTCAAGATTGCTTTGGCTATTCGAGGTTTTTTGTATTTCCATATAAATCTTGAAATTATTTGTTCTAGTTCTGTGAAAAATACCGCTGGTAGTTTGATAGGAATTGCATTGAACTTGTAGATTGCTTTGGGTAGTATATTCATTTTCACAATATTAATTCTTCCGATCCATGAACATGGAATATTTCTCCATCTATTAGTGTCCTCTTTGATTTCTTTCATCAGTGTTTTATAGTTTTCTATATATAGGTCTTTGGTTTCTTTAGGTAGATATATTCCTAGGTATTTTATTCTTTTCGTTGCAATGGTGAATGGAATTGTTTCCTTAATTTCTTTTTCTTCTTTCTCATTATTAGTGTAAAGGAATGCAAGGGATTTCTGTGTGTTGATTTTATATCCTGCAACTTGACTATATTCGTTCCACCCTGAGAGATGCTGATGTTCTGTGGAAAACAGAAAATGCTGGCTTTCCTAAAGTTTGAGGTATTTGGTTTGACAAAAGTGGAGAGAGGAGATGGGTGGGGAATCCCTATGGCTGATGGGTTTTGTACATTGCAAAGTTACACAGACAAGTCAGAATCTAAAAATCTTTTTTAAATTCTATTTTTATTATTATTTTTAATGGAAATATAATTGACTTATTGTATCAGGACCGTAGGGCTTCCCTGGTGGCTCAGTGGTAAAGAATCCGCCTGCAATGCAGGAGACACAGAAGACACGTGTTCAATCCCTAGATCGGAGCAGGGTGTGGAACCCACTGCAGTATTCTTACCTGGAGAATCCCATGGACAGAGGAGTCTGGTGGGCGAGTGACTAAGCACAACACAGCACATCAGGAGTGTAAGTGAGATAACTTACATTCCCCTCCCGCCCTTTTCCTAATATATGTGCATAGTACTTATCACCCCAGTGGCTCAGGTGTCTTAGGAGCAAGCAGCTAGGGCAGAGAAGGATCTAAAAGAAAGGGAAGAATATACTTGCCTAATTTCTTGATTTCTGCTAAAGAAAGTAGTTTGTTAGCAAGACCTTGGCTTGATTTCCCAGATGTAACAATCATAAAATAAGAAATTATTTTTATGCTTAGTTGTTTTATCATAGCCATCAGTCTGGTAACAGCAAAAGCTGTTGTTCAACTGTTCAGGATATAACGTGCAATTTCTATGAAAGGAACATGACCTTGATTTCACTCAAGCACTAAATTTATCGCATTGTCTCTAATCAGCTTTTGTTTCTTAATGATATGTTCCTGCCCATCTTCCAGCATCTCTTCCACCTCCAACTGCTCAGTATCTCCCAGCAATGATTTCACCATCTACTTGATGGAGACAATTGAGTTGATCAAGAATGGACTAATCTTAAAGCCCTACCCTGAAAAGTCTGTCCTCCAAATCCACTCCTTTTGTCTGTTCCATAACCTCAAGGAGGTCCTACCAATTCCAAGATGCTGTCTGATTTCTATGGAATAACTGACTTGTCTGAAAGTAACGTACAGATGTGTCATGAGTGTATTAACACTACACAGAATTCTATTTTCTTTCAGGAGTAGACAAAGCCTGATAATAAGTAGCCCATTGTTTGGCAGCTTTACACCCAAGTCCTCAGGGACTCAGACTCGTGTAGCTAACCACTTAACTCTTTCTAAATGTAATCTACATTTTTAGCAGTTTCTTCACCTGAAATAAGAAGGAAAAGATGAATAAGGTGAGAGTCCAGGGCATGTCCCAACTGTACCTTAAGGAAAGATCCCAGAAACAGCCACGTGACTTTCCTCTTACTGTTCCAAAGGCCAGAACTTAGTCACATGGCCACACCAAGCTGGGACGAGGTGGTGTGTCCAGGCAAAAACTCTCTTTTTACGGAAGAGGGGAGAACTGGCTTGGAGGGGTACTCAGGAGCTTCTGCTATAATGAAGAAACTCATTTTCCTTTGTATTCTTTTTTAGCTTTTTATCTTATACTGGAGTAAAACCTATTAACAATGTTGTGATAGGTTCAGCCATACGTATATATGTATCCATTCTCTTCCCAATTCCCCTCTCATCCAGGCTGCCATATTACATTAAGCAGACTTCCATGCGCTATACAGTAGGCCTTTGTTGGTTACCCATGTTAAATATAGCAATGTGTACATGTCCATCCCAAACTCCCTAACTATCCCTGCCCCCTTGGCAGATATAAGTTCATTCTCTAAGTCTATGAGCCTGTTTCTGTTTTGAAAATAAGTTCATTTATATCATTTATTTTTTAGATTTCCCATATAAGGAATATCATACAATATCCCTTATGTTTTATATTCTACTCTAAAACTATCTCAAAGAATATTTTTGATAAGCAAGCCTCTCTGGAACAGATTTCTAGTCTGCCTGGTTGGAAAATGAGCTTCTTAGTTGAGTATGAGTTTTATTTATTTGTTCTTAAAACCTATATTACTATGAAAGTTATAGTAATATTGCTATCTTAATTACATTGCTTGCTAAATCACCTGTTTTATCATTATGCATGTGTCATTATTCTATACTTTGAAGAAAAAAAAA
This sequence comes from Redunca redunca, assembly GCA_006410935.1. NCBI lineage: Eukaryota > Metazoa > Chordata > Mammalia > Artiodactyla > Bovidae > Redunca > Redunca redunca. The sequence goes on along the minus strand of SJYQ01002610.1, from coordinate 617,507 downwards.
TTTTCACTCAAGCTTTTCACAGAATAGTGGTAACAGTTCTCCAGTGGAAAATACACTCTTGAAATATTTAGACATGAAATAAAACCCTTGCACTCTATCTGAGTACAGAGCCAAGAATGATTGAAATTAGGGAGGATTAGGATAAGGATGTTCTGGTTTGTGGCTGAAGCTGGTCTCCCTCCAAGCTCTGCTAGGAAGCTTTTTCACAAGTTGCAGCCTCAGCTTGTCTACAGTGGGCAACAGAGATAAAAAACATAACGTGGCACTTGTCTCTAAACTCCTTGACTGCTTTGAAACTGCCGACAGTAAAACAAAGTTTGCCCAAGGCAAAAAATCCACTGTTTTTTTTCTGTTGCCATTTGGGTCCATTGTAGATCAATGAGAACGAGTGGATTTTTAGTCACACAGTAAAATTTTATTAATGATTTATGATGTCCCAGACACTGTCCTGGAATTTGGAAAACAACAGTGAAGAAGTGTGCAGCTATTTGGCATTTGGATTACTGACCCATTCTCTGACATTCCTCTGCTCTGTTGTGAACACCACTTCTCAGGCTTTTTTGCCAACTGGCTCCTGGTTATGCTTCAACAAGGGGAGAAAATCAATTGTGAGAGGAGTGGAGAAGTCTGAGCTTTTCTCATCCATCACTTCCATCCCCATCCCAGGCTTTAGGTGGTACCTCCAACCGTGGCTGTATCTCTTCAGTGGTTTCAGGTCTACCAGACCCCATGACTCCATGGTCTAAGCTCCTACAGGCAGCCCCACTGTAGTTTCACTTTCCACCATGTGGCTCAGACTTCTGGCCTCTGGTGACACCACTTTTTCTCTTCACTCCGAGGGACAGAAGATTCTTGCTCATCGTATCTTTTAACGCCTTTGTTACTAGTTCCCATTATTAAATGTTACATGAAGCCTCTGGCAAAACTCAACATGAAAGTTACAGCTAGGACCCTAGGGTTTTATAGCTCTCTTCCATTGGTAATTATTCTTACTCTGAGATACAGTTACAGGTAGACACAGTTGTTTAATCCTTAAAATCCAACTGACCATGTGGCTTGACTCATCAGTTGTGAACTGGGTGCTAGCTGATCTTCTAATACCAAGGCAGAAGCTTGCCTGTGGGCAACAACGCTACATCATCAAGTGGAAATGGCAAACATGAGATCAGGCTCTACAAGTTTAAGAGACACAAGCATAGCATTGTCGCTAAGTCGTGTCTGACTCTTTGCAACGCCAAGGACTGCAGCCTGCCAGGCTTCCCTGTCCTTCACTATCTCCCGGAGTTTGCTCAGACTCATATCCATTGAGTTGATGATGCTCTCTAACCATCTCATCCTTTGCCACTCTCTTCTCCTCCTGCCCTCAATCTTTTCCAACATCAGAATCTTTTCCAATGAGTTGGCTTTTCATATCAGGTGGCCAAAATATTGAGGCTTCAGCTTCAGTATATGTCCTTCCAATGATTATTCAAAGTTGATTTCCTTTGGGATTACCTAGTTTGATCTCCTTGCAGTGTAACGAACTCTCAAGAGTCTTCTCCAACACCACAATTTGAAAGCATCGATTCTTCGGCACTCAACCTTCTTTAAGGTCCAGCTCTCACATCCATACATAGACTACTGGAAAAACCATAGCTTTGGCTAGATGGACCTTTATTGACAAAGTGATGTTTCTGCTTTGTAATACGCTGTCTAGGTTTCTCCCAGTGTATAGTGTATGAGCAGATAACTCAGATCCCCAGGCATTGGCTTCTGCAGGTTTGCCATCCTTACTTCCAGCTACTCCTAATGGAGTGTCTCCTATGACTAGCTGATGGAGGAAGAAAAAAACTTGGACCTGGTGAACAGATGCTTCTGCATGATAGGCTGACAACAGTTGGAAGTGGACTGCTTCTGATTTACAGATTCATTTGGGAGGAATGAAGGAAAGCCTCTGAGTGGATAGAACCTTTGGCAATATATCTGGTTCCCTATTTTGCAGGGAAGGAGATACAAGTATATTCCTACACTGATTCATGATAGTGGCATAGACTGGTTAGTCAGGGAGTGAGGATGAATCAGACTGGAAGATTGGTCACAAGGAAGTCTGGAGAAGAGGAATATGACTGAACTTCATGAAAAGGTGCAGAGTGTGAAAATATACTCCCCTACTTTGCTGACTAAAGTCTGTCTAGTCAAGGCTATGATTTTTCCAGTAGTCATGTATGGATGTGAGAGTTGAACTGTGAAGAAAGCTGAGTGCTGAAGAATTGATGCTTTTGAACTGTGGTGTTGGAGAAGACTCTTGAGAGTCCCTTGGACTGCAAGGAGATCCAACCAATCCATTCTGAAGGAGATCAGCCCTGGGATTTCTTTGGAAGGAATGATGCTAAAGCTGAAACTCCAGTACTTTGACCACCTCATGAGAAGACTTGACTCATTGGAAACGACTTTGATGCTGGCAGGGATTGGGGGCAGGAGGAGAAGGGGACGACCGAGGATGAGATGGCTGGATGGCATCACTGATTCGATGGACATGAATCTAAGTGAACTCTGGGAGTTGGTGATGGACAGGGAGGCCTGGCGTGCTGTGATTCACGGGGCCGCAAAGAGTTGGACACGACTGAGCGACTGAATTGAACTGAACTGATGAATACGGTCCCCATAGGGCACCCATGGAAGTGGAGGCCCTCAGTAACTAGGAAAACAAGGTAGCCCGTGTGGACATCACTTGATCTCTTCCCTCCAAGCTTGCTCAAAGATCTCATGTACAAAGTGGCCATAGTAGCAGTGATAAAGGTCATTCATAAGCTCAACTAAATGGACTTCCCTTCACCAAGCCTGATTCGGCTCATCCACTGCTGAGCACCCAAAGTGTGGCTGTAGGATCAGTGCTGCGCGAGATGATTTCAGGTTGATTATGCTGACTGACCTCCTTCCAAATGAAGGGGGTCTATCCTGGAAATTGCTTTGCCTTTTCTGCCTCCAGACTTTCTATCAAAGGCCATATTCACCATTATGGTATCCCATTTAATCGTGTTCCTGACCAAGGAATTCTTTTTATTGTGCTGACCTCAAGCTCAGCACAGATTTCAGCATCTTACTAAATAACCCTCTGCCTGCAGGATAAGGCATGCACTTTGAACAGTAATAGAAATACAATGTTTTCACCCGAGTCAAATACATGAATCCGGGAATTACAGGTGAAAATGGGAGAAATTCTCAGTATTACATTTAATGGCCTACATACAACATGTTTTCTTCCTGTATCGGCAACTGTGGCTCAGAGGTCCTAATTCCCAAAGGAGAGATGCTTCTGTCACAAAGGATGTTTATGGTTCTGTTGAACTGGAAGTTGAACATCACTCTTGCATACAGCATTTTTGGCTTCTCATGTCACTCTGAACAGCATGCAGAGAAGAGACTCCAGATTTCTTAACTATATCCTTCCTACCTGCATCTTACCTGTCCCATGTGGTTCATTATTTATATCTTTAGTGGTGGAAAAATCTTTTTTCCTAGTGTTCAAGTCATTCTCATAGATAGTGGCTCCATATATGTGTGCTAAGTTGCTTCTGTCGTGTCTGACTCTTTGCGACCCTATGGAGTCCATCGGGCTCCTCGGTCCATGGGATTCTCCAGGCAAGAGTACTGGAGTGGGTTGCCATGCCCTCCTCCAAGGGGATCTTCCTGAGCCAGGGATTGAACCTGCATCTCTTACGTCTCCTGCGTTGGCAAATGCATTCTTTACCACTGGTACACCAGTGCTCCATATATAGTTGTAGTTTTGCTGTGCCCGTGGAAGGAGTGAGTTCATGGTCTTTCTACTCTGCCATCCCGGCCACTTCTCCTTCCCACACACTGTTTAGTGGGCACTGTTTATTCTACTGACTTAGAGAATGGAGAGGGACCAAGGTAATTTAGAAGAAACAGGGTTGAGAAGAATTAAGTGAAAATGTGTAGTTCAATGATACCCTGTGGAGAAAGGAAAATAAAAAGGAGAAAATGGCAGAATGGTTACTTTCTTGGAACAGCAACAGTGAGGGAAGCCAAGAACACAGTTGGAGCTGGACCAGGTTGAGCAGAAGTTCCAACTGAGGCTGAACTGAGAGTGTGGCCTGCTTATCTTGATAATAGCCTCACCTTCTGCTGATGATGCCCAAATGAGAAAAATCTGGGAAAAAGAGCCAGGGGAGGCAGAGTCATTTATGATCCAATGTACCTTACCTTGGGATAAATCTGAGGAGGAATTTGGGAAGGATTGTGTTGCAGACAACAGGTGAGATAATAGTAGGAAAATTTCTGGCTTGGTATAAAGTAACTGGGACCTCTGTGAATTTCTGTTTGGATGCTACACCATGTACTGTGTGTAAGTCACTCAGTCATGTTCGACTCTTTGCAACCCTATGGACTGTAGCCAGCCAGGCTCCTCTGTCCATGGGATTCTCCAGGCAAGAATCCTGGTGTAGGTAGCCATTCCCTTCTCCAGGGAGTCTTCCCGACCTGGGGATCCAACCTGGGTCTCCTGCATTGCAGGCAGATTCTTTACCATCTGAGCCACCAGGGCCTGCTAAATTTTATCCCACCAGTGTAAAGAATGAGCTCTGATTATTATGGTTGTCACTGGCTGGATGTCTATTATTTTCCAGAAACTGTGGTGGAAACTTTATATAAGTCATTTAATTACATTTTTTCAATCTGCATATGAATTAGATATTATGATCATTTTATGAATGAAGAAAATGAGCCTGAAAGCAATTAATAAATTGCCCAAGGTCAGATTGCAAGTAAGTATCAGACATAAAACCCACATCAACTAATTCCCAAGCTTCTGTTCTTTCAATTATGTTACAAACTTGATCACAAAAGGAATTACTTTATTTGTTTGGGCTCTTTCACCAACTATTAGGTTTACCTGTCAGATAATCTAATCAAATGAGTGGGAATATGTCATTTAGAAAGACTTTGAGGAAAAGAGATTAGATTAAAATGTTAACACATGGCCAATGATCAGAATATTCTGTTTTTAAAAATGTGTGTGAGAAATTGGACCAGTTGTATGTTCAGTTCAGTTTCATGAACGTTTATTGACAATGTGCTATTCTTGGGGAAGAGTGGAGATGAAGTGTCCATGCTCGCCTAGGACAACGGAAGATCACTTTTTTCTGCAACTTACATATTGGTAGGGCTTCCCCAGTGACTCAGATGGTAAAGAATCTGCCTGCTACGCAGGAGACCCAGGTTCAGTCCCTGGGTTGGGAAGATTCCCTGGAGAAGGGAATGGCTACCCACTCCAATATTCTTGCCTGGGGAATTCCATTGACAGAGGAGCCTGGTGGGCTACATATTGGTAACAGTTGCAAAAGAAAGAAAATCGCACCCAAGCCTCACATTAGACACCTAAATCTTGCCAAAATACACATACTACAAACAATGCATAGCAAGTGCAAGCAGAACTAAATAAATGCTTTAGTTTATTGCAGTGCCTCCCAAGTATTCATCCTTCTCTTGGCATTACAACCAAATGAAAGAGATGTAATCTCAATTGAAAAACAATGTGTGTTGTTATGTTATTGAACTAATGTGTAAGTAAATAGAATCATGTTCAAGGTTTTTCCTCAGTGTTAACATTAACTTGTTCCTTTATATGATTCTCAAAAAACAATGTAGGTGAGAGCAAAATTAATGCTGACAAAATATCATTGCAGAAAAAATGCTCCCATTCTTCATTTACAGTCTTGGAAATAGGTACTAATAATGAATTTATTTGCCTAGAAAAATTTGGGGGTGGTGACCCATTTCACAACCATTCCTGAGGTCCACTTAATCCTAGGTCTCTGGCCATAGACAACTGATATAATAGATAAAGATCTCTAACCTCAAAATATTTTTTCACAAGCATCCAAAACATGTGAGGGAAGATACAGAGATCAAGGCTAGACTAGCTGAGTTATACAGATGACAGTCCTCTAGAGAGAAAAAAAACATCTTGGCTGCTGTGCTCAATAGCAAAGGTTAATAGAAGTTCTTGCAACATCATGCTAGCTGAAACATTAAGGGACCAGACCATTCAAGAGTGAAATACCAGACAATTTCCTGGGCAAAGAATTCTGATTAGCTGAGCTCCTGCCTAAAAGCAAGAGTCAAGAGGAGTCAAGAGTCTGCAAGAAGTCAGAAACACCAGCAACAAAGGAATGTCAGTTTCAGTAACAAAGGAAAAAACCTCTACTTGCGTTTCTTTGTTTATAATATGTCTAAATCTTTTTTAAAAAAATATCTTTTATTGGAATTAGCTGCTTTAAAATGTTGTGTGAGCATCTACTGTTCAGCAAAATGAATCAGCCATATATATATATAAATATAAATATATATCCCTTCTGTTTTGAATTTTCTTCCCATTCAGGTCATCACAGAGCTTTGAGCAGAGTTCCCTGTGCTGTGCAGTAGGTTCTCATTAGTTATCTATTTTATTCATAGTATCATTAGTGTCTGTGTGTCAGTCCCAAATATATCTATATCTATATTAACATTTAATATATAATAACCTTTAACATATAAGAACCTTTTCCTTCCTTTCATAGTTTGTGTATTTGCAGAATATAAAGATAGAATTACTACAAATCATAATAAATGGCTATTACCTGGAGACCCTGGAATCACTAAAATGTGGTCTCATGACATTGTCCCTTTCTTCGTAGTGGGATAAACATTTGGAATGTTTCCCATTGGAGAAGAGAGTGAGACTGTTATTATATATAGAATAATTACTTCTGGTTGTATGGAGAATATGGATATGTGGGAAAAAAGATTTGTGTGCTGGGTGTAGGGATGTGTATATGTAAGTGCCCGCGTGTGCGCACGCACACACACACACACACACACACACACACACACACCCCAGACAGCCGGGGACAGAATGTCAGAGACACAAAGCGAGATGGTGGCCCAGCTCCTGATGCTTTCCCCAGGGCCATAGCTGCAAGATGGAGTTTGTCCCCTGGCATGGCTGTTTGTTCCAAGAATAGAGACATCTGACTCAAGTTGAGTCAGTTAGATTTGCTCTCCTAACAATTTGAAAATCTGAGCTGAGACACATGGAAGTGGAGTTGGAGTTACATAACCCTGAGCCCTGCTGTAGAAAGTATGTCTTCAACCCCTAGCTGCTGGAGGTCCTGGAACTTCTTTGTTTTAGTCTTTGGAAAACAACCACTCAGTTCTTCCTTTATTCTGTAATCACACCCAAGCCTTTGAAATATATCCTTTGCTTGAAATTTAGAAAAATAGAAAAAAACAGGGCAGAGAGTCTAATCTTAAAATTAAGCTGAACTGAGAAGGCTGATGAAAATGCATATATTTGTTTGAAGGGCCGTGTTATTTATTTTTTGATTTATTTATTTAATTGGAGGATAATTACTTTACAACATTGTGAAGGTTTTTGCCATACATCAATATGATTCGGCCATAGGCATCCTTGTCTCCCCATCCTGAACCCCCCTCTACCTCCCTCCCCAACCCATCCCTCCAGCTTCTCCCAGAGTACCGGCTTTGGTCACCCTGCTTCATGCATTGAACTTGTACTGGTCATCTGTTTTATGTGTGATAATATACATATTTCAGTGCTATTCTCTCAAACCATACCTCACTCACCTTCTCCCACTTAGTCCAAAAATCTGTTTTCTATGTCTGTGTCTCCTTTGCTTTAGAGGGCTGTGTTTATATATCACAAAAATAAGAGAGGGAGATAGACTCTATATATCTCCAAATATATCTATATCTATATATCTGTATACATATAAATACATATTTTTTTAATTTAAAGTATTTATTATTAGGGTATAGTTGCTTTACAATGTTGTGTTAGCAAAGTGAACCAGTTATATGTACACATTTTTGCTGCTGTTGAGTCACTAAATCTTGTCTGACTCTTTGGAGATCCCATAGACTGTAGCCCACCGGGCTCCTCTGTCCATGGGATTTCCCAGCACCCCCTCTTTTGTTGGCTTTCCTTCCCATTTAGGCCACCACAGAGCACTGAGTAGAGCTCCCTGTACTATACAGTAGATTCTCCTTAGTTATCTATTTTGTCCTTAGCAGTGTATGTATGTCAGTCCCAATCTCTCAGTTCATCCCAAACCCCCTTCTCTCCATAAGTTTGTCCTCTTACATCTGTGTCTCTATTTCTGCTTTGCAAGTAAGTTCATCTGCACCGTTTTTCTAGATTTCACATATAAGCGATATTATATAATATTTGTTTTTCTCTTTCTGATTTACTTCACTCTGTATGATAATCTCTAGATCTATCCATGTCTCTGCAAATGGCACTATTTCATTCATATATGAATAGTTGTGTTTGAAATAAATATGTGTGCATACATATATATTTCAAATGCAAACTATTCTGATATTACCCTTCTGAAATGGATTTTCTTTATCATCCACATTTCTCATGGATCTCTTTATTCTCAGAAACATCAGTTCTTTGAACTTGGCTCCTTTTCTTTATATATTAAGAGCTGATTTTAATTGTAACTAATACAAACTAGCATAAGCAAGTAAGGAATTCATTTTCTTATGGAAGAAGAGCAAAGGTGGTGCTCAGTGGCAGATCACCAATGCTGCTGTAGCCCAGGCCCTTCCTGACTTTCTACTTCATGCCCTCAGCATGTGGCTCTCATCCTCACGGTTACAAAATGACTGCAGGATCTCTAGGCATCAAGCCAGCGTGACAGACAGAAGGAGACTGAAAAGGAAGAGGCAGCACTAGTAACTTGATGCTTGTGTTTCAAGGGCCAGAACTCTGTTGTACAGCGCCCTCTAGCTCTAAGAAAGGCTGGAAAATCAATTTTTTAAGCAGAAAAATTAAGGAAGAATAGGGTTGGAACCCATGCTGAGTGAACCAAAGAACTGTATCTTCCATAGCCTTCCAGAAAAGTTTTAATGAATTTTCTTGGTTATGATAATATTTAGAAATAAAAGGCAAAGTAGGCTCCCGAGTACAGTTTTCTGATTTCCTGGACAGAAATTTAGTCACACACTGAAGACTGTCCTCACTCATACCTATTGTCAATAGACTTCATTCACAAATGTGTGTTGTTGATCAACTCAGCAGGTCAGTGTGTGTGTGTTGTGTGTGTGAGAAAGAGAGAGAGAGATTCCAGTTTTTATACATATATTCTCTTTTTAAAATATTCTTTTCCATATCATTTATCGTAGGATACTGAGTACAGTTCTCTGTGCTATAAAGAAGGACCTTGTTGTTTATCTATTCTTTCTATATAAGAGTTTATATCTGCTAGCCCTAATTCCCACTCCAAAACTCCTCCAAGCCCCTCCCCCTTAGCAACCACCAGATTGTTCTTGATAGGATACCTTTTACTCCCCAAAATGACAGTCCCAAAGAGCTTTGTAATGTGGGTGATATCTACTGATGCTTATAGCATTAGCAATGAAAATTTGAATTTTTTACATTTACTTATATATCTATTCAAAGTAACATTAATAAATCCATTCTATAATGGTCCATTCTATGAAAACATTTTATAAATAAGATGTTTATGGAATACTTAGGTATATTTTCCCAAAACAAAATACTTGTAAAAAAAAGTGAAAGTTTTACCTTTTTACAAATCTCTTTAATATCTTACTAAATTAAAGACAGCTGGAGTGTCATAGCCCTTGCGTGTTCAGTGTTTGTTATAAGTTGTTTCAGTTTATTTGAAAAAATTTAGACTCATAGAGGCTACATAGTTGGAAAAGGGAGAAATATTTAATAGTTTTTCTTTTTCAGATAATTGTGAGTATTCTGAGATACATCATTAAATCTAGGCAAGTGGTAGTTTCTTAAGCATTAGTTGTAATTCTCTACTTCTGTTTATAAAATTTTCCTTCTCTGTTACATTTAAATCCATGTGGACTACCTCACAATGTAAGTGGATTTATTTTTAGTGATTTTATAGATCATGTATTGATCATTGGGAGATTCCTTTCTTTAAATGAGCAACACACGTACATGAACAGAGTCAGGATGTATAATAAAAAATTTTACCTCTTATCCTTGTCCCTCCCCTTTGTCCCTATCCCAGATGCCATCAGTTATCAACTTATTAAAGATCCTTCCAGAGAGAGTTTATAAATTCATAAATATAAAAAAGCATGACTTGCAATCCTCTCTTAAAATCCCTGGTCCCATCTTTGCATGTCTCACGACCAGGTGACCGACCACGCCACCGCCTTTACCAGGGGAAGAGAAGGGCTTCACTCGGTAGGCCCGTGCCAGGTGCCTCCGGATACGTGGTCTCACTTAATTGTCATGGCGACTGCATGATCAGGTTGGACATCTGAGGCTCAGAGTCATAAGGTGACACACATTAGACCCCAGAGTTAAGGGCTGAACTGGAGTTTAAAGCCCTGTGTAGCTGGCCCACCTCTGAAGCATCTGCATTTGAGTTCCTCTGGCTTCCTTTACCCCAACCTTTGATCTATCCTATTTTTGCCAGACTGTTGACGCTTTCTGCCGCAACCGATTACCCAAGTCTTTGGGTAATCTCTGTTGCATTATCTTCCATCTGACTTCTTGACAATGTACACTGATGACTGCAGAAGCTAGACCTCTCCCGTTTGCAGTGCTGAGAGCAGTGATTTGCAACGAGTTGACAATAAATTTCTGTTAATTAAATTATTTGTACTCCCTCTGACTTGAGCCTGGAGCCCTCTTTATTGCTTCCTCAGTTCCTAACTACAATTTTTTTCCATCCTGGTCTCTCTAGGAGAATTGTTAATCAAAGTGCAGTCTGCAGACCAGCAGCATCAGCAGAAGCATCTTAGAAATTCAGATCCTTAGGAACCACCCCTAGACCTGGTGGATCAGAATCTTGTGTTCCCACAAGAGTCTCTGGTAGTTACTATGCACACTGATGTTTGAAAAGCTCTGTTCTGGATATGCCTTTAGACCAAATCTACTCAGCTGCTTGTGACCAGGTTTTACAAGGTTCTATAAGTACCTATAAAATATACTCAACTTCTCCTCTTGGTCCAGAAAACTTAAAATGTTACCTACCTTCTTCTATAAGAAAAGGGCTTTCATTGGCTCAGATGGTAAAGAACTCACCTGCCAATTCAGGGGACACAGGAGAAGTGGGTTCAATCCCTGGGTCAGGAAGATCCCCTGGAGAAGGGAATAGCTACCCACTCCAGCATTCTTGCCTAGAGAATTCCCTGGATGGAGGAGCCTGGTGGGCTACAGCTCATGGGTTGTAAAGACACGACTGAGCAACTATCACTTTCTTTAAGAAAAAGCTCGTTGATCTTGTTCTAGAGCATATGCCTTAGTGTACTTGAATTCTGGGTGGATTTTATCTTGCTTTCACCCAAATACCATCTGGATGAAGATGAGCGAGGATTTTGTCAAGCTTCTTTATCTTTATGCACCGACAGTTTTTGGTACACTTGCATTTGTGACTGTATGTTAAGATTTATTTTCAGTTTGAATGTTTATAGGTATGTTTCTCTGCTAGGCAGAAAGCTCCCTGAGGGCAGGATGAGACAAGGCTCCCTGGAATCAGAGCCTGGGATGGCGATTCTATTCAAGGGAGTTATTAAAGGAATGCTCCTGGGAAGAACCTGAGAGCCAGGGAAGGATGCGGGACAGGGGGAAACGAAGCAAAGGCGGAGTGACTGCCTTGCTGTCTTGCCTCATCCAGGCGGGGCCCTGGAGTGTGAATAGCATCACAGAGTTGCTCTGCCTTAAGGCACAGGGCTGGGATTCTCGTACCTACATACAGTCATTGGCAGAGGCTCCCCTGGGGAGAGGCTTCCTGGGGCTAGAGTTAATGAACCCACCTGCCAATGCAGGAGACATAAGAGATACGGGTTCCATCCCTGGGTTGAGAAGGTTCTCTGGAGGAGGAAATGGCAACTCACTCCTTTATTCTTGCCTGGAGAATCCCACGGACAGAGGAGCTTGGTGGGATGCAACCCACAGGGTTACACAGTCAGACAGGACTGAAATGACTTCGCAAGCATGCATACCCCGGGGAAAGGCGGATCCTCTATGGCTTTTCTGCATGAGTCTGCTCCGTTTTTGTTTTATTATTTTTTTAACCCTGGCCATTCAGCTGGGCTTGTGGGATTTTATTTCCCTGACCAGGGATTGAACCCAGGACCTCAGTAGTGAGAGCCTGGCATCCTAACCCCTGGACTACCTGGGAATTCCCAAAACTGCTCCTTTTGACTGAGGCTGTATGCCTTTGGCAGCCACTACTCAAGCAACCGGGAGTGGGGGCTCAGTTTCCAGTGTGTCTTTTTATTTTAAATTCCATTTCCTTAGTTTCTAATACAGTTCCTGGTACTCAGCAGGTGTGCAATAAATCTTGGTTACAGGAATAAGTTTCTTCCTAACATGATATATACTCACTTGTTAATTAAGACAGATGAGATTCATTGTCTTTGTTTATGTTCATCCAATTAATAAGGTAAATCATCTTCTATTTAGTTAATTTAACAAGGCTAAATGAGAGAATCCAGATAAATGCACCTAACAAACTGTCTGTTGTTTAATAGGCAACAGTAAATGTTAGTTTATTTCTTTTTAGAATTAAGTGGGTTATGTAAATATATTTTATTGGGAAGAGTGTCAACTTTCCTGTTTATGGCTTGTAACACATTCTGGAGAATCAAGAGAGATTTCAGTTTTTATTATCCATGCAGTCTCTATTTGAGTCTTCCTGAGATCACCAATCTTAGCTGTGCGGAGGCATAATAAGGATACAATCTGAGATATAATAATAGTAATGTTATTAGAAGGTACAGGAGGTATTAAGAAGATATGGTTGTTGTTAAAATGGTTGCAATGCGAAAAATCATAGCTGCCATGTATTTAGCTTACAGGCCAGGCATTTGCTACGTGCTTCATATTCCTTACTGCTGATCATCAAAATAACCCTAAAAGATAGAAATTTTAAGTGCTAGATACACAATAAGTGACAAGGTATGCAATTGCTGTTGTTGTCCAGTTGCTTATCATGTCTGATTCTTTGAGACCCCATGGACTGTAGCACGCCAGGATCCTCTGTCTTCCACTGTCTCCTGGAATTTGCTCAAATTGATGTCCATTGAGTCAGTGATGCTATCTAATCATCTCATCCTCTGCCGCTCCCTTCTTTTGTCATCTATCTTCAACCAGAAATGCAGGGGCACCCATATTTTTGTATTAAAAATGTTATTTATGTCCTATGCTAGAAATCAGAATTTTATGAATTTCTTCACACTTTTTTGTTTATAACTATTTTTTAAAAATTCAATTACACAGAGAAAATCTCTATTATCTTTTTAGAGCCTAGGATTTCTAAATGTCTTGATTTCTCACTCTCTTCTCCAGCAAATATTATTAACTCAATTTTAGAAGGGAGGAAATTAAAACTCACAGAGGTTGGATAGCCTGAATCAGTCAGGGGTCATGGGATGAGTAAAAAGGAAAAAGAGATGATACCCAAATGAGGATTTGCATTCACCTCTTCAGTGGAGAGGAGCTGCTGAAAACGCTACAGAAGTCAGTTTTGAATCCACTGAAGATGCCGCAGAGACTGGGTCTGGAATCAGCTGGGGCTGCCAGATTCTGGAATAATCTGAAAATAATCTGGAATAATCTGGAAAACACCTAGCCATCTCTAGCAACTGCCACTCTGTTGGAATCAGAGCAGAAGACCTCTCTGGTCCTGTTGCCTTCTGATCTCTTGTCAATGCCCACTATGAGAAGAACCGAAAGGATTCAAAAGGTGAGAGAGTCTGAGAAGTGGAGTCTGCAGACTTCCGGCCCTTCAGAGCAGAATGGGAAAGGGTGGGCACAGGTTGGAGAGATGACAGGGAAGTATTCAGGATACCCAGACCGTATGAAGGTGGTATGGCAAGAACCCCCTCTGTATAATGTGTATGTTTAATTGCAAAGCTATCCTATTGAGTTCATATTTATTTCACTTGAAAATTCATGTTGGAGTGAATCTAATTTACTTGATTTGAAAATTTATACTTCTGAGGTCTGAAAACTAGTTCATTTGACTTCTAATTAAGTTCTTAAACTTTGAACATGATCTTTCAAAAGAGCAGAGAAATGTTCCATATTGGTGAGCTTATGAATTTTGGCATTTGTGCACATGGGTTGAAATCTCAGCACTCTGGAACCCTGCTGGGGTCTTCTGTTGCTACTCATTATGGCATTTTCTCATATCGCAGAGAACGTGTTTGAAACTGAAATGGCAATTTATATTCTTACTTGCAATATCTCAGCTATTTGGTGGAAATTCTTAAAATGTGACTAGGGCCAAATGGCATTGGATTTTCCCATTGCTGTTGCCCTTTCAATAATGATTGTTTATCAGACACCCTGAATTAGGTAGAGTTACTAGATAAGATAAACATTCCTATTAGTGAGGTACTCCTACCCTGATATTTGACTGAAATGGAGAGATTTTTCTATTAGTCCCCATCTAACGATTTTCTCTGAAACACTTCAACTTAGGTTGTATATCTTATTTTCTTTTTAAATACACCAATTTTCTACTTCAACACAAGGAATCAAAGACAAAAGAGTAACATTAAAGAGGGTAAACTTTTTATCGTAATGTAATCCTGGGATGGTCCCAGTTTAGCCAGATATTCTTCCTAACTTGTAACATTGGTCCTCTGTTTCTGTGCTGGAACAATGACTGAGAAGTGACCTTACCTTGAGAGTGTGTGTATTTGACAGTGGAAGGACAGGTGGGAATACTCTGGCCTGATTTCATTCTCATGTTGCTGCCACACAAGAATCTTGGTGGTGAAAGGCAGAAGATAGTAACAGAGTGATTCTATAACTCAAAACTATCAGAATACTCTCTAAGAATAACGTATGGGATAGGGCCAACTGTGAAGCATTTTTCTCAGTTTTACATTCTCACTGAAAAAAATACTCCCCACCACCTACTAAATTAACCTAGAATTTACGGCATGGAGTTGATCCATTGGACAACTGATTCTGTTCTTTTCTAATCTTGTCTACCATTACACTCAACCCTAATCCTCCCCAGCTTCAAGTTTTTTGTTAAGCAAAGCAATCCTTTTTAATAAAATAAAACATTATATAGAGCTGCAAGATATGACACAGATAAAGGCAGAACTATTTGGTTAGAAATTGTGAGGGATCTGGAGCCTGACTGCCTTATCTTCTTTGTGCCTTGGCCACCTGGGGAGGTAGTGCTAGTGGTAAAGAACCCGCTTGCCGATGCAAGAAACATAAGGGATGCAGGTTTGACCCCTGGGTGGTGAAGATCCCCTGAGGAGGACATGGCCACCCATTCTAGTATTCTTGCCTGGGAAATCCCATGGACAGGGGAGCCTGGCAGACTAAGGCCCACAGGGTCACCAAGAGCCGGATATGACTGCAGCAACTTAGCATGCATGCATACCTTGACCACAGAGGCAGCTGTTCCAATTTTCAGACTATAGTAGCACTCTAAATGTTTCATCTTTCTTATATCTTTTACTCTCTCCTGTTGCTCAGTTGGAATTTTGCTTGGCATGCCCTTCTTCTCTAGCACTTCTTGTTCAAATATATCTCCAAACTAAATTCTACCTCTTCCAGGAAGCTCTTCACTTGAAACCAATCTAGACCTCTTCTGCTTTCCCACAGCACTCTATTTCTAATGGTTGTATTCAGGGAATTTTCCTTACTATATAGTAAACTGTCCTGAAGTCAGGGAAGTTTTAAAGTCCACTTTAACATCATCATCATGTCCTGAACTTGGTAGGTTCTCAGAGGTTTAATGAATTACTTTATTTTTTTAACAATAGTTAGGACATCAAAGAGATGGGAATACCAGACCACCTGACCTGCCTCTTGAGAAACCTATATGCAGGTCAGGAAGCAACAGTTAAAACTGGATATGGAACAGCAGACTGGTTCCAAATAGGAAAAGGAGTACATCAAGGCTGTATATTGTCACCCTGCTTATTTAACTTCTATGCAGAGTACATCATGAGAAACACTGGACTGGAAGAAGCATAAGGTAGAATCAAGAATGCCGGGAGAAATATCAATAACCTCAGATATGCAGATGACACCACCCTTATGGCAGAAAGTGAAGAGGAACTAAAAAGCCTCTTGATGAAAGTGAAAGAGGAGAGTAAAAAAGTTGACTTAAAGGTCAACATTCAGAAAACTAAGATCATAGCATCTGGTCTCATCACTTCATGGTAAATAGATGGGGAAACAGGGGAAACAGTGTCAGACTATTTTTTGGAGGCTCCAAAATCACTGCAGATGATGATTGCAGCCATGAAATTACAAGATGCTTACTCCTTGGAAGGAAAGTTATGACCAACCTAGATAGCATATTAAAAAGCAGAGACATTACTTTGCCAACAAAGGTCCATCTAGTCAAGGCTATGGTTTTTCCAGCGGTCATGTATGGATGTGAGAGTTGGACTGTGAAGAAAGCTGAGCACTGAAGAATTGATGGTTTTGAACTGTGGTGTTGGAGAGGACTCTTGAGAGTCCCTTGGACTGCAAGAAGATCCAACCAGTCCAGCCTAAAGGAGGTCAGTCCTGGGTGTTCATTGGAGGGACTGATGACTGATATTGAAGCTGAAACTCCAATACTTTGGCCACCTGAAGAGGAGAGCTGACTCACTGGGAAAGACTCTGATGGTGGGAAAGATTGAGGGCTGGTGGAGCAGGGGACGACAGAGGATGAGATAGTTGGATGGCATCACCAAGTCAATGGAGGTGAGTTTGTGTAGACTCTGGGAGTTGGTCAGGGACAGAGAGGCCTGGCATACTGTGGTCCATGGGGCAGCAAAGAGTTGGACATGACTGAGCGACTGAACTGAACTGAATAGAACTGTGAATCTCAAGCCTGCAGTGATAGAAACATGGCTTCAAATGCAGACAGATATCCCAGATATCCTAAATTAAGGAAGTTAGTGCTTTTCTATGTGTAGGAGTATACAGGAGTCTGGGCTCAGTGGAATAATTTCTTTGATATGCACCTCAGCTCTCTGAGACCAGCATCCCTTGTTTTCACATCCTGAGTTTCTCAGGGCTCACCATGGGGAGTTGCTGCAGTCTGATGTCTGCTAGAAGGCATGTATTCTTTCCTCCCTGAGTTTCCTCAGGGTTCACTGGTTCACCATTGGTGATGGCTACAATTATTGATGACTGTGACATCCTTTGTTTGTCAGTATGACAGGAAATATTCCATTTCTCACCCTTGTATGAAGAATGTAGTCAATTTTTGTTTCCTTGCTGAATTGAATGGAGCTAGTAGAATTACTATTCTAGAAAATTAATGAGAATTATATGGGAAAATAATGGGCTCCATTGATGGAAAGATTGGGAAACATCAAGTTGTATCTAAATACATTGTTTGAAAACAGGATTTAAAAAACCCTTTGATTTTCTAACATGCATGATTTGGTTATATATCTCTTCACAGAGAATCTCAGAGGACTAATGTTCTTTGCACAGAAGTTGAGAAGCAGAAACAGGCTACATGTCCTGGAGGGAGTGGGAAGAAACTCTGTCTGCCCACAGGGTGTCTTTCTTGCCCAAGGCTGGCTGGCGGTCTCTGCAGAGACTTTGTGTGCTGTGTGCTAAGACACTTCAGTTGCTTGATTCTGTGACCCTATGGACTGTAGCCCACCATAGTCCTCTGTCCATGGGATTCTCCAGGCAAGAAGACCAGAGTGGTTTGCTATTTTCTTCTCCAGGGGATCTTCCTGACCTGGGGATCGACCCCATGTCTCTTACATCTCCTGAATTGGCAGGTGGGTTCTTTACCACTAGTATCACCTGGGAAAGACCCTACAGGTTGCCATTTCCTAGGCAGATTCACCAGTAGGCAGAATCACCAGTAGCCTATGGTCTGACATTCAGGCTCTTAAAAGTGGTTAGTCAGCCTAAGGATATGGACTATCTGTCAAGCATTGACTCACATTAACCAAGTTTAGATACTGCCGGATAAACATTGTTCAGAATTTGTTCATTTGTCATAAGCATTCTCATTTCAGGTGGAATTTACCGTACGAATTGATTCAGTTATGTAAGCTTTTGCTTCTTTGTCTGATCTACAGGCAAAGTCAAATTATAATGATAAGGCTGTTGAGAAGCCTGAATCAGAAACAGTGGGGAATTCCTCAACTGATTTTAAAGAGACATCCACAGTTAGACTTTCTCCTTCCTCTTTCCCCTTCTCCTTCTCATTTATTCATCAACAATACTTCTGGGAAACCAATAATGTGAGGCAGAGAGCGCTGAGGAGAACTTTCCTAATTTTCAGTCACTAATATTCTGCTTCTGGTCACGTGATCTTTAAAAAGAAATGTATTTATTTATCTTTGGCTATGCCGGATCTTTGTGGCTGCTCTCCAGCTTTCTCTGCACAGCGAGTGGGGACTACTCTCTAGTTGCAGCATGAGGGCTTCTCATGGTGGTGGCTTCTTGTGAGCAGGGGCACTGGGGCATGTGGGCTTCAGAGGTTTCAGCACACAGGCTCAGTAGTTGTGGTGCTTACTGGCTGCACAGCGTGTGGAATCTTCCTGGACCAGGGCTTGAACCCTTGTACCCTGCTCTGGCAGACAGAGTCTTAACCACTTGGCCCCCAGAGAAGTCTTAGCCATGTGATCTTGGAGGGGTGATTTAACTTAGTGCTGCCACTTCCTCTTGCGTAAGAGCACCCACTCCAACCAGGTTAAGGAAATTATTGCATGCAGATGACTCAGACTAGCACCTGGGACCGATGGCCTGCATACCTCTTTAATGTGCACATAGATTAGCTAGCCTGCACCTTTTAAATTTTATTTTTTATGCACATCAGGAAATTGAGTTCCAAACGATTAATTGCTCTGCCCTAGGTCACACCCAGTTAATAAGTAGCAGAGTTTGTTCAGGACCGTGTTGTAAAATCTACTGTTTATTTTAGAAAGTCATGGATTTTGGCATCCTGGGGGAAGAAATAAAACATAATAGTTATATGGTCTCTCATTTCCCTTTAACAAATTTTGTACAAATGAAGAATGGACTCTAATTTCTATGTTTATCATCAACTTTTGATGGATTTTGTCATTTTCCATATTTATCTCCTATAATTTGGACCTCCCTCAAAAGACATCTTAACAAATGAGATCAATTTTGTTCTTAAATGATTTTTTTTAATTTTTAGAAAAGAAATTACAGTCATCTCAGACTCATGTTCATAGGAAGGAAGCAGGACATTTGGCAATTTCCATTGCTTTTGGTTGTGATCAGATTGAATTTCAGACAGTCATCTTCAAGCTATGCCCTAATTAAGATGAACAGATATTGTCAGCTGGCCTGTTTAATCAGTTTCCCATCTGGCATAATCATGTTTATGAGCAGGATCTGCTTTTTCTTGGCTTTGGAAGTAGCTAAAATTAACAGAACAAAGCAATCACAATTCCTAAGGTAAGAATCAGGGTCCACTCTTCACCTATAGTCCTAGATGGGAAAGCAGAATTTCAAGCTACAGAATTAAGTGTATGTGATATTTGCATTGCTGGACTCCCTAAAGGCTCATGGCATCCATCCATCCATCCATCCATCCTCCACCCATGCTGCTGCTGCTGCTGCTAAGTCGCTTCAGTCGTGTCCGGCTCTGTGCGACCCCGTAGATGACCTCCTACCAGGCTCCTCCACCCATAATCCATCTATATTTCTGTTTACATTCTCTTCCAATAAATATCCCTCAAGCCCCTCATATATACTGGACTCTCTATGACCCAGGACATACTGTAATGAAAAAGAGAGTATTCTTGCTCTTAAGAAGCTCTTGGTGTAATGAAAAAAGTATCAAAAACATATATATAGATCTGAAAAGTAAAGTGTACTGCTATTTAGAGGAGGGTAGCATATGAAAAATTCTTGCATTGCAAATAATTGTCTATACAGTTTTGTATTCTGTCTCTAAGAATGGTAATTGTGCCAAAGGAGGATATAGATGTTGACCTTTGTTGCACTACTTCTTCAAAGTAGCAGGCCTTTGATAAATTATTTGTATCTCTGTGATGGATGGTGTTTTATTAATTGCCTGACTAAACAAAAAACCAGTAACACTGGGAGAGAGATTTCAAGTTAACACAGGTATGAATGAGCTAATACTACTGCTTTCTATCAAGAGAACAATTTGGGCACCAGAAAAAAAAAAATCTATAAGAATGTTTCTGCATATCTCCTATAAGCTATTTGGATCTCAGCTGCCAGTGTGGCAGCTCTGGAAATGTAAACAAAGGCAGGAAAGATACTAAAATGTTCTTTGGTTCAATTTGCCCTCAATGTTATATTTCACAAGGGTGTTAAAGTTCTGTTAATAAGAGACTTAGGCAACTAGATCATGTTGTTTTAAGAAGAAAATAAATAGTTGCTAAGGCATGGTGTGTTGCTCAGTGGACTTAAAAAATATGCATAACCTAAAAGTTGAGAGTTTTGTTTTGTTCTTTGGTAATTTTTAGGACTTCGAATTTAGGAGACAGCATCTCAAATAATCCTGAGAGAACTGCTTTGAGGAGGTAAGGGGAAGAGTCAGGTTATGTAGAAGTTTTGCCACAAAGGGCAAATTGTCTGAACATCAAATGATTATCATTAATTAGAGAAAATCATATATCCCAAGTTAAGAAATTTATCAGTTTTCTATGTATGGGAAGATGTAAGAGTCTGGGCTCACTGAAATCATTCCTTTGATATGCACCTCAGCTATCTGGGGCCAGTGCTTTCCCATCCTGAGTCCCCTCAGGGCTCTTGGAGGGAATGACTGCAGTCTGATGGCTGCTAAATGGCAGGTATCCTCTTCTTCCTGAGACCCTTCAGGGTTCACCAGCTCACCAACTCCCCTGTGGCGGTTGCAGTTGTTGATGACTGTGACCTCCTTTGTTTACTGATATGGTGGGAAATATTCCATTTCTCAGTTTTTAGGAGATTTCAATTGACACTGGCTATACTGTTTACTGGAGGAGAGAATGAAATGGAATAGGAGTGCCCATCTTCTTTCTCCCATCCTCAGTGTTCACACCTTCTCTTCTCTCTGTGAGCTTTGGCAGAAGGAAGCCTCCGTTATGATATGAGGAAAGCCCTACAAGATTAGAATTCCTTCCCTAAGTAAAAAGGGTTGGAGTTTCACACAAGAATGGGGTGGTGACACCTCCATATGGTGAGACTTGAGTTGTGAGTAGAAGAAGACAAGAACAGGGAGCAGTAAGAGGGTCACTGAGAAGAAGGGTGATGAGGAGCTAGAACATATTTATAAGAACAACTAACAAAGGTCCCAACTGTGAGCCTTTAGACACCTGCTTGAACTGTGGTCTTGGAGAAGACTCTTGAGAGTCCCTTGGACTGCAAGGAGATCCAACCAGTCCATTCTGAAGATCAGCCCTGGGATTTCTTTGGAAGGAATGATGCTGAAACTCCAGTACTTTGGCCACCTCATGCGAAGAGTTGACTCACTGGAAAAGACTCTGATGGTGGGAGGGATTGGGGGCAGGAGGAGAAGGGGACAACAGAGGATGAGATGGCTGGATGGCATCACTGACTCGATGGATGTGAGTCTGAGTGAACTCTGGGAGTTGGTGATGGACAGGGAGGCCTGGCGCACTGCGATTCATGGGGTCGCAAAGAGTTGGACACGACTGAGTGACTGAACTGAACTGAACTGAACTGGGAAAGTATAAGTAATTCTGACCAAGTCATTGCATTTTGTCTCTATTGCCTGGGTGGTTGACTGAATCATTAGTAAAAGAATGGCTTCTACATCTGTTAGCATTCTGTCTCTCTTTCTTCAAGGAGGAGAGTGTGGGATTATCCACAAATGAAGCTGTTGCAGATAGCATGTAGGATCACTTGGTGGTGCTCTGGCGGGGTGAGGCATGGCAAGTGGAAGGGGGAACATAGACCTTCCTCTTGGGGTCACCTGTTTGGAGAAGACCGCCAGTCATCATGTGTGCTCCTGGGCAATGCAGACTGCTGAGTGGATCTCCTGTATTCCCCTGATAAACTCTTCCCTATCCAGGGACAGAAATGGGACCCTGCCATCTGGTTACATGAAAAAGCACTTTATAATGGTTTAAGTTATTTTAATAAGTGGACTACAGAGAGAGGAAATGAAGTCCTTGGAAGTTGCAGATGTTGCTCAGCAAATTGCAAGGGGTGTTTGGGATAGAATTCAAGTGCTGTAAAGGTGACCAGAAGCTGCCAAAAGTAACTGCACATCAAAATAGGCTATTGAGCTGTTGAAAATACAACTGCCTGGGTACTACCCCAAGACTGGCCAAATCAGAGCATCTGGCAGTAGAGGCAAGGAATTTATTTTTTACATAGTGATGCTAAAACACAGCCATGTTTGAAACCCCTTGGACTAGATGAGTTTTAGGATAGAAATTCAACTGTGAGATTTTATGTTTCACAGTTAAAAGTGTTAAAATTTTTTTGCACAAGATGAGAGTTGGGAGGTAAGTTTTATTTGAGGCAAAATGATAACTGCAGTCCAGGAGACAGTGTTTCAGAGCTCCAAGAGACTTCTCTGAGGAAGTGAGGGCAGAAGCCAGGATATATAGAACTTTTATAACAAAGCGGGCTTCCCTTGTGGCTCAGCTGGTAAAGAATCTACTTGCAGTGCTGGAGACCTGGGTTCTATCCTGAGCTGGGAAGATCCCCTGGAGAAGGGAAAGGCTATCCACTCCAGTATTTTGGCCTGGAGAATTCCATGGACTATACAGTCCATGGAGTTACAGAGTCGGCCATGACTGAGCGACTTTCACTTGGGACATCAAAAGATTACTGTTAATTAAAGAAACTAGGTATGTCAAGTTAAGGAATTTAGTGCTTTTCTATATATGGGAAGATTAACAGATAGAACTCACTGAAATCATTTCTTTGATATGCACCTCACCTATGGGGGCCAGTATCCTGTCTTTTCACGTCCTGAGTTTTTCCTCAGGGCTCAGGGCTACAGTCTGATGGCTGCTAGATGGCAGGTATTCTTTTCTTCCCACCTTGTCTCAGGGCTCACCAGCTCACCAGCCCTGGTGACTGCAATTGCTGATGACTCCGGCATCCTTTGTTTACTGATATGGCAGGAAATATTCCATTTTTTAAAAAACAACTGTAATCTTGGAAGTTTGATAAACTTTAACTGCCACTCTATATATTGGATCACTTTTTAAGGCCTGGTCCTTCAATATCTCATAGACATTGGGTGTTTTACCGCATGTTGAAGGATAGTCACAGCAAGAGCAGTTGCATTTCAGTTATTACCTGCTGATATTGGCTGGTAGACCTGATGAGTGACCTGGTGCGTGGGTTCCCAAAGACCTACAAAAAAGCTGTAAAAGAATTCTGGAATCCTTTCCAGGACACTGAGAGCTGTGTATATAACAGCACCATCTGGTACCAATTATCTTCTTCTTTGTGTGGGCTGAGGTCAGCAGTGAGGGAAAAATATGATGAGGAAGACAAAGGTGTACAAGATAAGTGATGTAATACAAGCATTTTCAACAGTGACACTCCTATGTTGGTGCCAGGCACGCATGGGGCAGAGAGCCTTAGTAACCGGCCATTTGATAAAGGGTCCTGGCAAAACTCTTCTTTCTCTCTGAGGCCATTTTATACTTGTCACCAGATGACCAAGGGAAGGCTCTTAAAGGAAAAGCCTAGTGTAAACCCCAAAGTGATGGGATGCAGAATAGGAGAACAAGCTGTACAGTTTAGCACATGGGCTTAAGGATTTGTTTTTGGACACTTCCCCACATTTGCATCAATCTTAGTTACAATCCAACTTGCTTCTCATACTCTTGCCTCCATGGAACATGCTACAAAAGCTAGCCTTCAATCGATCAGGCATCAACCCACCCATCACATCACTTCTTTCCTTCCTAAAATATTTCAAAGATTCTTCATTGCTAAAAGGACAAAGCTCAGCTCCTTAGCCTGAATACTTCCCTAGATTGGTCTTCAACTCTGCATTTTCATGCCCCATACTTGAGCCATAAGTCCTTAGTATCCTAGACAAACTTTCTTGGGCTTTGCCTGCTTGATTTTGCCCATGGAACTTACTCTATTCACATCTCCTGACTATCTAGTGATTCTCTAGACTTCTGCTGAAGTTCTTCACAATTTTCCCTCTGATTCTCCACCCCCAAACTGAGTTGATCTCCAGGCTTGGGCTACTGTTCTATCTAGAACATAAATTTGTATGTAATTGACTATACTCTGCAATTATTGCTTTCTACAATCAGTAATTGTTTTATTAAAAAAATCTTTTTATTCAAATGACAACCCTCAGAATGGGAGTTCAGTTCAGTTCAGTTGCTCAGTCATGTCTGACTCTTTGCGACTCCATGGACTGCAGCATGCCAGGCCACCCTGTCCATCACCAATTCCTGGAGTCTACCCAAACTTATGTCCATTGAGTCGGTGATGCCATCCAACCATCTCATCCTCTGTCGTCCCCTTTTCCACCTGCCCTCAACCTTTCCCAGCATCAGGGTCTTTTCCAATGAGTCAGCTCTTCACATCAGGTGGCCAAAGTATTGGAGTTTCAGCTTCAACATCAGTCCTTCCAATGAATACCCAGGACTGATCTCCTTTAGGATGGACTGGCTGGATCTCCTTGCAGTCCAAGGAACTCTCAAGACTCTTCTCCAACACTACAGTTCAAAAGCATCAATTCTTCAGTGCTCAGCTTTCTTTACAGTCCAACTCTCACATCCATACATGACCACTGGAAAAACCATAGCCTTGACTAGATGGACTTTGTTGGCAAAGTAAAGTCTCTGCTTTTTAATCTGCTGTCTAGGATGGTCACAATGGGAGAGAATAACAGCAAATGAAAATATTGACAAAGCTCCTGCAACTCATTACCAGTAAAACAAACAATCCAATCAAAAAGTGGGCAAAAAATCCAAACAGATATTTCTCCAATGACATACAGATGGTTAATAAACACATGAAAAGCTGCTCGACATCATTCATTATTAGAGAAATGCAAATCAAAACTACAATGAAGTATCACATCACACAGGTTAGAATGGCCATTATCTACAAACAATAAATGCTGGAGAGGGTATGGAGAAAAGGGAATCCTCTTGGACTATTGGTGGGAATGTAAATTGATACAGTCACTATGGAGAACAGCATGGTGATCCTTTAAAAAAAAAACTAGGATTAAAACTACCATATGATCCAACAATCTTACTATTGGGTATACATCCTGAGGAAACCATAATTGAAAATGGCACAGGTACCCCAATGTTCATTGCAGCACTGTTTACAGTATCAGGGACATGGAAACAATCTAGATATCCATAGACAGATGAAGGGAGTTGTGATACATATTTACAATGGAATATTGTGAAAGTGTTATTCACTCAGTCGTGTCCAACTCTTTGCAGTCTCATGGACTGTAGCCCTCCAGGCTCCTCTGTCTATAGAATTCCCCAGCCAAGAATACTGGAGTGGGTTGCCAGGGGATCTTCCTGACCCAGGGATCAAACCTGTGTCTCCTGCATTGCAGGCAGATTCTTTACTGTCTGAGTTACCAGGAAATACTCAGCCATAAAAGAGAATGCATTTTCTTGTAGACTTTTGGATCACAGCCATTCTGACTGGCGTGAAATTGTACCTCGTTGTGGTTTTGATTTGCATTTCTCTGATCATGAGTGATGTTGAGCATCTTTTCGTGTGTTTGTTACCCATCTGTATATCTTCTTTGGAGAAATGTCTATTTAGTTCTTTGGCCCATTTTTTGATTGGGTCGTTTATTTTTCTGGAATTGAGCTGTAGGAGTTGCTTGTATATTTTTGAGATTAGTTGTTTGTCAGTTGCTTCATTTGCTATTATTTTCTCCCATTCTGAAGGCTGTCTTTTCACCTTGCTTATAGTTTCCTTTGTTGTGCAGAAACTTTTAAGTTTAATTAGGTCCCATTTGTTTATTTTTGCTTTTATTTCCAATACTCTGGAAGGTGGGTCATAGAGGATCCTGCTGTGATGTATGTTGGAGAGTGTTTTGCCTATGTTCTCTTCTAGGAATTTTATAGTTTCTGGTCTTACATTTAGATCTTTAATCCATTTTGAGTTAATTTTTTTTGTATGGTGTTAGAAACTGTTCTAGTTTCATTCTTTTACAAGTGGTTGACCAATTTTCCCAGCACCACTTGTTAAAGAGATTGTCTTTAATCCATTGTATATTCTTGCCTCCTTTGTCAAAGATAAGGTGTCCATAGGTGTGTGGATTTATCTCTGGGCTTTCTATTTGTTCCATTGATCTATATTTCTGTCTTTGTGCCAGTACCAGAAGTCTGCAAGCAATAAATGCTGGAGAGGGTGTGGAGAAAAGGGAACCCTCTTACACTGTTAGTGGGAATGCAAACTAGTACAGCCACTATGGAGAACAGTGTGGAGAGTCCTTAAAAAACTGGAAATAGAACTGCCTTATGACCCAGCAATCCCACTGCTGGGCATACACACAGAGGAAACCAGAATTGAAAGAGACACATGTATCCCAATGTTTATCGCAGCACTGTTTATAATAGCCAGGACATGGAAGCAACCTAGATGTCCATCAGCAGATGAATGGATAAGAAAGCTGTGGTACATATACACAATGGANATTTTCCCAGCACCACTTGTTAAAGAGATTGTCTTTAATCCATTGTATATTCTTGCCTCCTTTGTCAAAGATAAGGTGTCCATAGGTGTGTGGATTTATCTCTGGGCTTTCTATTTGTTCCATTGATCTATATTTCTGTCTTTGTGCCAGTACCAAAAGTCTACAAGCAATAAATGCTGGAGAGGGTGTGGAGAAAAGGGAACCCTCTTACACTGTTAGTGGGAATGCAAACTAGTACAGCCACTATGGAGAACAGTGTGGAGAGTCCTTAAAAAACTGGAAATAGAACTGCCTTATGACCCAGCAATCCCACTGCTGGGCATACACACAGAGGAAACCAGAATTGAAAGAGACACATGTATCCCAATGTTTATCGCAGCACTGTTTATAATAGCCAGGACATGGAAGCAACCTAGATGTCCATCAGCAGATGAATGGATAAGAAAGCTGTGGTACATATACACAATGGAGTATTACTCAGCCATTAAAAAGACTACATTTAAGTCAGTTCTAATGAGGTGGATGCAACTGGAACCTATTATACAGAGTGAAGTAAGCCAGAAAGAAAAACACCCATACAGTATACTAATGCGTATATACGGAATTTAGAAAGATGGTAACGATAACCCTGTATGCGAGACAGCAAAAGAGACACAGATGTATAGAACAGTCTTTTGGACTCTGAGGGAGAGGGAGAGGGTGGGATGATTTGGAAGAATGGCATTGAAACATGTATAATATCATATATGAAACTAGTCACCAGCCCAGGTTCAATGCATGATACTGGATGCTTGCGGCTGGTGCACTGGGATGACCCAGAGGGATGGTACAGGGAGAGAGGATGGAGGGGGGTTCAGGATGGGGAACACGTGTATACCTGTGGCAGATACATGTTGATGTATGGCAAAACCAATGCAATATTGTAAAGTAATTAACCTCCAATTAAAATAAATAAATTTAAAAAAAGGGAGAATGCATTTGAATCAGTTCTAATGAGGTGAATGCACCTAGAGCCTATTATACAGAGTGAAGTAAGTCAGAAAGAGAAAAACAAATGTTGCATATTAACACACATATATGGAATCTATTCCCATCAAAATCAGATCCTATAAAACTACTAGAGGAAAACATGGGGAGTACACTTTTTGACATAAATCGCAGCAATATTTTTTTTGGATCCATGTCTTAGAGTATTGAAAATAAAAACAAAACTAAACAAATGGGACCTATTTAAATCTAAAACCTTTCTTACAGCAAAGGAAATGCTAAACAAAACAAAAAGGCAAGCTTCAGAATGAGAGAAAATATTTGCAAGTGATACAACCAACAAGGGGTTAATCTCCAAAGTTTACAAACAGCTTGTACAGCTCAACATAAAAAAAAACCCCAAACAACCCATTGAAAAATGGGCAAGAAGATCTAAATAGACATTTCTTCAAAGAAGACATACAAATTGTCAAAAGACGCATGAAAAGAAGCACAACATCACTAATTATTGGAAAAATGTAAATCAAAACTGCAATGAGGTATCACTTCACACTAGTCAGAATGGCCATCACCAAAACACATACAGAAGGGAAACCTCGTGAACTCACTTGTTTATAAATCTGGTCTGTCTCTTCTAATAGACTGTAATTGTCTAGTAAAGGCCTGGTTTATTGTCTTGTTCAGTATCTGGCACCTCGAAAGTACTCTCTATACATAAGAATCCCTAGTATTTACCCTTAAATGTTCTTTATGAGAACTTTGAGAAATAGTTATGTACCAGGAATATTGACTTGTCAACCTGTGTTTGCTGTGTTCATCCTAAAATTCAGACTAACCTGAGTACGTCTCGAATACCAGATAAATAGACAGTAGGTATTTCTGGAAAAGACACTAGGTATTTCAAAGAAGAATTGCAAATTTATTTTGAGGAAAACCAGGCAAGTTAAAGGGGAAGAGTGATTTTGAGTGTAGTATAATACTTATTCTGAGAATTGCCTTACCCATCCCTCATGACTTGACTAGAGGAAAGTCCTTGGAGAAAAGAGTATAATAATTACGGAGTGAGTAAATAGAGATAGCTTAGTAGAATCAATGTGAGACATTCAGAATCATTTTCTAACTAAAAGAAACCCTAGTAGAGGTGGTAATGTAACTGTGCTACCAGGAATGACACTGTTAAAATACATGTTGATATAGAATAGAGATATGGACCTAGCAAGGAAGCCAGAGAAGCTAAAGGCTGAAGAGAGAGAGAAAGAGACGGAGATGCAGGAAATGACAGCTGACTCATTGGAAAGGACCCTGATGCTGGGAAAGACTGAAGGCAAAAGGAGAAGGGGGTGGCAGAGGGTGAGATGGTTGGGTAGCATCACTGACTCAATGCACATGAATTTGAGCCAACTCTGGGAGACAGTGGAGGACAGGGGAGCCTGGCATGCTGTAGCCCATGGTGTTGCAGAGCTGGACAGGACTTAGTGAGTGAACAGCACCAACAGCAATGAGCAGAGAAGGGACGAGAAGCCTAATGGACACAGATGGACACATGGTGAGAGCTCAAACAAGACAGCCTCCAGTGGTCCCTGAAATGTTTGAAATAAAGTTTTGTTTCTTCTAAATGAAAGGCAGAAGCAGAGAAATGCTGTTTTATTTTGTTTGTAGATACAATCTCACTTTTTTTTAAACCTCCTTTTCTTCCCTTCCTTTTACTGTGGCCTTGGAAAACACAATTACAAAAAGGCATGCATAATGCTGTTCTTGTCAGCTGAGGGACCGAGACATGCATAAGTATAAAGAAAACCATGCAGAAGTGCTTCAGGAGTCCCCTCCTGGAGTGGTGTCCAAGAGAAGTGTCCTCTCCTTTCTAGATTAAATTTCCTGGCAGATAAATATTGGGATTTAATATAGCCAAAGCTTTTAGCTGCTGTTTTGTCCCAAAGGAAAGCTGAAGAAGGGGGAAAATGATTCCCTCCTTCCAGGCTCAACTTCACATCAGGGTACACCATTGTTGACATATGAAAGGCGGCTCATTTGCAAGATGAGGTCTAAAAATTAGGTACTTTAATTTTCTTTCCATTGTAAAGTTCATGTGGATGAGAAATAAACCAGTGGCTGTTATAAACATTTGGGTCAAAGAGCAGCTCTCAGTAATACAGAAGTGAAACTCCGGTCTTAGGCTGTTCCCTGAGAAAATGTCTCAGGAGATGAAATCAAGGGACTTCCCTGGTGGTCCAGTGGTTAAGGTTTCACCTTTCATTGGAGGGGCTGTGGGTTCAGTTCCTAGTCAGGGAGCTAAGATCCCACATGTCTTGGGACCAAAAAATAAAATATAAAACAGAGACGATATTGTAACAGATTCAATAAAGACTTTTAAAATGATCCACATTTTAAAAAATTATATAAAAAAGGTTGATTTGGGAGCTGTTTGTCTAATATTGACAGTGAAGTGAAAGTCACTCAGTCGTGTCTGACTCTTTGCGACCCCATGGGGTATGGAGTCCGTGGAATCCTCCAGGCCAGAATACTGGAGTGGGTAGCCATTCCCTTCTCCAGGGGATCTCCCCAACCCAGGGATCGAACTCAGGTCTCCCGCATTGCAGGCAGATTCTTTACGAGCTGAGCCACAAGAGAAGCCCAAGAATTCTGGAGTGGGTAGCCTATCCCTTCTCTAGTGGATTTTCCCGACCCAGCAATTGAGCCAGGGTCTCCTGCATTGCAGGCAGATTCTTTACCAACTGGGCTATCAGGGAAGCCCATAACAGTGACAAAATGCTGGCCTTTGTATTTTAACTGGGAATTAAAAACTGGAAGTTTATCTTAAAAATATTTTTTTCATTTAATTATTGTGGCTAAAGCATTCCCTGCTCTGCTAGAAGGTGAAAAGTCTATGAGAAATTCCTGGCATCTTCATATATGAGATATAAAAAGAAAAATCAAGCAATTAATTTGCTATTAATTAAAAAAAATGAAACAACGCAACAAACTATCAGCTAAGACCTAAGGCGGAGAAGGCAATGGCACCCCACTCCAGTATTCTTGACTGGAAAAGCCCATGGACAGAGGAGCCTGGAAGGCTGCAGTCCATGGGGTCGCTGAGGGTCAGACACAACTGAGTGACTTCACTTTCACTTTCATGCATTGGAGAAGGAAATGGCAACCCACTCCAGTGTTCTTGCGTGGAGAATCCCAGGGATGGGGTAGCCTAGTGGGCTGCCGTCTCTGGGGTTGCACAGAGTTGGACACGACTGAAGCGACTTAGCAACAGTAGCAGCAGCAAGACCTAAGGACATGCCTGTAAAATGTAGAGCCCACTACATAGTCAGGAATTACGGTATCATAGACTTAGGAGCTGAGAGGACCTGGAAGATCACCCAATCCAATGCCCTCATTTCACAAATGAGAAAACCAGAGGAAAAGATAGATTGTTGGCTGAAAAAGTTGTATAGTGTGTCTACTACTTCTTCTGGCTTCCCAGATGGCTCCGTGGTAAAGAATCTTCTTGCCAATGCAGAAGACACAGTTTCAATCCCTGGGTTGGAAAGATCCCCTGGAGCAGGAAATAGCAAATCACTCCAGTTTTATTGCCTGGGAAATCCCAAGGATGGAGGAGCCTGGCAGGCTACAGTCCATGTGGTCACGAAGAGTCAGACATGCCTTAGCAACTACATAGCAGCAGCAGTAGCAGCAGCAGCAGCAGCAGCATCTACCACTTCCCGGCTAGAGTAAAGTAGCTATCAGGAAAACAGGACTTGAGCTAGAGCTATGTGGGAAAAATTACATAACAATTTAGTTCCCCCAGAGTACAAAGACGTTAACTAGAACAGTAACACCATACTTCAAATGTTTGATTTTAAACTACTTTGGGTTATGGGTGACATAGAAAAAGCTTTACATATTTGATGTAAACAACTTGATGAATTAGGGGTTAAGTATACACTCATGAAATCATCACCACCACCAACATCATAAGCATATCCATCACCTCTCCAAATATCTTCCCACCCCTAAGATGACAAAGAGGAGGATAATGTGTGGATCTACTCTCTTAGCAGATGCTATATTGTATTTAAAAATATTGTATTTAAAATAGCATTGGTAGCTATACATACTACACTGTACAGTGCATCTTATTTATTTTGCATAATTGAAACTTTGTACCCTTTAGCATTTCCTCTCCATTTTCCTCCCCATCCAACCTGGGTAACTACCATTTTACTCTCTGCTTCCTTGAGTCTATTTTAGATTCCATGTGTAAGTGAGATATTACAGTACTTGTCTCTCTGTGCCTGGCTTACTTACTTATTTATTTATCCCATTTTAGTGATGTTTTTTATTTTATTTAAAGAATTTAATTTTCATTGGAATATAGTTGATTTATAATGTATTAATTTCAGGTGTACAGCAAAGAGAGTCTGTTATACATGTCCTCCAGGTCCATCCATGTTGTCACAAATGGCAGGATTTTTTTTTTAAAGATAAGTAATATTCTATTACATCCATATACCTTATTTTATTTGCCCATTTATGTCTAAGTGGATGTTTAGGTTGTTTCCATATCTTGGTTACTGTGAATGATGCTACAATGAACACAGGGATGCAAATATCTCTTTAAGATTCTGATTTCAATTCTTTGGTATATATACCCCAAAGTTAGATTGCTTGGTTCTTTCTTTTTTAACTTCTTGAGGAATATCCATTCTGTTTTTAATAACATTTGTACCAACTGACAATTAACAGGAGACACTGAGTTCACACACTGGGATCCACTGCCCAGTTGTGGGGAGAGGAAGATGGTCTGAAAAGGAACAGACAGGTTCTTTATCTTAAGGTGAAGAAAGGCCACCAAAAAAAAAAAAAAAAGGAAGAAGAAGAAAGAAAAAAGCCCATCATTCTTTTAAAAATATTATTTATTTATTTATCTGGCTGCACTGAGTCTTTGCTGTGGCACGTGGGACCTTCATTCTTCCTTGCAGCATGTGGGATCTTTAGTTGAAGTATGTGGGATCGAGTTCCTCCAACCAGGGTTTGAACCCAGGTCCCCTGCATTGGGAGCTTAGAGTCTTAGCCACTGGACCACCAGGAAAGTCCCAAACCCACTGTTCTGAAGATTCAATAGGAACAACTTGCTGGGACTAGGGCAGCAACTCCAAATTATAGAATGTTAGCCCTGAGATAGACCCAGGAGGTCGTATGGTAGGGCCCTTTTCTTTTTAAAATCAGTCTCTCTCAAAGATTTCTCTTAAACCACCAGTTTCAGAATCATTAAAATAAAAAATCTGTAGTCTTTAATCAAGTGTTCTAAATTAGACTCTGAAGGTACAAGGGTGGGGATTTGCATTTTAATCATGTTTCAGGTGAAAAGGAACTACTGGTTTTGTGGTTCTTGACCTGTGTACTAAATGCTAAGTACTGAATCACTTAGGTTGTCTTTGACTCCTTGTGATCATATGGACTGTAGCCTGTGCGTCCATGGAATTCTCCAGGGAAGAATACTGGAGTGGGCTGCCATGCCCTACTCCAGAGGATCTTTCTGACCCAGTGATTGAACCCATAAGAACCCAGACTTTTATGTCTCTTGCATTGGCAAGTGGGTTCTTTACCACTGAGCTGCCAGGGAAGATCTGGACTGCCCATTATATTCACCCACAGATGATATCCTGACTGTGGGCTGATTGAATTGGAATTTCTGAGAGAAGGTCAAGGCACTGGTATTCTAAGGTGCAGACTGTGTTGAGAACTACTGGCATAGAGGGTGGTAAAGTGACTTTCAAAAGGACACTCAAGCGAACAGTGGTAGAATTGGAACCAATGCCATCTTCCCTAAAAGAGTTAAACAGAGTCTGAATGGCCTCCAAGACTGAGAACAAAAATATCAAAGTTAGAAAAATGGAACTGGTGATTTGAGGAAGAGGGCTATAGCAGTCTAGCATCAACAGGGATTGCTGGGGGATGTTGATTGCCTTTTTGGACTAGCCATAACTCAGCATGCTGTGGGCTGACTGTGTTTAATCAGAGGTGTACAAATAGAAATTGAGCCCCCGAGCACTCAACTTATGATGAGACTGCTGCAAAAAAGCCACAGGTAAAACAATCCTTACCATTATCCAATTAGTGGCCAATGCACTGTCTCCTTGTTAACAAGTCTTATAGCCTCAGGTACCCGTCCAAATTAATGAGCAGGTGCATGCAAAGCTGGTTGTGGAGCTGAGATAGAGAATGGAAAAGAACAGGTTTCACGTGATGGAAAAGGAGAGGGCAGGAACTAGGTGTGTATTGTATCCCCCTCCTTTTTCTAGATGCATGATTCTGTGTTAGGAAAGTGGATCCATCTCAGCTTCAACTTCATGAATCTCTTGATGCCTTAGCTCCAGATGCTAATTAAATTCCTATCTGACAATGGTTGTGATCTGTTGCACACTTTGCATGTGATGTGTATTATACTTGCCTTGGTTTATGAGTTTGTGTTTTGGGATAAGTGAAACTGGTCCTAGTGGGGACTATTCAGTTCAGTTCAGTTAGTTCAGTCACTCAGTCGTGTCTGACACTTTGTGACCCCATGAACTGCAGCACGCCAGGCCTCCCTGTCCATCACCAACTCCCAGAGTCCATGCAAACCCTCGTCCATTGAGTTGGTGATGCCCTCCAACCATCTGATCCTCTGTCGTCCCCTTCTCTGCCTGCCCTCAATCTTTCCCACCATCAGAGTCTTTTCCAGTGAGTCAGCTCTTCACTTCAAGTGGCCAAAGTATTGGAGTTTCAGATTCAGCATCAGTCCCTCCAACGAACACCCAGGACTGATCTCCTTTAGGATGGACTGGTTGGATCTCCTCGCCGTCCAAGGGACTCTCAAGAGTCTTCTCCAACACCACAGTTCAAAAGCATCAATTCTTCGGTGCTCAGCTTTCTTCACAGTCCAACTCTCACATCCATACATGACCACTGGAAAAACCATAGCCTTGACTAGACAGACCTTTGTTGGCACAGTAATGTCTCTGCTTCTTAATATGCTGTCTAGGTTACTCATAACTTTCCTTCCAAGGAGTAAGCGTCTTTTAATTTCATGGCTGCAGTCACCATCTGCAGTGATTTTGGAGACTAGAAAAACAAAGTTAGCCACTGTTTAACCATCTATTTGCCATGAAGTGATGGGACCAGATGCCATGATCTTAGTTTTCTGAATGTTGAGCTTTAAGCCAACTTTTTCACTCTCCTCTTTCACTTTCATCAAGAGGCTCTTTAGTTCTTTTTCACTTTCTGCCATAAGGGTGATGTCATCTGCATATCTGAGATTATTGATATTTCTCCCAGCAATCTTGATTCCAGCTTGTGCTTCCTCTAGCCCAGCATTTCTCATGATGTACTCTGCATATAAATTAAATACGCAGTACTTGGATGCAATCTCAAAAATGACAGAATGATCTCTGTTCATTTCCAAGGCAAACCATTCAATATCATGATAATCCAAGTCTATGCCCTGACCAGTAATGCTGAAGAAGCTGAAAATGAACAGTTCTATGAAGACATACAAGACCTTCTATAACTAACACCCAAAGAAGATGTCCTTTTCATTATAGGGGACTGGAATGCAAAAGTAGGAAGTCAAGAAACACCTGGAGTAAGAGGCAAATTTGGCCTTGGAGTACAGAATGAAGCAGGGCAAAGGCTAATAGAGTTTTGCCAAGAGAATGCACTGATCGTAGCAAACACCCTCTTCCGACAACACAAGAGAAGACTACATATGGACATCACCAGATGGTCAACACCGAAATCAGATTGATTATATTCTTTGCAGCCAAAGATGGAGAAGCTCTATACAGTCAGCAAAAAAAAAAAAAAGAAAGAAAAAGAAAAAAATGACCAGGAGCTGACTATGGCTCAGATCATGAACTTCTTATTGCCAAATTCAGACTTAAATTGAAGAAAGTAGGGAAAACCACTAGAGCATTCAAGTATGACCTAAATCAAATATCTTGTGACTATACAGTGGAAGTGACAAATAGATTTAAGGGACTAGATCTGATAGAGTGCCTGATGAACTACGGACAGAGGTTCATGACATTGTACAGGAGACAGGGATCAAGACCATCCCCAAGAAAAAGAAATGCAAAAAAGAAAAATGGCTGTCTAAGGAGGCCTTACAAATAGCTGGGAAAAGAAGAGAAGTGAAAAGCAAAGGGGAAGAGGAAAGATATACCCATTTGAATGCAGAGTTCCAAAGAATAGCAAGGAGAGAAAAGAAAGCCTTCCTCAGAGGTCAGTGCAAAGAAATAGAGGAAAACAATAGAATGGGAAAGACTAGAGATCACTTCAAGAAAATTAGAGATACCAAGGGGACATTTCATGCAAAGATGGGCTCAATAAAGGACAGAAATGGTATGGACCTAACAGAAGCAGAAGATATTAAGAAGAGGTGGCAAGAATACACAGAAGAACTGTACAAAAAAGATTTTCACGACCCAGATAATCACAATGGTGTGATCACTCACACTCACACTCACCTGGAGCCCCAGGTGAAGTCAAGTGGGCCTTAGGAAGCATCACTACGAACAAAGCTAGTGGAGGTGATGGAATTCCAGTTGAGCTCTTTCAAATCCTGAAAGATGATGAGGTGAAAGTGCTGCACTCAATATGCCAGCAAATTTGGAAAACTCAGCAGTGGCCACAAGACTGGAAAAGGTCAGTTTTCATTCCAATCTCAAAGAAAGGGAATGCCAAATAATGTTCAAACTACTGTACAATTGCACTCATCTCACGTGCTAGTAAAGTAATGCTTAAAATTCTCCAAGCCAGGTTTCAGGAATATGTGAACCGTGAACTTCCGGATATTCAAGCTGGTTTTAGAAAAGGCAGAGGAACCAGAGATCAAATTGCCAACATCCACTGGATCATCAAAAAAGCAAGAGATTTCTAGAAAAACATCTATTTCTGCTTTATTGACTATGCCAAAGCCTTTGACTGTGTGAATCACAATAAATTGTGAAAAATTCTGAAAGAGATGGGAATACCAGACCACCTGACTTGCCTCTTGAGAAATCTATATGCAGGTCAGGAAGCAACAGTTAGAACTGGACATGGAACAACAGACTGGTTCCAAATAGGAAAAGGAGTACATCAAGGCTGTATATTGTCACCCTGCTTATTTAACTTCTATGCAGAGTACATCATGAGTGGGGACTATAGTGGATCTGAAACAGTGAAGGCCCCTCCCTGGAGAATGGCTCCCCTTGTCTATATTTTTGTCACTGGCTTTGGTGTGAGCATCCCTTGATGCTACAAGTATAAACAGGTAAGATCAAAACAGCAATGGGTATAATTTAGAAATTTAGTCCAATCCAATACAGCCTGTGATAGGATGACTCCCTGAAGACTTCACATCTTTTCAGCTCTGTAGAGAAAGAGACTAGGAAACTCCCTGGATTGGCCTTCAAAGGGTAAATCACTTATTTACACTGATTCTTGTAAGACCCTGATCCTTCCTAAGAGGAGCTGGGATGGGAGGATATAAAACTGTCTCCAGGCAGATCATCATCATGATCATAGGCATGTTCAGACAATCAAACTATTTCTATTCACTTAAGGAGGGGAGCTGAGGGCCCCACTGACAATCCATGGAAGTATCCTGAAGGTATGGATAAGTTTTCTATGGGCATGAAGAACTGTGTGCCTCAGGTGTTAAGTAGGACAGGGACTAGAGTGAGGTGAGTAAGGGACCCATGCTGGGTGCTGAACTTAAATCGGCTCCATAAACTCAACAATTAAATAAATACTTTATTTAGAAAATATTTTATTTTGCTATTATTTTAAAAATATTTTATTTATCTAAAAAAAACCTTGCATTCCTAGGATATATATCCTCCTCTTAAATTATGTTGTGCTATTCAGAAAACTAAGATCATGGCATCTGATCCCATCACTTCATGGAAAATAGATAGGGAAACAGTGGAATCAGTGTCAGACTTTATTTTTGGGGGCTCCCAAATCACTGCAGATGGTGACTGAAGCCATGAAATTAAAAGACTCTTACTCCTTGAAAGAAAAGTTATGACCAACCTAGATAGCATATTCAAATGCAGAGACATTACTTAGCCAACAAAGGCCCGTCTAGTCAAGGCTATGGTTTTTCCAGTAGTCATGTATGGATGTGAGAGTTGGACTGTGAAGAAAGCTGAGTGCTGAAGAATTGATGCTTTTGAACTGTGGTGTTGGAGAAGACTCTTGAGAGTCCCTTGGACTGCAAGGAGATCCAACCAGTCCATTCTGAAGGAGATTAACCCTGGGATTTCTTTGGAAGGAATGATGCTAAAGCTGAAACTGCAGTACTTGGCCACCTCATGCGAAGAGTTGACTCACTGGAAAAGACTCTGATGCTGGGAGGGATTGGCGACAGGAGGAGAAGGGGATGACAGAGGATGAGATGGTTGGATGGCATCACTGACTCAATGGACATGAGTCTGAGTGAACTCTGGGAGTTGGTGATGGACAGGGAAGCCTGGCATGCTGTGATTCACGGGGTCACAAAGAGTCTGATATGACTGAGTGACTGAACTGAACTGATCCTCTTCTTATTCTGTAGAATTTGATTTGTTGGTGTTTTATTAAGAATTTGTATGCATATGTTCATGAAGGACGTTGGTTTGTAATTTTCTTTCTTTCTTTTTTTGCTATGTGCTCTTTTCTCTACTTGCCGCAAGTGGGGGCTACTCTAGTTGCAGGGCACCGGCTTCTCACTGGGGTGGTTTCTCTTGTGGCAGAGTATGGGCTTTAGGGCATGTGGGCTTCAGTAGCTGTGGTACAGAGGCTTAGTCTCCCTGTGGCAAGTGGGATCTTTCCAGATCAAGGATTGAATCTGTGTCTCCTACACCGGCAGGCGAATTTTTAATCACTGGACCATCAGGAAAGCCCTGGCACTATCTTCTAAAGCTGACCTGGTATGTCACTCGTGGCCCAGCAATTCCAACAGAGATGCACACATAAGTTCACTAAAAACTATGTATAAGAATGCTCAACATCATTAATCATTAGGAAAATGCTGATTAAAACCACAATAAGATACTACTAAATATCTATTAGAATGTCTAATAGGTGTCTATAAGAATTGAATGCACAAGTGTTGATGAAGATTAGAAGCAACTGAAACTCTTTTTTTTTTTTTAAATTTTACTTTACAATACTGTATTGGTTTTGCCATACATTGACATGAATTCATCACGAGTGTACATGCGTTCCCAAACA
Source organism: Redunca redunca (assembly GCA_006410935.1). NCBI lineage: Eukaryota > Metazoa > Chordata > Mammalia > Artiodactyla > Bovidae > Redunca > Redunca redunca. The sequence continues at coordinate 578,670 of SJYQ01002610.1, read as the reverse complement.
TGAATCCCCTCCCACCTCCCACCCCATAACATCTCTCTGGGTCCTCCCCATGCACCAGCCCCAAGCATCCTGCATCCTGCATCAGACATAGACTGGCAATTCGTCTCTTACATTATAGTATACATGTTTCTGTGCCATTCTCCCAAGTCATCCCACCCTCTCCCTTTCCTCAGAGTCCAAAAGTCCGTTCTATACATCTGTGTCTCTTTTGGTGTTTCACCTACAGGGTTATCATTACCATCTTTCTAAATTCCATATATATGTGTTAGTATACTGTATTGGTGTTTTTCTTTCTGGCTTACTTCACTCTGTATAATCGGCTCCAGTTGCAACTGAAACTCTTATATACTTACTTCTATTGGAAATGCAAAAGATACAATCAGTTTGAAAAATAGTTTTAAAGTTTCTAGAAAGTTAAACATATTTCTATCACATGACTCATTAATATTTACTCAAGAAAAATGAAAGCAGGTGTCTGCAGAAAGGCTTGTACAGGAATATTCACAGCAGCTTTAGTTTTAATAGCCACAAATAGGAAACAGCCCCAGTGCCCATCTGCTGGGGTCCAGCTCCAGCAGGATCCAGGGGTACCCTCAGGAGAGATGGCGTCAGGGAGAGAAAGAGAGAGAGAGAGAGAGAATGATACAGGGTGACCAAGCTTCAGTGAGCGAGGCCAGTAACTTTATTTTCAAAAGGAACTTTTATACCTTGACTTGTACATAGAGGGAAGTGAAAGATGCAAAGTCATGCAGAGTCAGCCCAAACATTACATTTATTTTGTCTTTATCGAAATCAGGATTTTTTCTGCATACCTTTCCCATAAACATTGTTGTGTACATTCTCTTCTGGCCTTGGAGGCCTGTGGACATTTTATGACCCTCTTTTGATAAAGGCTGCTCAACCAGAAAACTTATTTTCCCTTGAAGTGTTTTTTCTTTATATTTCTAATCTATGTCAGCCTCAGAAAGTACTAAACAAAGTTACATTCTCACGGAGCAAAGGTGCAGTGAGTTACAACAAAGAAAGAACCAATTAGCGCAAAGGTCTGATGCGGTTAATTCCAAGGCTACTACTTGTTTTTCTTACATTCCAACTATGTTAACTAATGCACTCCCAGGTTCACATGGATAAGGGATATGGGCACTTGGCAGCAAGCATTGGTTCAACAGTGAAATCCTACACTAGCACTACTCTAATAGTTTTTAACTCTTCAAAAGGCTCTATATTTTTAGAATGTTTTAGGCTTCCCGTGTCTCTTACAGTTGGGAGGCTGTGAACAATCATGTGCGTAGCTGCAAAGGTCTGGATAAACCTGCCAAGCAAGCTAGAATGCCAACAGAGGGGGTTTGAATTGAAATATATTCCTTTCATGTCCAAGAGACTTATCATCTAGAGCCCTAAGTTGATTTTTTTCCAGAGAAAGGTGGTAGGGTATAGCCCCCTGTTAATGTCAGAGGAGTTGGTGAAAGGCACAAAATAGTAAGATGGACAGATTCTGGTTTTGGGGTAGATGCTCGAGCAGGTCCGGGAGGGGGGTTCCCTCGAGTCCTGATCCGCCTTGCTCGTCAGGTCTCTTCCACATGACCCTGTCATGGGTGGGATCTTCTGTGCTGGCTCCTGGCACCCATCAACAATGAATAGGTAAACATATTATGTGGTATATACATACAATCAAACTCTGGGAGATGGTGAAATACGGGGAAGCCTGAAAGCTGCAGTCCAAGGAGTGGCAGAGTCAGACATGACTTACCGACTGAACTGAACTGAACTGATGTATACAATGAAACACCATCAATAAAAATTAAAAAGGAATACACTATTGATACACACAACAACATGGATAAACTCCAGAATAATTCAGCTGAGTGAAGAAAAAGAGTATACATTGTATGATTCCAATCATAGATAATTCTACAAAATGCTAACTAATTTATAGTGATAGGAGACCACTGGTTGGGTGGGGATTAGGGACAGAAGGAAGAGGGGGGAGGAAGGGCTTACAAAGGGAGAGGAGGGAACTCTTGTGGATGTTGAACGTTTTTTTGAAGAGTAAGTTCTATAACTTTATTGTGAATCTTTTAAGTAGACATTTTTCAAAATTAAATGCATGTGCTTGATTTACTGCAGTATGACAAGTTTCATATATATTTTCCTCATTGTTATTAGTATCATAGGGTTTATTGAGAGATTGTTGTATTATTTATAGATTAAATGATTTTAATGACAGTTTCATATGTGTGCATTGAATTTGTCAGATTGTACAATTTAAATATGTGCAGGTTATTGCATGTTAAGTATAAAATATAAAAATCATTAAAAATAAGTACAAAAATAAGTTGCTCATTGCATAGCAGTGGACAAACATATCATTATTATGCACATGTATAATTATAGAGGGCTTTGGCAGTATACAGTAGCAAGCCAATCCAGGAGTGCCTTCTGTTTGGGGGTATCACAGAAGGCTCTAGAGGGGGATGGTTGGTGAAATGCAGGGGCTCTAAAATGATCCATTCAAGACAGGGTCGGAGACATACTTAGAAGCCAGATGGTTAGGCTAAAGAGCTTGTTTGCCACATTAGGAAGATGTGTGGCAAGAAGAGAAGTCAGACCCATGAACACATTAACAACATTAGTCACAATTTTTGGTGGAGGCCCAATTTTCTTGGTAAGATTTATGATTCACAAATCTAGTCATTTAAAGATCAATGGACCTCGATTGAACAAATTGCCCTTTACTCTCTTATTATCTACTGCATGTCCTACAAAAATGGGTACTAACACGAATGCATTGGTTCCATTTATAATGGGATTGGAGCATTCATTCCAGTCAGGAATAACAATTTGTCTTTGTCCTTTTGTGTTATCTTTCTTTGAATGTAGTAAAAATACATTTTTCCTGCTTATTTTTAATGTATTTAAAGGATATATTAATCTTCCCTGGTGGCTCAGAGGGTAAAGCATCTGCCTGTGATGCGGGAGAGGCAGGTTTGATCCCTGGGTCAGGAAGATCCCCTGGAGAAGGCAGTGGCAGCCCACTCCAGTATTCTTGCCTGGAGAATCCCATGGACGGAGAAGCCTGGTGGGTTATAGTCCATGGGGTGGCAAAGAGTAGGACATGACTGATTGACGTCACTCACTCACTCACTCAAAGGATACAATAAATATTTCTGTTAAACTTGGTCTAAATAAAGTAGTGTAACAGGTCAATTTGTTTAAAGATTTAGAGAAAGGATGTTTCTGGTAACCTACCCAAACTATTATGGTAACTACCCCAAGACTAATTTGCCTTCAGCTAACTTTTAGTTGGGAAGAGTAGAAGAAGGAGAGAGAATAGCGGGAGAAAAAGCAGAAGAGGAAGCAGAGTAATGTGAGACTCCACCAGTCACTGCTTAGTAAACAGTGTAATAAAATTGCTATTAAAGCCCTTTCTTATTTATTGAAATCTATATTTTGATGATTTTGGCCCAGTTTTATATTTGCAAAAGAGCCAGAAAGTGATATACACTTCTTAGTTTTCATTCTATATTATTCTCTCCAAAGTGCCAAAAGATCAAATCTATGGATTGTATTTTTTCAACACTTGGAATGGAAATAAAATTGTTGCCATTGTATAAAGAAACAGGCTCTGACTTTCAGTGACTTAAAATAGCTAATGTTTCCCGGTACCTCTATAGTTTTATTTATTTCCTTTTACTTAGGCCCCACAGAAACCTATTAAATTGTTTTTGTTAGACCTATTTAGAGATGAAAGAAATGGAGGGATAGAGATTCCTAGATTGCTCAAATAGTTAATACTACTACTATTAATTATTTCCTTTGCTATCTGAAGTGTTTCTAAGAAAACTTTTTTTTCCAGTTGTAACTGAAATGGTATAAAGTGAAGAGCAATTACCTTAAGACACATCTTGCTAATGGATGCACAAAATAAATTGAGATAAATCACAGTTGCTCACAGACACAGTTCAAAGTTGTAGCAGCTTGGTGGTTGCAGTTAATAATGCTGCATTGTATACTTAAAAGTTGTCAAGAGAGCAAATCTTCAATGCTCTTATCACACACACAAAATGTAATGATATAAGGTGATGGATATGCTAACTAACCTTTTTGTGATAATAATTTTGCAATATATCCACATATCAAATCATCACATTGTACCCTTAACTTATACAATGTTATATGTCAATTATATCTCAGTAAAGCTGGAAAAAAATGTACCAGTTGGGTTGAAGAATATATAGGTAGGAACTGGAGTAGGAAATGGCAACCCTTTCCAGTATTCTTGCCTGGAAAATTACATAAATGGAGGACACTGGTGGGCTACAGCCCATAGGGTCGCAAAGAGTTGGACACTACTGAACAGCTGAACATGCATGCAAGTAGAAATTGGCAGGTGAATGGTTAGTGAACTCGAAGAAAGGTCAATATAAATTTTCTAATGTGAATCTCAGAGAGAGAATATAATATTTTATATATTATAAAACATAGAGCTTCACTGTCTTGTGGGACTGTATCAAAGAGTTTAATATAGATGTCCCTGGAATCCCAGAAATGGAAGAGAAGATATGGCACAAAAAATAATAGCCAAATATTTCCTAAATTTTGTGGAAAACATGATCTTATATATCCAAAAGATTAAAAAAAAAAACAATTAGGATAAGTACAAAGAAAACAATACCTAGGCATATCATAGTCAAACTGTTGAAGACTAAAGATAAAGAGAAAATCTTGAAAGCACCTGGGCAGGGTGCAGGGGAAGACCTTATATACAAGACACCACTGTCTAGATCTTTATCTTGGAAAGAAATGAACGTCAAAAGATGAAGGAATGACATTTCTAAAGCACAAAAGAAAAAAAAAGCTGTCAACATAGGGTTTTATGTCATCAGAAATATCCAAGAAAATGAAGGTGCATACAAGACATTTTCAGATACACAAAAGCTGAGAGATTTTATTGCCAGCAGACCTACATAACAAGAAATGGGAATGTGGATTATAGTAGGCATATAGAATTCTAAAGATGTCCTTGTCTTTAGCCCTGAAAATTGAATATGTTATATTACATGACAAAGGGGAATTAAGTAAGAAGATGAAACTAATGTTGCTAATCAGCCGACCATCAGGGCAGTACAGTGGGGAGAAGGGACAGGCAATGTAGTCAGAGTCCTTAAATACGGAAGAGGGAGGCAGAAGAGGCCATTTCAAAGTGGGAAAGATTCCACTGGCTGTTACTGGCTTTGAAGATAAAAGGAGGCCAGGAACCCAAATATATGTGCAGCTACCAGAAGCTGGAAAATGCAACAAAATGACTTGTCTCCTAGAATCTCCAGATAGGAATATAGTCCTGCTGCTACATTGATTTTAGCCTGGTGAGATTCATTTCAAATTTCTGACCTACAGAATTAAAAGGCAGTACTTTTGTGTTCTTTCAAGCTACCAATTTTGGGGTAGTTTGTTAAAAGTAATACATAAATGATTCATCCTGAAGGAATTAACACCTGATGAAAACTTGGATCTAGGAGAAGGAATGAAGAGTATAGGAAATGGTAAATAACTGAGTAGATGTAAAAGAGCATCTTTTAATTCTACCCTTAAACTCTTTAAAAGACTGGTGATAATTTAGTGCAAACATTACAGTGTTTCATATGGAATTATAATGTATGTGGTTGTAAAATAGAACAGCACATAGAATGGGGGGCTGAAATGAAATTATATTGTTGCATGTGTTTTAAACTTTTGTGTGATGTGGTACGATATGAACTCTATGTAGACTATGATATCTAGAGGACATCTATTATAAGATCAAGGCAATCATAATCAGTAAAAACTATTAAAAGCTACAGCTAAAAGAAAGCATTAATCACTGAAGAAGGCTTTCTTATCTCTCCTTGCTATTCTTTGGAACTCTGCATGCAAATGGGTATATCTTTCCTTTTCTCCTTTGCCTTTCAATTCTCTTCTTTTCATAGCTATTTGTAAGGCCTCTTCAGACAAACATTTGCCTTTTTGCATTTCTTTTTTGTGGGGATGGTCTTGATTACTGCCTCCTGTACAATGTCCTGAACCTCCATCTGTAGTTCTTCAGGCACTCTGTCTATCAGATCTAATCCCTTGAATCTATTTGTCACTTCCACTGTATAATTGTAAGCGATTTGATTTAGGTCCTACCTGAATGGTCTAGCGGTTTTCCCTACTTTCTTCAACTTAAGTATGAATTTGGCAATACGGAGTTCATGATCTGAGCCACAGTCAGCTCCCAGTCTTGTTTTTGCTGACTTATGCTGGGAGGGATTAGGGGCAGGAGGAGAAGGGGACGACCCAGGATGAGATGGCTGGATGGCATCACGGACACGATGGACAGAGTCTGAGTGAATTCCGGGAGATGGTGATGGACAGGGAGGCCTGGCGTGCTGTGATTCATGGGGTCGCAAGGAGTCGGACACGACTGAGAGACTGAACTGAACTGAACTGAGATCTTCTCCATGTTTGGCTGCAAAGAACATAATAAACCTGACTTTGGTATTGACCATCTGGTGATGTCCATTTGTAGAGTCTTCTCTTGTGTTGTTGGAAGAAGGTGTGTGCTATGACCAGTGCATTCTTTTGGCAAAACTCTATTAGTGTTTGCCCTGCTTCATTCTGTACTCCAAGGCCAAATTTGCCTGTTACTCCAGGTATTTCTTGACCTGGTTAATAAGTTAAATAATTTAATAAGTTAAATTGCTTATTTAACTTATCTGCAGAGTACATAACGAGAAATGTTGGGCTGGATGAAGCACAAGCTGGGATCAAGATTGCAGGGAGAAATATCAATAACCTCAGATATGCAGATGACACCACACTTATGGCAGAAAGTGAAGAAGAACTAAAGAGGCTCTTGGTGAAAGTGAAAGAGGAGAGTGAAAGTTGGCTTAAAGCTCAACATTCAGAAAACTAACATCATGGCATCTGGTCCCATTACTTCATCACAAATAGATGAAGAAACAATGAAAACAGTGACAGATTTTATTTTTTTGAGCTCCAAAATTATGGCAGATGTTGATTGCAGCCATGACATTAAAAGATACTTGCTCCTTGGAAGAAAAGTTGTGACCAACCTAGATAGCATATTAAAAAGCAGAGACATTACTTTGCTAACAAAGGTCTGTCAAGTCAAAGCTATAGTTTCTCCAGTAGTCATGTATGGAGGTGAGAGTTTGTCTATAAATAAAGCTGAGCACCAAAGGATTGATGCTTTTGAATTGCAGTATCAGAGAAGACTCTTGAGAGCCCCTTGGACAGCAAGGAGATCCAACCAGTCCATCCTAAAGGAAATCAGTCCTGAATATTCATTGGGAGGACTGATGCTGAAGCTGAAACTCCAATACTTTGGCCACCTAATGGGAAGAACTGACTCACTGGAAAAGAATCTGATGCTGGGAAAGAGTGAAAGGAGGGAGGAGAAGGGGATGACAGAGGAAGAGATGGCTGGATGGCATTACCAACTCAATGGACACGAGTTTGAGTAAACTCCAGGAGTTGGTGTTGGACAGGGAGGTCTGGCATGCTGCAGTCCATGGATTCGCAAAGAGTTGGATACAACCAAGTAACTGAACTGAAAAGAAAGCATTAAAAGAATCAAAATGAAGTATTATAAAAACTTTAAAGAATCCATGCAATACAAATATGGGCAAATAAATCAATAAGAGAAAAAGAAAATAGCAAAAAGTTATATTTAATCTCAAATATATTATCATTTACCATAAACATAAATTTAGCTTTCCAATTAAAAATTACATGTTATCAAGCTGAATAAAAATCCAACCAGTTGCTTGTTTGTGTTTGTAAACTACTAAAATTGTT
>SJYQ01002610.1:543399-570308 GCA_006410935.1 Redunca redunca | reverse complement strand
TGTTTCGTAGATAAGTTCTTTTACAACCTTCTTTTTAAGATTCCACATATAAGTGATATCATATATTTGCCTTTCTCTGTCTGACTTATTTCACTCAGTCTGTACCAGGAGGTGAGGGGAGGGAGGAGGGATAAATTGAAAGGCTGAGACTGATGCATACACATTACTGTATATAAAATAGATAACTAATGAGGACCTACTATACAGTACACGGGCCTCTACTCAGTACTCTGTAATGGTCTATGTGGGAAAAGAATTTAGCAAATAATGGATATATGTATATGCATAACAGATTTACTTTGCTGTACACCTGAAACGAATGCAACATGTAAATCAGCTATAACCCAATAAAAATTAAGAAAAAAACAAATAGGAAACAAATAATAGAAAAAAATAACAAAGACATGTCTTTGTTATTTCATTAAAAAGCTTGATAAAACCCTAGAGAAAAATAGAGAAAACAAAAATTATAAGTGTTAACAATGAAAGAGAGGGTATTACCACAGATTTTACAGGTATTAAGAATATTAAGAAGAGAACATATATACCAAATTGATTAATGCCAGTAAATTAAACTCAGGTGAAATTGGTAGATTCTTTGAAAAGCTAAAATAACCAAAAAATTGTTATATGTTAAGAGAAAATCTGAGTATCTCCATAAATATAGAAATCATTTTAAATTAAACAAAATTTCCAACAATGAAAAATCCAAGTCAGTGTTTTCACTGATGCATTATCAGTTCAGTTCAGTCGCACTGTCATGTCCAACTCTTTGTGACCCCATGGACTACAGCACTCCAGTCATCCTTGTCCATCACCAACTCCCAGAGCTTACTCAAACTCATGTCCATTGAGTCGGTGATGCCATCCAACCATCTCATCCTCTGTCGTCCCCTTCTCCTCCTGCCTTCAATCTATCCCAGCATCAGGGTCTTTGCCAATGAGTCAACTCTTTGCACGAGGTGGCCAAAGTATTGGAGTTTCAGCTTCAGCATCAGTCCTCCCAGTGAATATTCAGGACTGATTTCCTTTAGGATGGACTGGTTGGGATCTCCTTGCTGTCCAAGGGACTCTCAAGAGTCTTCTCCAAGAACACAGTTCAAAAGCATCAATTTTTTGGTGCTCAGCTTTCTTTATAGTCCAACTCTCACCTCCATACATGATTACTGGAAAAATCATAGCTCTGACTAGACAGACCATTGTTGGCAAAGTAATGTCTCTGCTTTTTAATATGCTATCTAGGTTGGTCATAACTTTTCTTCCAAGGAGCAAGTATCTTTTAATGTCATGGCTGCAGTCACTATCTGCAGTGATTTTGGAGCCCCCCAAAATAAAGTCTGTCACTGTTTCCATTGTTTCCCCATCTATTTGTGATGAAGTGATGGGACCAGATGCCATGATGTTAGTTTTCTGAATGTTGAGCTTTAAGCTAACTTTTTCACTCTCCTCTTTCACTTTCATCAAGAGCTTCTTTAGTTCTTCTCTGCTTTCTGCCATAAGTATGGTATCATTTGAATATCTGAGGTTATTGATATTTCTTCTGGCAATCTTGATTCCAGCTTGTGCTTCATCTAGTCCAACATTTCTCATGATGTACTCTGCATATAAGTTAAATAAGTAGGGTGACAATATACAGCCTTGATGTACTCCTTTCCCAATTTGGAACCAGTCTGTTGTTCCATGTCCAGTTTTAACTGTTGCTTCCTGACCTGCATACAGATTTCTCAGGAAGTAGGGCAAGTGGTCTGGTATTTCTGTCTTGAAGAATTTTCCACACTTTGTTGTGATCCACACAGTCAAAGGCTTTGGCATAGTCAAGAAAGCAGAAATAGATGTTTTACTGGAACTCTCTTGCTTTTTCCATGATCCAGCAGATGTTGGCAATTTGATCTCTGGTTCCTCTGCCTTTTCTAAAACCAGCTTGAACATCTGGAAGTTCATGGTTCACATACTGGTGAAGCCTGGCTTGGAGAATTGTGAGCATTACTTTGCTAGCGTGTGGGATGAGTGCAATTGTGCAGTAGTTTGAGCACTCTTTGCTATTCCCTTTCCTTGAGAGGAATGAAAACTGACCTTTTCCAGTCCTGTGGCTACTGCTGAGTTTTCCAAATGTGCTGCCATATTGAGTGAAGCACTTTCACAGCATCATCTTTCAGGATTTGAAATAGCTCTACTGGAATTCCATCACCTCCACTAGCTTTGTTCATAGTGATGCTTCCTAAGGCCCACTTGACTTCACATTTCAGGATTTCTGGCTCTAGATGAGTGATCATACCACTGTAATTATCTGGGTCATGAAGATCTTTTTTGTATAGTTCTTCTGTGTGTTCTTGCCACCTCTTCTTAATATCTTCTGCTTCTATTAGGTCCGTATTATTTCTGTCCTTTATTGTGCCCATCTTTGCATGAAATGTCCCCTTGGTATCTCTAATTTTCTTGAAGAGATCTCTAGTCTTTCCCATTCTATTGTTTTCCTCTATTTCTTGGCATTGATCACTGAGGAGGGCTTTCTTATCTCTCCTTGCTATTCTTTGGAACTCTGCATGCAGATGGGTATATCTTTCCTTTTCTCCTTTGCCTTTCAATTCTCTTCTTTTCACAGCTATTTGTAAGGCCTTGTCAGACAACCATTTTGCCTTTTTGAGTTTCTTTTTCTTGGGAATGGTCTTGATCACTGCCTTTTGTACAATGTCATGAACTTCTGTCCATAGTTCTTCAGGCACTCTGTCTATCAGATCTAATCCATTGAATCTATTTGCCACTTCCACTGTATAATCATAGGGATTTAATTTAGGTCATACTTGAATCATCTAGTGGCTTTCCCTACTTTCTTAAAATTAAGTCTGAATTTGCAATAAGGAGTTCATGATCTGAGCCACAGTCAGTTCCCAGTCTTGTTTTTATTGACTGTGTAGAGCTTCTCCATCTTTGGCTGCAAAGAATATAATCAATCTGATCTTGGTATTGGCCATCTGGTGATGTCCATGTGTAGAGTATTCTCTTGTGTTGTTGGAAGAGGGTATATTCTGTGACCAGTGTGTTCTCTTGGCAAAACTCTGTTAGCAATTGACCTTTTCCATTCTATACTCCAAGCCATATTTGCTTGTTACTCCAGGTATTTCTTGATTTCCTACTTTTGCATTCTAGTCCCCTGTAATGAAAAGGATATCTTTTTTGGGTGTTAGTTCTAGAAGGTCTTGTAGGTCTTCACAGAACCATTTAACTTCAGCTTCTTCAGCATCACTGGTCAGGGCATAGACTTGGATTACTGTGATACTGAATGGTTTACCTTGGAAACGAACAGAGTTTATTCAGTCATTTTTGAGATTACATCCAAGTACTGCATTTCAGACTCTTTTCTTGACTATGATGGCTACTCCATTTCTTCCAAGGAATTCTTGCCCAGAGTAGTAGATATAATGGTCAACTGAGTTATATTCACCCATTCCAGTCCATTTTAGTTCACTGATTCCTAAAATGTCAATGTTCACTCTTGCCATCTCCTGTTTGACTGCTTCCAATTTGACTTGATTCATGGACCTAACATTCCAGTTCCTGTGCAATATTGCTCTTTACAGCATCAGGCTTTACTTCCATCACCAGTCATATCCACAACTGGGTATTGTTTTTTCTTTGGTTCCATCTCTTCATTCTTTCTGGACTTATTTCTCCACTGATCTCCAGCAGCATATTAGGCACCTACCCACCTGGGGAGTTCATCTTTCAGTGTCCTATCTTTTTGCTTTTTCATACTGTTCATGGGGTTCTCAAGGCAAGAATTCTGAAGTGGTTTGCCAAACATTTAAAAAAGACATAATACCACACTCTCACAAACTTTAAAGTGCAATCAGAAGAGGATAGACAGAACATTTCCCAAGGCATTTGATGAAGTCTGCAAAATACTGACATCAAAATTAGACAAAGACATCACAAGAGAAGAAACCTGCAGACCAGGCTTCCCTGGTGGCTCAGTGGTAAAGAGTCTACCTGCGAGTGCAGGGGGCATGGGTTCAATCCCTGACCTGGGAAGATCCCACATGCCACAGAGTAACTAAACCCATGTGTCACAGCTGTTGAGCCTGTGCTCCTGAGCTCACGTGCCACAGCTACGGAAGTCTGTGCACCTAGAGTCTATGTTTTATGACAAGAGAAGCCGCTGCAATGAGAAGCCCGCACAACATACTAAAGAGTAGGCCCTTTTCTCCACAACTAGAGAAAAGCCTGTGTAGCAAAGAAAAAAGAAAAACTTATATATAGACCAATGTCCTTCATGAACATATACATAAAAATTCTTGAGGATACCAGCAAATCAAATTCTATAGGATAAGAATAGGATAACAGATCATAATTAGAGAGGAGGATATGTATTCTAGGAATGTTAGTTCAAAAATAAAACAATATAATTCACTGTATTAGCCTAATTAAGAAAAAAATTGCCTCAATAGAATCAGCCATATTTCTTGAGAAAATATAATATCAATACATGATAGTAACTGTCAGAAAATTAGGATTAAAGTGACTTCCTTAATTTGGTAAAGGGCATTTACTGAAAGCTTACAGCTACCATTATGCTTAATGGTGAGGTTTTTGGATGCTTTTCACCAGCAGATCAGGAACAAGATAGTGATGTTCAGCCTCATCACTCCTATTAAACGTTTTCCTGAAGCTCCTAGCTGGTGCAGTAAGACAAGAAAAACACACAAAAGGTGTAACAATAGAAAGAAGGAAGTAAACACATGATTACATGTTCAGAAAATCCTAAGGAATGTATGAAAAAATTACCAGTGAATTTAATCAGAGTTATAAGATGTAAGTTCAATATGCAAAATTAGCTTTTTTTAATGTACCAGCAACAAAAACTTGAAAAATAAATTAATAATAAACCATATTCATAAATTGAAACAGTATTAAGATTTTTTAGTAAAACATTTTTTCTAAAATGATTTTTTGATTTAGAGATTCAGCATAATCCCATTCAAAATACTAACATGATTCTTATTTGTAGAATTGACAAATTCTAAAATTTGTATGGCATTTCAAATAACCCATAATAACCAAAACAAATTTTGAAGGAAGAAGATTGGAATACTTAGACTTCCTGGTTTGAAGACTTTCTCGATATAGTCAAGGCACAAATGAGTGATGATTTCTTCTTTTTCAAAGTGAGGATGTTGGACAGAACGATTTTAAAGACTTTGATGATTTTTGTCTCTATAGGAAATTATAGGTAAAAGAGGACTCTAAAGTCAAATTAGATTATGGGCAAAATTGTGCAACTCAGCTGGCAATGTCTGACATTTTTGGTCTCATTTCAGGGAAACCTTTGTTTCCTTTGTTGAGAGGTTATATATCTGCTTAACAGGCCTGACACTATAGCTGTGAAAAATGACAAGACTTCAAGCAGTACTAATTACAGTGTATATTCTTGTTACCATTCCTACTATCGTGCCATTCAAGAAATTTGTTTAACACCTACTGTACACATCAGTCACTATCTTGGGATCAGAGAATGTAGAAATAAATGTCCCAGCTATCATCTGGGTAAGAAGATAGGGGGAAAAATTTTGATAAATATGGGACATCCTTGGTGGTTTAGTGGTAAAGAATCTACCTGCCAACGCTGGAGACACTGGTTCAGTCTCTGCTCCAGGAAAATGCCACATGCCATGGCACAACTGAGTCCATGCACCACAACTATTGAGCCTGTGCTCTAGAGCCCATGAGCTGCGACTGCTGAAGCCCACAGGCCCTAGAGCCCATGCTCTGCAAAGAGAGAAGTCATCACAATGAGAAGCCCAGGTACTGCAGCTAGAGAAGCAGTCCCGCTCACGGCAGCTAGCAAAAAGCCCACACAGCATCAAAGACCCAGCACAGCCAAAAATAAATAACTAAAAATTAAAAAAAAAAACCCAAAATAGACAAATGTGGTCGAGTGTCACAAGTACTAGCATGCTGTTAAGTCACTTCAGTCGTGTCCGACTCTGTGCAACCCCATAGATGGCAGCCCACCAGGCTCCCCCGTCCCTGGGATTCTCCAGGCAAGAACATTGGAGTGGGTTGCCATTTCCTTCTTCAGTGCATGAAAGTGAAAAGGGAAAGTGAAGTCACTCAGTTGTGTCCGACTTTTAGCAACCCCATGGACTGCAGCCTACCAGGCTCCTCCGACCATGGGATTTTCCAGGCAAGAGTACTGGAGTGGGGTGCCATTGCCTTCTCCAAGTACTAGTATAGAGATACTATATTAGTCACGGAGGTTAGGATATGATGCAGTGATAAACAGCCCCAGGGTTTCAGTGCATAATCAAGAAAAAGTCTTATTTCTTGCTCACACAAATTCCTTTGTGGATCTAGCTGTTTTTTCCATGACAACTATTCTTCATATGGCACCTTGGCAAGCCAGGATACTGGAACTTCCACTATGTTAGAGCTTTACCATCTGCAACATGTGACCCCAGTTGAAGGAGGAAGGAAAGAGAAGGTTGGAGAAGCACCAGCCAGTCCTTAAATGCTTATGCCTGGAAGTGACACTAATTATTTCTACTCACTAGCTAAAACACTCTTGCCTGGAAAATCCCATGGATGGAGAAGCCTGGTAGGCTGCAGTCCATGCTAAGGGTCGGACACAACTGAGTGATTTCCCTTTCACTTTTCGCTTTCCTGAATTGGAGAAGGAAATGGCAACCCACTCCAGTGTTCTTTCCTGGAGAATCCCAGGGACCGGGGAGCTCGGTGAGCTGCCGTCTATGGGGTCTCATAGTCAGACACGACTGAAGTGACTTAGCAGCAGCAGCTAAAACAAGTTGTGTGGCCATGTATAACATCAAAGCCTAGAAAAGTATTCTTTTATATGCATGGAAGGGAGGATTTGGATATAATAATGAGTATTAATAATGTCTACCATATGCACAGTGTTATACTTGGGAGGCATTTAGGAAGTGAAATCTAATACAGTATAGCCATCTTCTAAAGAAAGGAAAAAAATAAATTTCAGGAAGAAGGAACCATATGTGCAAAGGTATGACGATGGGATAATTGTTCTATAGAAAAAGTGGTGGGTAGAAAAAGACTTAAATTGTAGTCAGGTCATGGGCCACAAACTGCCCCTTCAAATGGTGTAAATAGTTGCTGGGTTTGCAGTCATCACCATTTGTTGTTGTTGTTGTTAAGTGGCTAAGTAGTGTCTGACTCTTTGCAACTTCATGGACTGCAGCATACAAGGCTTCCTTGTCCTTCACTATTTCTGGGAGTTTGCTCAAGTTCATGTCCATTGAGTCTATGATGCCATCCAGCCATCTCATCCTCTGTCACCCCCTTCGCCTCCTGCCCTCCATCTTTCCCAGCATCAGCGTCTCTTCCAGCGAGTCAGCTCTTTGCATCATGTGGCCAAACTATTGGAGCTTCAGCATCAGTCTTTTCAATGAATATTCAGTTACCACCATTCAAGAATATAAAGGATTTTAACACCAAATTATTGGTTAGTATGCTAACCAAGAAGTTCTTGAAGCAAATTAGAACCAGAGAAAGAGTTTCCCAACTTGCAGAAACTGTGCAGAAGTTTAAGGAGCAGTTGGAAAAAAGGGATCATCTATAATGTAGCTCTCAGACCTCAGACTGCACACTCCACTCAGATAAGAAAAAAGTCATTCTTACTTTTTTCTAGGGAGAAATACATTTAATCTTCTTTTCCCCCAACTAACACTGAATATGCAGGGTTACTAGACTATATTTTGAACTTCTTTTTTCCTTTTGAAGATTTTCTAGGCATGGTAGGAGGCATCTCTGGTTCCTGCCAGGCTTCATGAGGGTTTCACACCAGGACTGATTAGTATAATATGTACAATGACTGGAGGGCAGGTTGTATTCTACCTGCATGCTGCAAGTGCTCAGTAAATGTTCAACACAAACAACATCAAATGGGTGTTCTCCCTGTCATACCATTGGTACAAATCTTGTGGATCCGATCGGATATTTCAAGAGCATTCATCTAAACTGCACGTTTTTCCATTCATCTGCTGATGGACATCTAGGTTGTTTCCATGTTCTGGCTATTATAAACAGTGCTGCAATGAACATTGGGGTACATGTGTCTCTTTCAATTCTGGTTTCCTTGGTGTATATGCCCAGCAGTGGGATTGCTGGGTCATAAGGCAGTTCTATTTGCAATTTTTTAAGGAATCTCCACACTGTTCTCCATAGTGGCTGTACTAGTTTGCATTCCCACCAACAGTGTAAGGGGGTTCCCTTTTCTCCACACCCTCTCCAGCATTTATTGCTTGCAGACTTTTGGATCGCAGCCATTCTGACTGGTGTAAAGTGGTACCTCAATGTGGTTTTGATTTGCATTTCTCTAATAATGAATGATGTTGAGCACCTTTTCATGTATTTGTTAGCCATCTGTATGTCTTCTTTGGAGAAATGTCTATTTAGGTCTTTGGCCCATTTTTTGATTGGGTCATTTATTTTTCTNAAAAAAATAAAAATAAAAAAAATAAACTGCACGTTTTTTGGTGAGCAACAAATATGTATGTAGCTTGATAGATCAGGCATTTGAGCCAAAAGGGCATGATTCATTGCAGTTATTACATAGATTCTTGTATTCTTTATTTGAGGGGGAAGCTGGTGAGCAAGTAGTATAATAAGATCATAGAATATTAGATTTTCAAAATTAATTTTCATCTGATCTGAATATCATTTTATAAATGGGAGCAATGATTTGTTTAAAGTCACGTAGCTGGTAAAACTAGTACTAGATCTAAGGTCTGTTCCCTTTCTTATGATCTTTCTTATGTTTTAGTGAAACTTTATTTTTACTAATACCTCATTCAAATTAGTCACATAGTGATTATTATTAATTGTCATACTGCTTTGATTTACTCATATATTTACCTTTTTTTCAGTTCTTATTATTTCTTACATACCACTCCTAGCTTCTCATTTTAATTCATAATGACCCAAGTATAATCCTTAAATTGGAGCTCTGTTAGTGAGGATATGTTGATGATAAACTTTATCAAAATGTGCCTGAAGGTATCTTTATTTCATCTCAATTATTAAATGATTGCTGAGTGTGGGATTTTGAATAAAAATTTTATCTTGAGCCTAAGAGATTGATCTTTTACTTTCAGCATTTAAGAAGCATTATCTCACTGCTGTCTTGTCTTTATTGTCACTATTGAGAGGCCTGCTGTTATTCTAACTGCAATTCTTTCATACAGAATTGTCTCTTCTCTGGTTATTTTTAAGATTTTATCTTCATCTTGGGGCTCTACAGTTTCACTATGATGCATTTAGATGAAGATTATGATTTTGTTTATCCTGCTTGCTAGTCTGTGTGCTTTATCAAATGAAGTATGAACATCTTTCATCAATTATGGAAAATTATGGAAGATATTCTTTCAATTTACTTTTATGTCTTCTATGGACTCTTACTTTCTACTATCATTATTAGATATATATATTAAAGTTTCTGTTCTGTCTTCCACTTTTCTCTAAAACTTTCACATATTGTGTTTTAGTTTCTTCCAAATTCTAGCTCCCCGTTTCATAATTTTCTCTTTATCTATGTCTAATACACTGCTTCAGTCCTCTACTGAGCTTAATTCTAGTTAACTATGGTTTCGTTTTTAGAAAGTTAATTTGTTTCATTTTCAATTTTCCTGATGATTTTTATTCTGTCTTATTCTTTCCTTGTGACTTTTTCCTACTTTTATCTTTTTAATAATTTTTAAACACATATTTTGATAGAGCCCTATTATTCTATAAATTTGAGTTCTAGGGTGCTAAATTTTGTGATATCATACCTATTTCTTTCTGATTTTTTTATTTCATGTTATTTCTTTCTTTTCTTTTTTTAATTTTTATTTTTACTTTATTTTGCTTTATAATACTGTATTGGTTTTGCCATACATTGACATGAATCTGCCACGGGTGTACATGAGTTCCCAATCCTGAACCCCCCTCCCACCTTCCACCCCATATCATCTCTCTGGATCATCCCTGTGCACCAGCTCCAAGCATCCTGTATCCTGTATCGAACATAGACTGGCGATTCATTTCTTACATGATAGTATACATGTTTCAGTGCCATTCTCCCAAATCATCCCACCCTCTCCCTCTCCCACAGACTCCAAAAGTCCATTCTATACATCTGTGTCTCTTTTGCTCTTTCACTGAGAGCTCACTTTTAGTGGGGATTATTAATTTTGTTGGAATTGAATGCAATCTTATTTGAGAAAATGTTGCAAAAAAGTAATTCTACATTTGCTTGTGCCAGATACACTGGGAGTTTTCCTGTTACATAATCAGTTTAATGCTGAACTCTCAGCATTGGTATTCCTACCCTACAGAAACTAAAATCTTTGGAAATGCAGAAAAATCCATTTAAATTCTGTTCTAGAAGAGAATTAGAGTGAAGGAGGAAGGGTAAATGGGTCATTTAAAGAAAATATGGAGATCTACCAGATGCATTTCTAGTTCTTTTACATAGAGAACTGAGCTCATTAGTATCAAGCATATTAAATTCTGAAAAATCTGAAGGGAAGACAGACTCATCGTTGCCAAAATGAGTCTTCATTCCAACACTGACAACAAGTAGCAGCTTGTATTCCAAAGCACACAGAGCTGGAAAAGCCATGTTCTGTACTTAACTCTCCCCAAATGTTCACGCTGCTCTTCCCTTTATTGAAACTGAGTGCACAAGGCATTCTTAAATGTGGCTAGCATCTTAGAATTGTAAGTTCTAATTTCCTACTACAACTCTTGTTGGCCTCCTGAAGGTACACTTGGTTTCCTGGCAATACCTCTCAGGTGGGATTAGATGTAGGTATCTGTGGCTCCCATGGCAAGGAACTAATTTAAAAGTTTAAGGCTATGTTCTATTGGTTCTTGTTTGACATTAAGCATGACAGTAATAATTAACATTTACTAAGACTTTATGTGAGCCAGGCTCTATGTAAATACTTTATATTATGTCATTTAATCATTCCAAATCTCCCAGTTACTCTACAAACCAGAAAAACGTGACTTGGAGGGTTTAATAACTTGCACATGGTCATAGACTTTTGGAATCTGGATTTACACTCAGGCAATCTGATCCCTGAATCGTACTCTTAAGCTCAATGTGTGTTGCTGCTACTGATATTGATACCTCTTATTCTAGCAAGTAATAGAGACAAACATTTTAAGGCAATAAAGAGCTGTCTTCAGAGTCATATCAGCGTTTTTAAACATGTTAATGTTCTGTAACCATTTCAATTTCAACATTTGTTCTATTTTCCCAAATGTCACTGAGTGAATATATACACTTTCCAGAAAGCACTTGTTCCCAGAGGCTGCTGAGAAATATTTTGTTGGTTAGGATGTCCTGGATTTCACTTTGAAAGATGGCTTTCCTAATGCTTCTCAATCATTGCAGAATTTTAAAATAATGCTTAAAGGAGATAAGCTCTATGTTGGCAGGTGATAGCTCTCCCAGTATTTTCTGGGACAGGACAACTGAACGATAAAGAATTAACTGATATTTAGTCATTCAGCTTCCAAATCTAAACATCACCGCACATAAATTTCCTCATGTTTTCTTCATCCGTTTAACTTTGTGCACTGGCTTGTGTAATGGAAAATGGTGTGCCACAAACAGCAGTTGAGGCAGTTTATAGCAAAAATAGTGTACTTTTCAGAGAAAGAAAAAAATGGAGCAAATTCCATTTTATAAAATGAGTGTTTTTTTCTATTGTAAAAGCCCGTGGTTATTCAAGAAAATTTGGAAAATGTAGAAAATGACTCCAGTTCTTCCCAAAAGACAATCACTGTTAATAGATTCATATATTTCTGCCTTGTCTCTTTTGTTTGGTTTTGTGTTTTTATCTTTGACAGTTATAAACATACTATAGAATCAGAGCTGTTTAGAGTTTTGTTCTGCTTAATATTATAAAAGTGTTTTTCCAATTATTCCCTATATGGATACACACACGCTGCTGTTTAGCGTGGGGGCAGAGTGGTAATCATGGGCTTCCCAGGTGGCACTAGTGGTAAAGAACCCACCTGCCAATGCAGGAGATGTAAGAGACATGGGTTTGATCCCTGGGTCAGGAAGATCTCCTGGAGGAAGGCATGGCAACCCACTCTGGTATTCTTGCCTGGAGAATCCCATGGACAAAGGAGACTTGTGGAGGGTCACAGAGTCCATAGGGTCACAGAGTCAGACATGACTGAAGCGATTTACTATGCACAGCGGTAAACAAGATAAAAATGTAGGCAAGACAGACATTAAACAAATAAATGTGATCTATTCTTTCAGGTAGTGATATGCATCCCTGCATTAAAACAACTGAAATGAGGTAAGGATGTGAGGTGGGGCTAGGTCCGCTGGACATGATCTCTGAGAGACAGCAATGAGTGATCCTGAAGAAAGATATTAGTGCCCTGCCTAGGTATTGAACCTAGGTAACCTGGATGGACATGAACTTGGGCAAACTTTGGGAGATGGTGAAGGACAGGGAGGCCTTATGACCCAGTCCATAGGGCTGCAGAGTCAGACGTGACTTAGCCACTCAACAACAACAATCTGGATGAAAACCCAGGAAACTTAGCCACCAGACCTCCTGGGCCTGGCATGTTGCAGTATCTTTGGCCAATTATCTTGTTTCTTTTTTCACACCAGACTGGTCCTAGGACCCTTTGCTAGGTGTGTGGGCAAAGTTTGCTAAGATGGATCCCACTTCAGAGGCCTGTGGGAGCATGTCCACACTTATTATGGGGTGGTGCCTCCTCCCTTTTTGACCCCCAAGGAGCCTTCCTGTGCATGTGCAGACAGGGATGTTTTCCTTGACCTCAGGAGTGGGCATCTTATCTCTTTGCTTCAGCAGAACTCAGCTTCTGTCACTAGCTTTGTCCTTGGAGTGTCTGGGTGAGGACAAAGCTTTAGCTCTGTTCCACTTGACAATACCAGCCGTCTGGCCCAGGGGGCCATTTTCCTCCTACCTTAGAAGGGCCAGGGAAGTGGAAATGAGTGGAGGTTTGAGTGGATGCAGGAAGTGAGAAGGGAAGAGTCTTTCAGAAAGACTGAGGGAAAGAGCCCTGGTCCAGGGCAGGGACAGGCTTGCCATTTGCAGGCGTGTGGGAGGCCCAGCTGGGAGAGTGCAGGGAGATGCATTTGGGAAGGTGAGCAAGGTCTAGCGATACAGGCCCTGGTAGGTGAACATAAAGAGTCTGAGTTTTATTTTGAGTGTAAGGGAGTATTTTGGAGGGTTTTGAGCACAGAAGTGATTTGATCTGACCAATGGTTTCAGAAAGTCATTCTGGTTGCTCTATGGGTGGGCAAGAATGGAAGCATTTAGACCAGTTTCTCTTAGCTTTATGAAGCTGCTAGAGAATGTACTGTGTTCCTCACAGATTCATATGTTGAAGTTCTTACTCCCAATGTGATTGTATTTGGAGATGGGGCCTTTAAGGAGGTGCGTGCATGGATGGATGCTAGGTTGCTTTAGTCGTGTCCAACTCTTTTGCAACCCCATGGACTGTAGCCCGCCAGGTTCCTTTGTCCACAGATATTCTCCAGATAAGAATTCTGGAATGGGTTGCCATTTCTTCCTCCAGGGCATCTTTCCGACCCAGGGATCGAAACTGCATTTCTTGTGTGGAGGGAACTAAGACTAAATGAGGTCATGCTGCTGCTGCTGAGTCGCTTCAGTCGTGTCCGACTCTGTGTGACCCCATAGACGGCAGCCCACCAGGCTCCCCCGTCCCTGGGATTCTCCAGGCAAGAACACTGGAGTGGGTTGCCATTTTCTTCTCCAATGCATGAAAGTGAAAAGGGAAAGTGAAGTCTCTCAGTCATGTCTGACTCTTAGCAACCCCATGGACTGCAGCCCACCAGGCTCCTCTGCCCATGGGATTTTCCAGGCAAGAGTACTAGAGTGGGGTGCCATTGCCTTCTCTGAATGAGGTCATGGATGGGACCCTAATCTAACAGAATGAGTGTCCTGATAAGACATTGATAAGAGATACATGTCCTGATAAGAGAAAGAGAGACTAGAACACCCACTTTCTTCCCCTCCAAACAGAAAAATAGCCATGTGAAAACACAGAAGAAAGGGCATCTGAAAGACAGGAAGAGAGTCCTCACCGGAAACTAAATTGACTGGTACCTTGATCTTGGACTTTCAGCCTTCAGAATTGTGAGAAAATAAATTTCTACTGTTTAAGTTATGTAATCTGTGATATTTTTCTATGGCAGCCACAGAAGACTAATGCAAAAACCTCGTATGAAAAGCCCTTGGGGAGATTTTTTTTTTTTTATTTGTTTTGTAGATCCCCACTCAGTGCATGAGTCAGTGGACGAGGCAGCTGCTAGAACAGCTAAAGCCACCTTGACCTGAACTGTTGGTGTTTGTCCCTACCCACGGGGCGGCTAGAGCTCCTGCGCTCTGCACAGGTCAAACCGCATCTGAAGACTGTGTGCCTCTCTGGTGCCACATTTCCAGACAATGGATACAGGGCAATATAAACCATACCCATAGGGGAGAGAATTCCAGAAATCACATTGTGTGTGAAACAGTTCAAGGAACTAAGGATGTCCAAAATGGAGAAACGGAAGATGGGAGTAGAGAGAAATCCTCACCTCCAGGACTGCAAGTATAGTAACAACATCAAGGAGAGGAATATTTTTAAAATTTAATTTTAATTTTGTAGAGTATTTATTTATTTTGGGCTGTACTGTGCGGGATCTTATTGGCCCTCTGCATTGGGAATGTGGATTTTTAACCACTGGACCACTAGGGAAGTCCCAAGGAGAGGAAATTTTTGGCAATCAGATTTTACCTGAACATGAAAAAGCCTTCTTGTGCAAGTATTTAAAACAGAAAAACATTACCTAGGAAAGAAATAATCTCACTGTCTCTTGAACCAACCACTTCAGGACAGATAAATATATAAACTGTTTGTGTTTTATATGAATATTACATAAATATATGAAAAAATATTTGTAAAGTGCCCAGCACAGTGGATTTCTTCTTCCTTTGAGAGCACAGCCATCCTTCGCTACCTGTGCATTGCAAGACATGAACCAGAAAACAGACTGTTCCTGAGACCAGGCACTGAAGTTATATCAAAGAGATAACTCCACATATTGTGAATGAAATCAAAGAACATTGCCAGGCTCTGAATCTGCTGCACCCTTTATTCAGTTGAGCAGTTCTTGATTTGGAAAGTTTGCCCTCTGGCAAGCAAATATTCACATTATGGATTTTGATATTGCTCTTCCTATTTGTGAAGTAATGAGTTTATTCCATTTTTAATATTAAAATCATTTTAGGAAGAGAATACAAACAAATGAACTTCTGTAAACAAAATGGCATTCTTTTTATGATTATAAATATAATGTTTGTTCATGATAGAAAATATAGAAAATAATCACCCAGATTCAATCTCCAACAAACAATCATGGTTAANTGTTTGTTCATGATAGAAAATATAGAAAATAATCACCCAGATTCAATCTCCTACAAACAATCATGGTTAATATTTTAGTGTATTTAATGTCAGTCATTTTTACTGTGTATTATATACATACACATATCCCTACTAAAATTAAAATCATACCATGTACTTTTCACAATATGTGATACATTATGAGCAATGCCCTCTGTCATCAAAAAATTTGAAAACACAATTTTGTGATAGCTGTGCCTTATTCAATGCATGAATTTACCACAATCACAATAAAATTTCAACATCTGTCCCTTAATGTTTACAGTGTTGCCAACATTTCACTGTAATAACTACCACTCTGCTCAACATTTTTGTACAAATATGTTTGCATACATCTTTTATTATATTGAGCTAATTATAAAGCACAGGTTTAATGGGTCGATGCATCTATTGTTAACTGATTTTTTTCAAATTGGAGGACAATTGCTTTACAATGTTGTGTTGGTTTCTGCCATACAACAACATGAATTCTTCATAGAAATTATGTCAAATTGCTCTACAGAAAGATTGTAGCAGTTTATACTCCCATTGTTGGTACATAAGGCTGCCAATCTGCCTTACTTCCATCAATTCTAACATTGTTTTTAAGGATTAATTTTACCACTTTTATAAGCCAAAGTGGACTTTCAATTTCATGATAATTTCTCTGACTAGCAGAATTTACTTTTTTCCTTCTATATGGTCATGTGATTTAAATTTTTTTCTAAGTTTGTTCATGTTTTTTGATAGTTTTTCTTTTGATGTTTGTCTTGTTAATTTGTAAGGGCACTTCACAAATAACTAAACTCTTTGTAAAGGTTTTTTTTTTTTTTTTTAGTTTAGCATTTTTTCTCTCAATTTCCCACTATTATTGACTTGAAGAAGTCAAGTGACTCTTTTGCTAAAACCATCCATCTTTTTTTTTTTTTGCATTTTTTTCTATTTAACTTATGCTTTAAAAGTTCTTTCCAACTTTAAAATTAGCTAAATATTCAGATATATTTTATTTTATTTTTTCATAGCATTTAAAATCTCTCCCTTCCTTTTCCCTCATTATATCTTTTAAGTATACAATGAGGTATGTTAGCATGTGTGTGCTCAATCAGATCTGACTCTTTGCAACCCCACATACTGTAGTCCACCAGGCTCCTCTGTTCATGGAATCCTCCAGGCAAGAATACTGGAATGGGTAGCCATTCCCTTCTCCAGGGGATCTTCCCATCCCAGGAATTAAGCCCATGTCTCCTGCATTGGCAAGTGGATTCTTTACCACTGAGCCACCTCTGAAGCCCTAATAAGTGAACAAGGAGGGCAGATGCATTTTGGATGGAGATCGCTGAGTGCAAATAAACCAAGGCGAGATGCAACAGAGTGAGTTCAGAGGAGAGTAGTTAGTGTGCTAAGGCCACGTTCCAAGGTGCATGGTTGAGGTTGGTAGGAAAGGGACCCAGTGCAGAAAGGAGGGCCTGGCAAAAAGATCTGATGTGAGGACTATTAGAGTCATACTTAATTATCTCCCAAATGTTTAACTAGTTGCCCCACACTATTTCCTAAATACTCTTTTCCCTTCAGCTATCTGAGATACTACCCAAAATGTATCAATTCATACATTATTACTATACTTTTATAATTATTTGAGTTTTATTGTAAGTTTTATCAATTAATCTTTTGAGTGGTATTTATACAAGATTGGTAAAATGTCATTATTGAAACTGGGTGATGGGTACAAGGGAATTTTTCATGGGGGTTCTCTACATTTCCTTTGTATTTAAAAGTGTTTCTAATAACATGAGCTTATAAACTTACAGACACAGGAAGTCCAAGCCTTCATAACTGAATTCTTCTATCCCCCTCAAATTCAATATTCAGTTGAAAGAAAGTGAAAGTTGCTCAGTCGTGTTCGACTCTTTTCGACCCCATGGATTGAAGCCCGCCAGGCTCCTGTGTCCGTGGAATTCTCCAGACAAGAATACTGGAGTGGGTAGGCATTCCCTTCTCCAGGGGATCTTCCCAACCCAAGGATCGAACCTGAGTCTTCTGCAGTGCAAGCAGATTCTTTACCATCTGAGCCTCCAGGGAATTATCACCAAAGCCTATCATGGCCCTTTAAGCATCATTCCTGCCCCTTCAGCTTAGGCAGCTCTCATTTCTTTCCTAGACCTCTCGCCCATGTACTCACTGCCCCAATAGTCCTCACATCAGATCTTTTTGCCAGGCCCTCCTTTCTGCACTGGGTCCCTTTCCTACCAACCTCAACCATGCACCTTGGAACGTGGCCTTAGCACACTAACTACTCTCCTCTGAACTCACTCTGTTGCATCTCGCCTTGGTTTATTTGCACTCAGCGATCTCCATCCAAAATACATCTGCCCTCCTTGTTCACTTGGCAAACTCGCGGGGCCCCTTCAATATTCAAAGGCACACCAGCCTTAGTAAGTCTTTCTGGGGACTACACGGGACTCCCAGCCCTAGGTAGCTGAGTGCTCTCTCCTTGGGATTCCCTGCTCTGAACAGACTATAGTGTATATTTGTTTATGCAGCTAGTATTCAAGGGATCCAAGAGTTACATTTATTTGTTAAAACTCAGTGCCTAGCAAGGGTCAGTGAACAATTGATATGTAAATAAAATCTGCTTTCTAAACCCAAATGAAAAAAATAATTATCCTAATTTGGAATTTAATGGGGGTTATTTTTCTGCTCATTTCCCAGATATGGTTACCCTTCCAGGTTCTATCCTAACAAGATGTTGATTTACCATAAAAGAGAATGGAATTTAAGTTTCAGGTCCCCTCATAGTACACTCTCCTTCTCAGATCCTAGGAGCAGCCTGGAAACATGCTCACATTGGTCATGTTGTTGTGGTTTAGCTGCTAAGTCATGTCTGACTCTTTGAGATCCATCCAGGCTCCTCTGTCCATGCAATTTCCCAGGCAAGAATACTGAAGTGGGTGGCCATGCCCACACTGGATGTATGATATGGTAATACTTGCAAAATATAGGTCTCTTCCCTTTCATTTCCCTTTCCTGTTGGATGGTGGTAGGGTGAGCATGGGCACTTGTGGGCTTCAACTAAGGAAAAGTTGTGTTAGAAATATAGCAAGGTAAATGTGATCCAGTCTGCTTGCTGATATGGTTTACAGTCATTTCTGTGCACAGTTAAGCTGTGATGAGCTGACCTGGTGTCGAAAAGGCAATGTATGGCAAAACCAATACAGTATTGAAAAGTAAAAAAAATAAAATAAAAAAATAAAGATAAATAAAATAAAAAAACATAAAAAACAAGAAAACATGTAGAAAAATGTAAGAGTGCTGCAGTCGTTAATACAATGTAAAATGAAATTAAAAGAAAAGGCACCTCCTTCTGCTTACTCAGCCTCATCTGATCTCATGACACAAAATTTGCAGGGCCTCATGTTCTATAATGATGTGACTGTGTCCTGAGTCACCTGGTATCAATATATGAATACTTGAGAAGGAGCATGGTTTCATATTACGTGGTCATCTGTGAAAAATCCTTCTAATCAATAGATATGTGCAGTATTAGTCAAACAGATATTCTTGCCTCTCAGGGATATGCTTAAAATATGATGTTAAAATATAAAAAAATTAAGATTTTTTTTTTTTGATGGACATTGAACCAGAGAGAATTTCTCAGAATTCCTATGCTTGCAAGGCATATCCACCAGTGATGACCTCTGTAGGAAAAGTGGTGGCTTTGTCTGTCAATGTCTGGACTTGACCTTTCTGGAAAAGTGATGAGTGATAAAGCTGAGGGAAACCTTTTAAAAATATCGATAGCTAAACAAATATTCATCCACCATGCCTCCAAATCGAATTATTCTATCAACAGAAAATTATTACAAAATTTTTTTGCAAATACATACACGTATTAAATCAACATGCTATACACCTGAAACTTACACTATGTTACACTTCAAGAAAGCTGGAAGAAAAGGTATTGAGAGATTTTAAAAAGACAGGTGCTCTTACACCTCCCTTTGGCTTATGGCATTTAATGTCAGACCTCCCCTGGAGCAGAGACTATGACACCTGCTCGTTTTTAAAGGGTTGTAGTTCTTTGGCTCAATGCACTCTCCTGCTCATAGTCCTTCCATGGCCGCCCACTGCTCATCCTGATCCTCTCTGTGATCCTACCAGCCCTGTCTTGTGTTCTAGTATTTCCCTTCCCAGTTCTATGATCAGAAATCTGGGATTTGGGTTTCCCCACTGTTCCATGAACTTCCTGTACCTGTGAATGTGTCCAAGGTTCAGTAGTGGGAGGAGAAAGGGACAAAGAATTTATAGCTGTGTGTGTTCACTGCACACTCTTGGGGCACAGATCCTTTCATCAGAAAGAAGGCTCAAGGTGCCATCCACTGCCAAGTATGTCGCTGTGCCACCACCAGCACACTCAAGGAATTGCTTGGGGGTTATCATGGGAGAGAAGAGGAAAAAAGGAAAGCAAAAGCCTAGGGTATCACTCTCAATTGCTCTGGCCCTTTTCTGATCCACAGGCAAGAAAGGAAGGTCTTTACCTGACGCTCCTTCTGTCCACGTCTGGTGTGTATTCCAGCGATTTAGGCTAACTTTCACTCTCAGCTGGCTGATACTGGAGGGAAAAATGATAAACCCACCACTGGTTCAGGAGGAGTTCAAAGTCTGGTCTCCTTCCTGCATCCGCCTGCTACTCTCATCCATGGTGAGAGTCCTCAGAAACCCCCTCCTCCCATTCTATCCAAGTCTGATAGTTGCATTCAGTGAGAGAGACAGACGGAGTGTTTTCTCCAACTTGTCTATAACCAGATCATAACTTACATTTTATTGTTTATTTATTTTATCTTGGCCATGCTGTGTGGCTTGTGAAATCTTCCTTCCCTGACCAGGGATTGAAACCATGGCCTTGGGAGTGAAAGTGCAGAGTCCTGACCAGCGTACCAACAGGGAATTCCCCATTGCTTATGTTTTAAAAATCTTTTTTATTTGTTTGTTTGTTTAAATTACAAAACACTGTAGATACTATGAGGAATATACAGGTAAGGAAAAAGAAAGTAAAAATGACCTCTAACACTCACACTGTGGTGTAACTTCTATTTATTTGCATCTTAAGCAAAATTAGATCATGCTGTACATGTGGCTTTTTTTTTTTCTTTTTACATAATATGCTGTAGACCTATTTCCATGGTAATATACACATTCTTCTCTAAAATCATTTCTCAAAATTGCATGGTAAGCATTTCTTCTTTTGAGTGTGTACCCTAATATTTTCAACCAACTTCTTATCATTCAGCCTTCAAGTTACACAGCTTTTATATTGGTGGCAGCCAACGGGTAAGCAGCTGGAGAAATCACAACAGAAGCTAAATGCTCTTAAATCCGCTTTAGTTCCCATTTGAATTTTTGAAACTAAAATATGCTATTTTACAACTCCACCTCCAATTAGCAAAATGTATGCTCTAGAAAGAGGGCCACACTTTAAATGCAACAAGCAGGATTCTTAAAGAACGGACTAAGGGGAAACCGTGCTATCAAAATAGCATCTCACATCTAAGCACAGAGGGAACTTCATCTGGGGTTAGACGCCTGAAAGAGCAGCCAGCGGCGCAGTGTCCTTAAAAATAAGTGCATCAGCCTTATTTTCATGTGTCTTTGCACCTCAGCCTTTGCCGCACATGACAAAGATGAGCCTATGTCTGCACGATGGTGATAAGACGCCATGAGGAAGTGCTTGCTGATGGCTGCGGTTTAAAAAAGGAACAAAACACAAAGAATTTTTAAATTAAGTCTTCTTTTCACCCTTATTAACATTTGGGGACGATTACCATGGAATCGGTACTCTATCTCAGAAACAAATCCTAATCACTTCATAAGGCTGCCCTAGGTTGCCTGAAGTATAGCTTATTATTTCACAGTGGCTTGATAAATGGGAACATGTATATGAAAACGCTCAACACACAGTTAGAAAACCGTAAACCAACTTCTGACTCTGTTAGAGAATTGGCTGGTAGCTGGCCACTTACAGTAGTCATGCAAGGTAAGTTTAAAAAGCCTGCACCTGCGCTTATGCTTACACATATACAAGGATCTTTGTGTGTCTTTGTGTGTTCATGTAACAGCAGTTCTGTCTATGATATTTCATCACCCCTGCAACTTGAAATTCTCTAAGATATTTTAAGGTTTATTAAAACCCCATGGATACACTTTAGAATAATGTATCTAAGCACAAAATAATGGGGGAAATAAAGAATTTTATAATAAGAACTGAGGGTCTCACAAAAAGTAAGAAACACTCTATGAGGTTAATCCCGACAAAGTCTGCTGTCCTAAAAATAAACAAGCCTGGAGTAAAGTTTGACAGGAATAAAAATTGTCATCATAATGCCTGAAATTTAAGGAGCATTTACTTTGCACTTTGTGCTAACCACTTTCTCTTTCATGATTTCAACAGTTTTAAATCACTGTTCTTATTTTTTCCAGCAAGAAAACAGAGCTTTGGAAAAGATCAGTAATCTGCCCCAACTCCCACAGTTGTTAAATTCTGAGTACTGGATTTGAATCTGGGTCTCCCTGACCCCAGGATCTTGTCTTTAACCACTGGCAATGCAGGAGACCCAGGTTTGATCCCTGGGTTGGGAAGATTCCCTGAAGAAGGGAATGGCTACCCACTCCTGTAGAACCCCATGGATGGAGAAGCCTGGCAGGCTACAGTCCATGGGGTCACAAAAAGTCGGACACAACTGAGTGACTAACACTTTCCAAGTATCACTTTTATGTATACGTATAACTGATTCACTTTGTTGTGCAGTAGTAACTGACACAACATTGTAAAACAACTATATTCCAATAAAAAGTTAAAGATGGAAAGTGGGAACAAAGCGAGGAAAGATGAGGGCTGGGAAGAGGGGTCTTCAGGGAACTTGGGGAAAGGAATGGAGAAACTCTAGAGCGAACTGCAAGAAGAGACCAAGATGAGAAGGAGGAGGCAGGGCAGCAAGGACAGAGCGCACTGCTGTTCTTGCTGGCTGGGTCTCCTTTCAGGTTCTCTCAAAATGGAAGAACTGTCTGGCAGTGTTTCCATCATTTGTTATGATTGCGCCCTGTATTTCTGCAAAACTGACCTCAGATTAACGCTGTGAGCTTTCCTGGCCTCTGTTTCAAGTGTGCAGTACAAACTTCTTCCTTAAATGTGTGCTTTAGTTTGTATAGTTGTTTAGTTGGTACTCTTTGAGATTCCGTTTTATCTATTTTTTATTGGCTTCTAAAATCTCGGCTGTCAGCATACAGTACCCCGCCGGAATCTCTGTCGTTTTAATGGACAAATCTCTGTGTAAACCAAGGAAAGAAGGCCTGTGTAAAATGACTAAATCCTGCAGTGATCAGGAGTTTTTGTTTTTCTGTAATTCTTTTGAAAATAGAATGGTTGCCTTAAAGGATTTATGGAACTCCTTTGGTATATCAGTATCTTTAAAATGAATACAATTAAACAGTTATATTGACTTGAACAGTTATCGCTTCCAACAGAAATGTCAAACTTGGTAGTATGATATGTGCTAGGCATCAGGACCCATGCCTGGAATACAATGATACATTGACGATACAGTCTCTGCTCTCGGGCTCACTGTCCAGTAGGGAAATGAGGATGTAAGGGCAGGCAGGAAGCTTAGCAGACAGTCCTTAATAAATCAGTTGACGTACACAGTACAGTTTATCCTCTTTATCCAACATCAATGATTCTTAATAAACTCCACAGCTCTAACATTTCTAACAAGGGTTTTAGTGGAAAAGAAAAAAGAGTTGGCAGAGACTTTCAGAATTGCAAATACAAATTAGTTTTCCAGAAGGAATTTCAATATGAAAAGAGTTCTTGTAGCCATAACTAAAGAGTTTTAAACCTAAACATTATTTGGCAAGTTCAACTTTTGCATATTTATAGTCAAGAGAAGAAACAGAATGGGCTTGAAATGAAGACTTTCTCAGACTGGCCCCTCCTGGCTCTACCATCTTGTTTCTCAGCATCCCCCTCAATGTTTGCTGCTCCAGGAGACCAGAGGCATCTTACTCCCAGCATAACTGAATAGATTATGCCTTCACTCTCCATAAATATGGAAGCAATACATATTCAAACAATACATGAATTCAAGCCTCATTTTAAATAGCGCTTCTTCAGTGATGCTACCTGCGACCTCCCCCAGGAAGGCAAGCTGTTCCTTCCCATTGCACTTGGATATATCTGTGGTTTAGCACTGACGCCATAATACACAGGATTTTTTTTATGAACTAAAAATGGTCTCATTTATTTTGTTCAATTATTGGTGCATTCTTCCTGCTATATGTATTGTGTGTGTGTGTGTGAAATAAAAATATCCATGTTTCCTTTGCTTCCATTTAACATCATGGCTCAGACAGTAAAGAATCTTCCTGCAATGCAAGAGACCCAGGTTCAATTATTGGGTTGGAAAGATCCCCTGGAGAAGGAAATGGCAACCCTGTCCAGTATTCTTGCCTGGGAAATCCCATGGACAGATGAGTCTGGTGGGCTACTGTCCATGGGTTTGCAGAGTGGGACACGATTGAGTGACTAACACTTTCACATTTTTTACTTGAAATATCATAGTGTCTTGCTGCTGCTGCTTCTAAGTCACTTCAGTCATGTCTGACTCTGTGTGACCCCGTAGACGGCAGCCCACCAGTCTCCACCGTACCTGGGATTCTCTAGGCAAGAACACTGGAGTGGGTTGCCATTTCCTTCTCCAATGCATGAAAGTGAAAAGTGAAAGGGAAGTCACTCAGTCGTGACTCATAGCAACCCCGTGGGCTGCAGTCCACCAGGCTCCTCTGTCCATGGAATTTTCCAGGCAAGAGTACTGGAGTGGGGTGCCATTGCCTTCTCCAATCATAGTGTCTTAGTCTTGCTTTAAAATGTTGTGTTGGTTTTTGCCATATAACAGTGTGAATCAGCCATAAGTAACAAAGGATTTTATATAGATGAGTATTAGTCTACTTGAGTTGCTAGAAGAAAATGTCATCGACTTGGTAGCTTAATCAATAGACATTTATTTCTCATAGTTTTGAAGGCTAGAAGTCCAAGATCATGATACATGGTTGGATTCTGGTGAGGACAACCTTCCTGGCTTACACAGATGGTGTCTCTTTGCTGTGTCCTCTCATGGTAGAGAAAAAGAGAGCATTGGTGTCTGTTCCTTTTCTTATAAAGACACTAATCCCTTCATGGGACCCTATCCTCCTGACATCATCTCAACCTAATCACTCCTAAAGTCCTTGCCTATAAACACCATCACTTTGGGGGTTTGGGCTTCCATTTACTCCATAGTGACTCATTTCCACTGCTATCTGGCCAATCCTTCATATGCCATGGGTGTTTTCCTTTCATCTCTGAACCTTGGGTAGCTGTGACGAGATACTGTCCAGGTAATATTGCAGTGTTTACATGCACATGACCTCAATGCTCCTTACACATTTTCAAATAAATATAATCTCACTTTTATAAATGTCAAATACATATAGTATTCTGGACATGAGTTTGAACAAACTCTGGGAGTTAGTGAAGGGACAGGGAAGCCTGGTGTGGTGCAGCCCATGGGGTCTCAGAGAGTTGGACATGACTTAGCAACTGAACAACAGCAACAAACTTACAAATCAAATGCCAAGAAAAAATTTAAAGAAGGAAATATTAAGATTTTGACCCAATTAAGATTGAGAGCTTTTAGTATTTTTGCACAAACCTACTTTCTGCTTAAGCTGAAGTTCCAATACTTTGACCACTAGATGTTAAGAGCTGACTCACTGGAAAAGACCCTGATGCTGGGAAAGACTGAAGGCAAAAAGGAGAGGAGACATCGGAGGATGACATGGTTAGACAGCATCACAAACTCAATGGACCTGAATTTGAGCAAACTCTGGGAGATAGAGGCAATGGCACCCCACTCCAGTACTCTTGCCTGGAAAATCTTATGGACAGAGGAGCCTGGTGGGTTGCAGTCCATGGGGTCGCAAAGAGTCGGACATGACTGAGTGACTTCCCTTTCACTTTTCATTTTCATGCATTGGAGAAGGAAATGGTGACCCACTCCAGTGTTCTTGCCTGGAGAATCCCACGGACGGAGGAGCCTGGTGGGCTGCCATCTATGGGGTTGCACAGAGTCGGACATGACTGAAGTGACTTAGCAGCAGCAGCAGCAGCAGGAGCCTGGCGTGTTGCAGTCCATGGGGTTGCAAAGAGTCAGACACGACTTAGTGACTGAACAACAACTTTTGCAACCCTCCTAGATCTTTGACATCTGAAAAATACTTTACATTTTATGAGCTCAGTTTTTTTTCCCCCCAAGTCTCCAGACTATACACTGGTGACATCACCTTTGAATCACATATTTGGAGACTGAAGTATAGAGAGGCTAAGTCAGGGGCCTAGGAGGCACAGAGGGATTTAATGGATGGGTGGAGCTTACAAGGTATAATTCTGTTTATTTTATCCTGTCTTCTCCTCTGGTTTTCTATAGGCTTCAGGTATTCAGGAATAGGTTAGAGAAGGCGATAGAATTAGAGAAGCAAGGAGAGGCAGTTTAAACTGCACTTGTTATCTTCTAGTTGTCATCAGAGAAGCATGACTGGAAGCGGGTAATGGACTAGTCACTCTGCTCCAGCTCCTTGTTAAATACTGACTGGTGCAGGGCTGATGGCTAGTGCCCTAGTACCTGGAGGATGTAAGCATCTGGGACAGAGGGAGGGAAATAATTGGTTAAAGATGACACTGTTAGGAGTCCTGGGGTGCAGGTAAAGTGAAAATAAATATGCTTTAGCTAAGAGATAGAATATATCTAATATGCTACTGGAGGTCAGTGGAGAAGTAACTCAAGAAAGAATGAAGGGTTGGAGCCAAAGCAAAAACAATACCCAGTTGTGGATGTGACCAGTGATAGAAGCAAGATCTGATGCTATAAAGAGCAATATTGCATAGGAACCTGGAATGTCAGGTCCATGAATCAAGGCAAATTGGAAGTGGTCAAACAAGAGATGGCAGGGGTGAAGGTCAACATTCGAGGAATCAGCAAACTAAAATGGACTGGAATGGGTGAATTTAACTCAGATGACCATTACATCTACTACTGCAGGCAGGAATCCCTCAGAAGAAATGGAGTAGCCATCATGGTCAACAGAAGAGTTCAAAATGCAGTACTTGGATGCAATCTGAAGAATGACAGAATGATCTCTGTTCATCTCCAAGGCAAACCATTCAATATCACAGTTATTCAAGTTTATGCCCCAATCAGTAACACTGAGGAAACTGAAGTTGAACAGTTTTATGAAGACCTACAAGATCTTTTAGAACTAACACCCAAAAAAGATGTCCTTTTCATTATAGGGGACTGGAATGCAAAAGTAGGAAGTCAAGAAACACCTGGAGTAACAGGCAAATTTGGCCTTGGAAT
>SJYQ01002610.1:530641-542829 GCA_006410935.1 Redunca redunca | reverse complement strand
TGTGAGAGTTGGACTGTGAAGAAGGCTGAGCGCCGAAGAATTGATGTGTTTGAACTGTGGTGTTGGAGAAGACTCTTGAGAGTCCCTTGGACTGCAAGGAGATCCAACCAGTCCATTCTGAAGGAGATCAATCCTGGGATTTCTTTGGAGGGAATGATGCTGAAGCTGAAACTCCAGTACTTTGGCCACCTCATGCGAAGAGTTGATTTATTGTTAAAGACTCTGATGGTGGGATGGATTGGGGGCAGGAGGAGAAGGGGACGACCGAGGATGAGCTGGCTGGATGGCATCACGGACACGATGGACGTAAGTCTGAGTGAACTCTGGGAGATGGTGATGGACAAGGAGGCCTGGCGTGCTGCGATTCATGGGGTTGCAAAGAGTCGGACACGACTGAGCGACTGAACTGAACTGAAGAGATAGAAATGAGTCAGGTGACTGCAATCAATTCTGAAGTAAGCATCAGTGGACCAATTTTAACACAGATATTTTGAACAAGAGCAGCAGCCTCCCAGAAAGCTAGATCATAAGAGGGTCTCCAATGGATATGAGCAAGATGAGGTTTGGGGCCTCAATCAGTGAGACTCTGGGCAAGATGGGATCCAGCCAGCATGCTTCTTGCTCTCCAAAGAATTATAATCAATTCTTCCATCTGTATAGTCTCACTGCTCCCAAGAGGCATCCTGATACATCGTTTATTTATACTTCCTAAAGGCCTGGCAAGTAGGTATCACCACTCTTGTTTAACAAGGAAGACAGAGTGAGAGAGACTGAGTGATTTGAGTAAAGGAACCCACATGGATGAGCTCAGCATTGAATGCAGACTTTCTGGCTTGCTGTCCTCTGGACTGAACTTTGTTTAGGGATACGCTGCCTTCATGGGCTGGGCTGTGCAAGATGCTATTGTGTTTGGCTCCCGTCAAAGAGGAGAGGGGGCTGAGGCTCACTGAGTCATCCATCCAAATTATAATCTGAAGTGTGCTGGTCACCATGCTAGATGCTGGGGATTCAACAGTGAACCACATAGATTTGATCCCTGCCCTGGAGGATCAGTGTGGCATTCACCAGTCGAAGACAGACAGTGAGCTGGAATGCTGCTGGCACAGGACTGCGCTCCTCTTTGAAATTCCAGAAGGATAGAGGAATTTGGAACTTCCTAGAGGTAAAGAAGGCTGAGCACTGAAGAACTGATGCTTTTGAACTGTGGTACTGGAGAAGCCTCCTGAGAGTCCCTCAGACAACAAGGAGATCAAACCAGTCAATCCTAAAGGAAATCAACCCTGAGTATTCATTGGAAGGGCTGATGCTGAAGCTGAAGCCCCAATAATTCGGCCACCTGATGAGAAGAGCCAACTCATTGTAAAAGACCCAGATGCTGGGAAAGATTGAGGGCAGAGGAGAAGGGGGGAGCAGAAGATTAGATAGCATCACCCACCCAATGGACATGAATTTGAGCACATTCTGGGAGATAGCAGAAGACAGGGGTCCTGGTGTGCTGCGGGGGGTCATAAAGTGTCACACAATTTAGTGACCGAACAACAAGAGGAATTTGGTCTGAAACTGCTGAGGAAGGGCTGCAGTTCTAAAGAAGCAAGAAGGCAGGCTCTCGGGAGCTGGCCAGGGAACCCCCTGAAGATTGTTCCCCATCTGTTCCCATTCATCCCCCACCATCCCCTTTAATACACTCAATCTACCAAGAACACGAGGTGTAGCCTTTTGCATCAAAAAGCTGAGGACACCCGCTGTGCACATCCCTTTGCCTTGACTGCCCAGTGACGGTGAACGGTGAGCAGTGGTCCTGCAGTTTGCACGCAGCTCATCTGGCGTCAAGACGGGAGCTGCACTTTCATTTCAGAATTTCAGCATGAAACCAGAAAGATGTCTCCCTGTTGCACCTTCTCAAACATCTCCAGAGAATGACATTTTAGTGGCCAGAAATCCATGCTAAACTTCTTACTGACATTTTTGTAAGTTGTAGGAAAAAATGTTTAAAAATAAACATCAGTTTCAGATTGACATGCACATGCTGCTGTATTTAAAACAGATAACCAACAAGGACCTACTGTATAGCACAGGGAACTCTGCTCAATATTCTTCAATAACCTAAATGGGAAAAGAATTTGAAAAAGAATGGTGGTGGTGGTTGTCATTTAGTCGCTAAGTCGTGTCCAGGTCTTGTTACCCCATGGACTGTAGACCGGCAGGCTGCTCTGTCCATGGAATTTTCCAGGCAAGAATACTGGAGTGGTTTGCTATTTCCTTCTCCAGGGGATCTTCCTGACCCAGGGATTGAACTCAGTTCTTCTGCATTGCAGGAAGATATATATATATATATGAAAAAAATCTCTATAGAATGAATATCAAGAGTGAACCCTTATGTAAATTATGGCCTTTAGTTATTAATAATCTATTGATATTGAGTCATCAATTGTCACAAATGGACCACAGTAATACAGGATATTAAAAATAGAGGAAATTGTTTTTAGCAGGTAAAGTGTATTAGAACGCTCTGGTTGTTCTGCTCAATTTTTCTGTAAACCTAAAACTACTTTCTTAAAAAAGGCCTTTAATGAAAAACAAAAAACTAACAACAAAAACAATCAGATACCAGGTACTATCCATTTTCCCAAAGATCTTTTATTAATTCTTTGATATTCAAATTAATCTTTTCTGAAGCTTTATTTTGTGAATTCTTCAGCTTTTCATTTGTGTGACTCTGGTATATCACCATTTATCTCTTGCTTTCTAGTTGTGTTTTCCAGTAACAACAAAAACTATGTGCAAGTGAGAATTTTCAGGCTGGGTGCCTCTTGTCTAGGAGTGAAGGTCACAGGGGGCCTTGGGACTTAGCGGGGATGACTGCACCCTTACCTGGAGACCTACATGATGATACTGAGAGAGAAGGGGAGTTCTGGGCAGAGCCTGTGGGTTTTCTAAGAACAGTTTTGTTTATTTATTGGCTGTGCTGGGTCTTCATTCCTCCCAGGGCTTCTCTCTAGCTATGGTGAGCAGGGGGCCGCTCCCTAGTGGCGATGTGCAGACTTCTCGTCGTGGTGGCTGCCTTTGTTGCAGAGCACAGGCTCTGGGGCGCTAGGGCTTCAGGAGATCTGGCCCGTGGACTCAGAAGCTGCAGCTCGAGGGCTGTAGAGCACAGGCTCAATAGTTGTACATGGGCTTAGCTGCTCCACAGCATGTGGGATCTTCCTGGATCGGGGATTGAACCTGTGTCTCCTGCACTGGCAGGTGGGTTCTTTATCACTGAGCCACACAGCAAAGCCCACTGCCTGTGTTTTATTTTATTTTTTATTTTTAAAAATTATTTGGTTGTACCAGGTCTTAGTTGCAGCATGTGAACTTGTAGTTGCAGCCTGTGGGATCTAGTTCCTTGACCAGGGATTGAATCCAGGCCCCCTGCATTGGGAACTTGGAGTCTTAGTCACTGGACCACCAGGGAAATCCCACAGTCTGTGTTTTAAAATAAAATACCCTCTGGATCATCTGACCCTGGCTCATGGGCATTCTGTAGGGGGAAATAAACCTGTGTGTGTGTATGTGTCTAACCAAAGAGCCATTCAATGGCAAGTATAAATCTCCCATGACATGGAGATACCATAGCTGAACTTGATTGTGAAGGAGAGTGTGCTTTTCTGTTTATCCCCTTAGCCAGTGAATGCAGTGAGTGACAGAGCAACCATGCGGGGGGCGGGCGGTGTTTGGGAGGCCTGGTCACTGAAGACCTTTTCTTCACTAGCCAAGGGTTACACTGTACCTGCCTTCCAGGCCCTTGACATTCTGGGTGTGCCCAAGGCCAAGAGAGATGACTTTAGCAAGGAGTGCGTCAGCGTCACCTGGATGGCTGGGCTTCATGGGGGAGATTCTGATTCATTCTGATTCATTAGGTCTAGGGACTAAGCGACTTGTTGGGAAAGACCTTGCTGCCAGGAAAGATTGAAGGCCAAAGGAGAAGGGGGTGGCAGAAGATGAGATGGTTGTATGGCATCATTGATTCAATGTACATGAACTTGGGCAAACTCTAGGAGACAGTGAGGGACAAGGAGGCCTGGCATGCTGCAGTCCATGGGGTTGCAAAGGGTTGGATACAACTTAGCGACTGAACAAGAACAACAAAGTCCAGGGGAGGACCCGGGAGTTTGTGTTTCGAGTGAGTTTCCAGGAAGCGGTGATGCTGGTTACAGACCGCCTGCACTCTGAGAACTGCCAACTTAGACTACTAACCAGGGAGCAAGAGTGACCTGGGAGTGGTGAGATTGCCTGTCTCCAGCAGGACGCCGATTGACAGTAACCAGAGCTGAAAATCAAACAACTCCTGCTCTGTAGGCACAGGGTATTCAGTTATTTCCTCTTCTCTTCTTTCTCCTTTGACTTCTAGTAAGAATGTACTGTGTGTATTATAACATAAGTAAAATAAACTGTATGAAAAAGGTAGTAACATTGCTGGATGGGGAGAAATGGAAATATACTGTTGTAAGCTTGGAATAGGATGTATCAAATGATATAATATTGTTTAAGGTACATGGTAGATTCATTTTCCTTCTGCAAACCCCAAAGCAGCCACTAAAACAACACAGCAAGTAATTATAGCTAATAATCCATCAGTGGAGACAAAATGAATCATAAAAATATTCAACTGAAAATAGAACAAGAGGGAGAAAGGGTAAAAAGAAGAGATGGAACCAATGAAACTAATACAACAGTTGTGTACTTAGTTTATGAATGTTGCTATTCATATTAAATATAGGTGGCCTAAGCCCTCCAATTAAAAGGCAGAGATTGTCATTTTGAATAAAGAAGCAAGACCCAGCTATAAGCTGCTTCTGAGAAACTCAGTTTACATAAAGAGAGATGGTGCTTTAAAAATAAAAGGATGGTTTTTTTGGGAGAAGATGGCNATGAATCATAAAAATATTCAACTGAAAATAGAACAAGAGGGAGAAAGGGTAAAAAGAAGAGATGGAACCAATGAAACTAATACGACAGTTGTGTACTTAGTTTATGAATGTTGCTATTCATATTAAATATAGGTGGCCTAAGCCCTCCAATTAAAAGGCAGAGATTGTCATTTTGAATAAAAAAGCAAGACCCAGCTATAAGCTGCTTCTGAGAAACTCAGTTTACATAAAGAGAGATGGTGCTTTAAAATTAAAAGGATGGGAAAAGATTTATCCTGACATATAGTACGGCTATACTAGGTAGACAAAGAAGGCATCATAACAATGCTATCAACAAAAAGTACATTACATAATGATCAAAAGAAGGAATTTATTGAGGGTACATGGCAATACTAAACCTTTAAGCAGCCAGTAGCAGAATCTCAAAATAAAGTCAAGCCTGATAGTACTTGGGACTTCCCTGGTAGCCCAGTGGTTAGGACTCTCCATTTCCAGTGCAGGGGCATGAGTTTCATCTCTAGTCAGGCAGGGCTTCCCAGGTGGTGCTAGTGGTAAAGAATCTACCTGGCCAATGCAGGAGACGTAAGGAGATGTGGTTTTGATCCCTTGGTCGGGAAGATCCCCTGGAGAAGGAAATGGCTACCCACTCCAGTATTCTTGCCTGGAGAGTCCTATGGACAGAGGAGCCTGGTGGGCTATAGCCCATGGGGTCACAAGGAGTTAGACACCAGTGAAGCGACTTAGTGACCTAGACACTCACAGGGAACTAAGATCCTGGATGCCCCAAGATGCAGGGGAAAAAAAAACAATCTACCAGTACTTCAGGGAGATGTAGACAATTCCTACAGGTAAAGAAACTGACAGGTTCCATGTTATGAATCTATGATTGTAATCGTATATAAAGAGTGAGTACCTAGTTTTCGAATGTGCTCACCCCAGATTTTGAACAGGAACCTAGGTGGGGGTACACACAACCTGTGACAGCAGAGAAGCCGCGGTGGCAATGACAGGGGCGCCACAGGGGCCGGTGCCCATCGTGCAGGGTCGGGGGATGCAGCAGGACAGGCGTTGCCATCCCAAGTTCAGCGACAGTGGTGAGCTCATAGGCGGGTCCTGCTGGAGACTTCCTTGCCATGATCTGCATTCCAAACCTGGTTCTCTTGCCTTCCTGTCAGCTTGTGAACCTTACCTGGAGCAGAGAGAAGTCACTTTCCTCAGTAAGGAGTGTGGCTGGGGAGAATCCCTCCATCACGAGCAATTCTGGGCACATCTCCAGACCTAAGACCTAAGCCCTAAGACCAAAAGCCTAAGACCTAAGTCTAAGACCGAAGCCAAAGGGAAGCACCTTCCTCTTCCCTCTTCCTCTCCATCACCTTTCCTTTCAGCAGACCTCCAGCCTGGAGACCAGTGTCCTGTACAGCTCCTCCCACCAGCCTGCATTTCCCTTTGTTGATTGAGCCACAAAACCCTTTTCAGATGATGTTTGGAATTTATATAGGTGGCACAGTGGCAAAGGAATCCACCTGCCAATATAGGAGACTCAGGAGATGGATTTAATCCTTCAGTTGGGTAGATCCCCTGGAGAAGGGAATGGCAACCCAGTCCAGTATTCTTTCCTGGAGAATCCCATGGACAGAGGTGCCTGCTAGCCTACAGTCCATGGAGTCACAAGGAGTCAGACACAACTGTGCACACACACATGCATGCACATACACACACAATATGGCCTAGGAACCCGAAGGTGTTGGCTGAAAAGCAAGTATTTTGAGTATTGAGAATTTCTCTGGTTATTCTCAGGTGGATGCTAATGCAGTGACTAGGTTTTCCTATGAGGGAATGCAAACTAGTACAGCCACTATGGAGAACAGTGTGGAGATTCCTTAAAAAACTGGAAATAGAACTGCCTTATGACCCAGCAATCCCACGGCTGGGCATACACACTGAAGAAACCAGAATTGAAAGAGACACGTGTACCCCAATGTTCATCGCAGCACTGTTTATAATACCAGGACATGGAAACAACCTAGATGTCCATCAGCAGATGAATGGATAAGAAAGCTGTGGTACATATACACAATGGAGCATTACTCAGCCATTAAAAAGAAGACATTTGAATCAGTTCTAATGAGGTGGATGAAACTGGAGCCTATTATACAGAGTGAAGTAAGCCAGAAAGAAAAACACCAATACAGTATACTAACACATATATATGGAATTTAGAAAGATGGTAATGATAACCTTGTATGCGAGACAGCAAAAGAGACACAGATGTATAGAAAGGACTTTTGGACTTTGAGGGAGAGGGAGAGGGTGGGATGATTTGGGAGAATGGCATTGAAACATGTATACTATCAGGTAAGAAATGAATCGTCAGTCTATGTTCGATACAGGATACAGGATGCTTGAGGCTGGTGCACGGGGATGATCCAGAGAGATGATATGGGGTGGGAGGTGGGAGGGGGGTTCAGAATTTTGGGAACTCATGTACACCTGTGGCTGATTCATGTTAATGTATGGCAAAACCAATACAATATTGTAAAGCAAAATAAAGTAAAAATAAAAATTAAAAATAAATTTAAAAAAAAAAGAAAAGAAAAGTTGCTCTGAAAGTCTTCTCTGTTTGAAAGCATCTGCCTGTCTTTTTTCTAGCCGTTTGGACCAGTTCACTCAAAGTTGGTGAACAGTATATAAAACTCTTCAACAATTCTCCTGCCTCTCCCATTCAAATAAATAAACAGAATATATGGCATTTCTACCAAAGGCAGCAGGAGAAGACATCCCATCTCATGCTTCAGCGATCTGACTAAGGAAACAAATATAGATTTTTCTTCCAAATGCCTTCAGGTTATAAGGCAAGTTGATTAGGGCCTCCCTTTAAGCCTCACCAGAGAAGTAAATGGATGATCAAGTGGGCCTACTCTTAAGAGAAAGAGGTTATGTCTAATACTGACTCTCCTAATCAGTTTGACATAAAGCATATTTCCCAGAGACATGGCCCTCCAACCCATCTCGTGAGCAGGAGAGATGAAAGCCATATGGATTTCAGTTTCCTGTTAGCTGAGAATAAATTAGATCATGTTCTTTTCTCGTCCTTACCACTCCTTGGTGGATTCAATTTCCATGTAGATATGTCCGATATTATTTTTTAGGGAGGAGTTAATAAATTGCTTTTTTCCTTTTATCATACTGATATGATTCTTGCCTTTCCTTTCCCCTGGCTCTCCCTGCTGCCAATAAAATAATATAAAGCATAAGAAAATGAGAGAGGGAAGAGCTTCATGGGTAGTGATATTAGTTTGACCTTTTTGAGGCCACAGAAGAGCTGATCATAAATCCTGGTAACTCACAGATCAAAACTTCCTGGAAATTCCTCAAGTGTAGCGATGTTCTTGGCAAAGAGAATTATTTTCCCAGATTTTATTTTATTTATTTTTTATCTTTCGACTGCATTGCATGGCATGTGGGATCTTAGTTCCCCAATGAGGGATCAAACTTGTGCCCCTTGCACTGGCAGCCCGAAGTCTTAACCACTGGACCACCAGAGAAATCCCCAGGTTTTAAATAGCATATTATATTAGCTGAGGTAAAGCTACTTGCTGTAGTAAATAAAATTTAATGTCTCAGTGACTTAGCACAAGGAGAAGTTTTTGTTGCTCTCATAAATTTCATCCAGCAATGGGGAAAGGAGATGGAATGGGGTGAGGTTTGGTGAAGCAGATTTTGTTTCATGAAGTCTCTTATTAATCTAAACTAATATGAACACTGTTGCTTTCAAGTTTAATTTTTCAAACTGCCTGGGTATTCACTTCCACCGTGGGGATGGGAGGAGAGAGAAGGAGAAAGAGAGAGGGACAGGCAGGCAGTTGGGATCATTGCAAGGTATTCCTTATGGGCTAGGACTGGAAGTGGGGTATTTATTATATTTGCTCACATTTTATTGACTGAACACTGTTGTGTGGCTTGAAGAGCTGGGAGGTATCTTGAAGTTGTGGGCCCAGGAGTAAAGAGAGAGCTAGCTTCTAATTTCTTAGGAGGGAGTAGAATTTTCATGAAGCCATTTTTGAATTTCAGTTCAGTTCAGTCGCTCAGTTGTGTCCGACTCTTTGTGACCCCATGAATCCAGCACGCCGGGCCTCCCTGTTCATCACCATCTCCCGGACTTCACTCAGACTCACGTCCATCGAGTCCATGATGCCATCCAGCCATGTCATCCTCTGTCGTCTCCTTCTCCTCCTGCCCCCAATCCCTCCCGGCATCAGAGTCTTTTCCAATGCGTCAACTCTTCGCATGAGGTGGCCAAAGTACTGGAGTTTCAGCTTTAGCATCATTCCCTCCAAAGAAATCCCAGGACTGATCTCCTTCAGAATGGACTGGTTGGATCTCCTTGCAGTCCAAGGGACTCTCAAGAGTCTTCTCCAACACCACAGTTCAAAAGCATCAATTCTTCTGCGCTCAGCCTTCTTCACATTCCAACTCTCACATCCATACATGACTACTGGAAAAACCATATCCTTGACTAGACAGACCTTAGTCGGCAAAGTAATGTCTCTGCTTTTGAATATACTATCTAGGTTGATCATAACTTTTCTTCCAAGAAGTAAGCGTCTTTTAATTTCATGGCTGCAATCACCATCTGCAGTGATCGTGGAGCCCCCAAAAATAAAGTCTGACACTGTTTCCACTGTTTCC
This sequence comes from Redunca redunca, assembly GCA_006410935.1. Classification (NCBI taxonomy): domain Eukaryota; kingdom Metazoa; phylum Chordata; class Mammalia; order Artiodactyla; family Bovidae; genus Redunca; species Redunca redunca. The sequence goes on along the minus strand of SJYQ01002610.1, from coordinate 533,230 downwards.
CCATCCATTTCCCATGAAGTGATGGGACCAGATGCCATGATCTTCTTTTTTGAATGTGTTGAATTTGGGACCCAGATAATCAATATTAAATCATGATGTTTGTATCATATGATTTATCGTTCATGAATTTTTTGTTGACTCTCTCTTGTGGTCATATTTTTAATTATATGATTTAAAGGTATTTTGACCTGATACTGTACTACCACTCCTTTTTCACTAGATTGCCCTATATTTATGTTCATAATTTTGATTAAAGCTTCTCAGATGGTTCAATGGTAAAGAATCAGCCTGCCAATGTAGGAGTCACAAGAGACATGGGTTTTGATCTCCGGGTAGGGAAGATCCCCTAGAGAAGGGAAAGGCAACAGGAGAATCCCATGGACAGAGGAGCCTGGTGGGCTGCAGTCCAGCGGGTCACAAGGAGTCAGACACGACTGAGCATACACACACATACAATTTTGATTAATCTTCCAACCAGAAGGACTATGCCCTCAAGGAAGTTTTTTCCCCCAGGCCAAGTATATGTGTGTTTTCTAAACTCTTACATTCCTGAGATTTTTCTTCTTGACAACTTTACTATGTCAAGGGTTGTAAAACAGGGATGACAACTGATTCTCATATGTGGGGAATCAAAAGCATCCATCAATTGTATTTTTCTTGAACTGACAAAAAATAATTTTCCATACTTCCTCCTCTAAGTGTTTGCTAGCATAGTTTTTTCTTTCAGAAGAATAACTGAGAAAGAAAAGAAATTCACAGACCTTAGTCGGCAAAGTAATGTCTCTGCTTTTGAATATACTATCTAGGTTGATCATATTGTAAATATTCTGAATATTTACAGAAAGCAGTCCTGATACCTTACTAAGATTACAGAAAATCCTGCATCTTATAGTAATGTTAAAAGCTTGACACTGTGTATTAAGAAATTGTTATTCACTATTCTAATGTTCACTCAATTGCCAATATACCTTATAGGAAATTCTGATCAAAAGCTCTGTTAGTTGTTAAAAATATTCAGCCATAGAGAGCTTTACTCTCATTAAAGAGAGAGAAAAATTCCTATAAAGCCCCAATACTTTGGCCACCTGATGCGAAGAACTGACTCGCTGGAAAAGACCCTGATACTGGGAAAGATTGAGGGCAGGAGGAGAAGGGGGTGACAGAGGATGAGAAGGCTGGATGACAAGATCGACTTAATGGACATGAATTTGATCAAATTCCAGGAGATAGTGAGGGATAGGTAAGCCTGGTCTGTTGCTGTCCGTGGCATCGCAAAGAGTTGGACACGACTGAACGACAGAACAACAACGAAGTTGTTTAAATCTCCTCATGATGTATTTACATTACTCATGCTAGTCTACATTGATATATTTTTTAAAAGAAGCTTTATTTTGTTCTAGGAGCTGTGACAGTTAATTAGTGGTACCTTCCAAGTCTCAGATTTTTTGAAGAAGAGTGAAGAAATCCAGACCCACCTGATTCTCTTTTTTCCCACCTAAGCAAATGTCTCAGCCTGCCGCCACCGCTGCTGCCGCCACCTACAGGCAGGCACACTAAGCTCTGCCGAGACCTACCCCACGGCTGAGGTCAGAGGCAGCAGCCTAGAGTACCAGGCTGCGATGGCGCAGGAACGGCCAAGAGGAGCTACCCCACGTCCGAGGTCAGGGGCGGTGGCCGAGGCCAAGGGCAGCAGCAGCAGGAAGGAGCAACCCCACGCCTGAGGCCAGGGGCGGTGGCTGGGAGGGGCAACCCCACATCCAAGGAGTAGTGGCTGTGTGGGCACAGGAGGGCCTAGAGGAGCCATCCCACATTGAAGGTCAGGAAGGGCGGCAGGAGGAGATACCCCTCATCCAAGGTAAGGAGCAGTGGCTGTGCTTTGCTGGAGCAGCCGTGAAAGAGATACCCCATGCCCAAGGTAAGAGAAACCCAAGTAAGATGATAGATGTTGCAAGAGGGCATCAGAGGGCAGACACACTGAAACCATACTCACAGAAATCTAGTCAATCAAATCACACTAGGACCACAGCCTTCTCTAACTCAGTGAAACTAAGCCATGCCCGCGGTCATGGTGGAGAGGTCTGACAGATTGTGGTCCACTGGAGAAGGGAATGGCAAACCACTTCAGTATTCTTGCCTTGAGAACCCCATGATCAGTATGAAAAGGCAAAATGATAGGATACTGAAAGAGGTACTCTCCAGGTCAGTAGGTACCCAATATGCTACTGGAGGTCAGTGGAGAAATAACTCCAGAAAGAATGAAGGGTTGGAGCCAAAGCAAAAACAATACCCAGCTGTGGATGTGACTGGTGATAGAAGCAAGGTCTGATGTTGTAAGAGCAATATTGCATAGGAACCTGGAATGTCAGGTCCATGAATCAAGGCAAATTGAAAGTGGTCAAACAGGAGATGGCAAGAGTGAACGTCAACATTCTAGGAATCAGTGAACTAATATGGACTGGAATGGGTGAATTTAACTCAGATGACCATTATGTCCACTACTGCGGGCAGGAATCCCTCAGAAGAAATGGAGTAGCCATCATGGTCAACAGAAAAGTCCGAAATGCAGTACTTGGATGCAATCTCAAAAAC
>SJYQ01002610.1:453920-524601 GCA_006410935.1 Redunca redunca | reverse complement strand
GTCATGTATGGATGTGAGAGTTGGACTGTGAAGAAGGCTGAGCGCCGAAGAATTGATGCTTTTGAACTGTGGTGTTGGAGAAGACTCTTGAGAGTCCCTTGGACTGCAAGGAGATCCAACCAGTCCATTCTGAAGGAGATCAGTCCTGGGATTTCTTTGGAGGGAATGATGCTAAAGCTGAAACTCCAGTACTTTGGCCACTTCATGAGAAGAGTTGACTCATTGGAAAAGACTCTGATGCTGGGGGGAATTGGGGGAAGGAGGAGAAGAGGACAACCGAGGATGAGATGGCTGGATGGATGTGAGTCTGAGTGAAGTCTGGGAGATGGTGATGAACAGGGAGGCCTGGTGTGCTGCGATTCATGGGGTCGCAAAGAGTCAGACACGACTGAGCGACTGAACTAAGCAAATGTCTCACACCAGAAACTGAAAAGTAATATAACTAAAGAATGATTCTTTATGCATTTTGAAGTTACTTTTTGTGTTTCTTGATCATATATCCCTCTATGAAATCTATAACATCTTTGTCTGCATTTTTAGTCGTACTTTAAGTTTGACTTTTTATCTTACAATGTGACTTTTAAATTTTATAATGTTTAATGGTGGAGTTTAAAATCTCTTGTCATCTGGAACCAGTATTAAGAATTCTACAAAATTTAGACTGCTTTGGGCTACATAACTTAAAAGATAAATGAATATTCTAGCTTCTCTGAAAATGTCACGTATATAGAATTAATTAGTTTCTATGGCCCTACCTGACATTAGCTAATGAGGCCAGAAAAGTTCTTAGAGGAATCCTTGACTTGAATTTGACCCTGGGGTCAGTGATGGTGACCCATGGAAGACACAGGCCCTTTGGCTTAAACAGAGAGCTTGCTTCCATAACTCTTGCTGACTCTCCTCTAATTAATTTATCCTAATTTGTCTCATATTGAAAAGCAGAGACATTACTTTTCCAACAAAGGTCCATTAGTCAAGGCTATGGTTTTTCCAGTAGTCATGTATGGATGTGAGAGTTGGACTGTGAAGAAGGCTGAGCGCCGAAGAATTGATGCTTTTGAACTGTGGTGTTGGAGAAGACTCTTGAGAGTCCCTCGGACTGCAAAGAGATCCAACCAGTCCATTCTAAAGGAGATCAGCCCTGGGATTTCTTTGGAAGGACTGATGCTAGAGCTGAAACTCCAGTACTTTGGCCACTTCATGCGAAGCGTTGACTCATTGGAAAAGACTCTGATGCTGGGAGGGATTGGGGGCAGGAGGAGAAGGGGATGACAGAGGATGAGATGGCTGGATGGCATCCCTGACTCGATGGACGTGAGTCTGAGTGAACTCCGGGAGTTGGTGATGGACAGGGAGGCCTGGTGTGCTGCGATTCATGGGGTCGCAAAGAGTCACACACGACTGAGTGAATGAACTGAACTGAACTGAACTGAATTTGTCTCATTAATGCCTCTTCCTTCACCAGCTTCAGTGAATAGGGTTTCTCATAGGTCAATCCTAGGGTCGCTTTCCTTCACATTTCACACATTCTCTCTGAACAGTCTTGACTATCTCCATGGCTTCTCTTACCACCTGCAAGGCAAAGGCTCCCAAATCTTCATCCACATCTCTCCTGACTTATAAGTCTCTGTGAAATCGGTACTTTCCTCTCCTTGTCTTTGTTTTTTTTTTCCCACAAACTGATGTTTCAAAGCTAGTATTGAGGATTGAACATGAGGATGGCATTCTGGCACAATTGTTTTGGGGAAGATGAATTCCTGTTGAAGGAAATGTAGCCTGTCTATCCAATTTAAAACAGGCATTTCCTTTAGCTCAGAAATTTCACTTCTAGGAATTTACCTCAGGAACTTATCCTAAGGAAATAATTGGACATGTGAATCAAAACATATTTACAAGGATATGGCTATGTTGTTTGTAATATCAAAAAAGTGGAGACCCCCTGAATTACAGGACCCTGTGTACAATGATATACAAGGCAGCCACTGATAGTCATGTGTGTTTATTTACAGACATAGACAGTTGCCTCTGATAAGATGCTAATAGGAAAGGGCATGTTATACAACACTATAGATGTTATGATTCAAATTTTATTAAAATATTTTATGTATATTTTATCATAAAAATATGAGAAGTTATGCAATAGAAGATTAACAGTTATCTCTGGATGATGGAATGGGATTACTGGTGATTTTCTCATTGTTCTCCTTAACTTACTATCTGAATACATATACAGTAAGGAAGTACTGCTTTTATAAAACCATAAAGATATTTTTATTTTGAGAAATAAGTGAGTTATTGTTGTAAAGAATTAGGAGTTTGGGATTAATAGACATGCACTACTAAAATAGATAAACAATAAGGACCAACTGTACGGCACAGGGAACTTTATTTCATTTAAATCAATTATATTTCAATGACAAGCTGAAAATTAAAAAAATACCCATAGATCAGTTCAGTTCAGTTCAGTCGCTCAGTTGTGTCCGACTCTTTGCGACCCCATAAATCACAGCACGCCAGGCCTCCCTGTCCATCACCAACTCCCAGAGTTTACGCAAATTCATGTCCATCGAGTCAGTGATGTCATCCAGCCATCTCATCCTCTGTCGTCCCCTTCTCCTCCTGCCCCCAATCCCTCCCAGCATCAGAGTCTTTTCCAATGAGTCAACCCTTCGCATGAAGTGGCCAAAGTACTGGAGTTTCAGCTTTAGCATCATTCCTTCCAAAGGAATCCCAGGGCTGATCTCCTTCAGAATGGACTGGTTGGATCTCTTTGCAGTCCAAGGGACTCTCAAGAGTCTTCTCCAACACCACAGTTCAAAAGCATCAATTCTTCGGCACTCAGCCTTCTTCACAGTCCAACTCTCACATCCATACATGACCACAGGAAAAACAATAGCCTTGACTAGATGGACCTTAGTCGGCAAAGTAATGTCTCTGCTTTTGACTATGCTATCTAGGTTGTTCATAACTTTTCTTCCAAGGAGTAAGTGTCTTTTAATTTCTTAATTATGGATAAAAGAAAAATCATCTGTCCATGCATTAAAATTGCTCAGATAAAGTGTCTCTTTATCCGAAACCCAGAGCTTTCTCTTGCGTGCTCTGATTTATTCTGCTCAATGAATGTTGATTGAGCCTAGGGTCTTCTCTCCTTCCATTTTATCCAGTAGTTTAGTGGCTATTTCTACCTGGATGTTCCACATGCTCCTGATGTCAATATGTCTAAAACAGAATTTACCATAATGTCTTGAAATCTATCTCCTCCTATATTCACAGTGTCAGCTAACAGGATCTTAATCCACCCAAGGAGAAAGTCAGGGAGTCATCATGGAGTCCCCATTTACCTCCCCTACCACATTTAGTAACATGCAAGTCCTATGGCTCTACCGTTCTTTACAATCTACCCTCTCTTCTCCATTTCCTGTTCAATGGTCCTAGCTAAGCCCCTAATCCTTGCTTCCTTAGAGTGTTGCAATTGTCCCCAAAATATTAGATCATTCAGTTTATAAAGTCTTAAATGTTTTTGCTTAAACAGCTTCATTTTTCCTCTCCTCTTCTTTCTCCAACCCTGTCCACTGGGAGAATGACTGGTCAACTCTCAAGACTAGGTTCAAATGTCATGTCTAACTTTTCTATTGAAATTGGCAGGTCTTCTCCTTGGGATCCTTACTGGGAACTGCAATAGGTCTCCTATAGTGATGATAATGGCTAATATTGATTGAGCTTTCATTGAGTTCAGTCATCGTTTAAAAGCTTCACATGTTTTAACTCATAAAATACTTTCAACCACTCTGTGAGATAGGTATTATCAACAGTTTATAGATAAAGAAGCGGGTTTAGTGAACTTATTTTGCCAAACATCACACAATCAGGAACTGGAAGACCTAGGATTTGAATCCAATGTTGGCTTGAGAGCTTTCACCCTTAGTTCTAAGATGTTCACACATCTGTGTACCTTTAATCTATACTGTATTGCAGCATAGCATCTTATTGTATCTCTTTTCCTTTTTTTTTTCTTTTTTCTTTTTTTTTATTTTAACTTTAGTTTACTTTACATTACTGTATTGCTTTTGCCAAACATTAACATGAATTCACCACGAGTGTACAAGCGTTCCCTACCAATATGTATGGCTCTGTGCAGAGGTCACATACAGTTCAGTTGCTCGGTCATGTCCAACTCTTTGTGACCCCATGGACTGCAGCATGCCATGCCTCCCTGTTCATCACCAACTCTTGGAGCTTGCTCAAACTCATGCCCATTGAGTCGGCGTTGCCAACCAAACATCTCATCCTCTGTCATCCCCTTCTCCTCCTAACCCCCAGTCCCTCCCAGCATCAGGGTCTTTTCCAATGAGTCAGTTCTTCACATCAGGTGGCCATAGTACTGGAGTTTCAGCTTCAGCATCAGTCCTCCCAATGAATATTCAGGACTGATTTCCTTTAGTATTTACTGGTTTGACCTCCTTGCAGTCCAAGGGACTCTCAAGAGTCTTCTCCAACACCACAGTTCAAAAGCATCAGTTCTTCGGTGCTCAGCTTTATAGTCCAACTCTCACATCCATACATGACTACTGGAAAAATCATAGCTTTGACTAGATGGACCTTTGTCAGCAAAGTAATGTCTCTGCTTTTTAATATGCTGTCTAGGTTACATAACTTTTCTTCCAAGGAGCAAGCATCTTTTTAAATTTCATGGCTGCAGTCACCATCTGCAGTGATTTTGGAGCTGCAAAAAATAAAGTCTGTCACTGTTTCCATTGTTTCCTCATCTATTTGCTGTGAAGTGATGGGACCAGGTGCCATGATCTTAGTTTTCTGAATGTTCAGCTTTAAGCCAACTTATTCACTCTCCTCTTTCACTTTCATCAAGAGACTCTTTAGTTCTTCTTCACTTTCTGCCAAGGATAGTGTCATCTGCATATCTGAGGTTACTGATACTTCTCCAGCAATCTTGATTACAGCTTGTGCTTCATCCAGCCTGGCATTTCACATGATATACACTGCATATAAGTTAAATAAGCAGGGTGACAATATATAGCCTTGACATACTCCTTTCCCTACTGGAACCAGTCTGTTGTTCCATGTCCAATCCTAACTGTTGCTTCTTGACTTGCATACAGATTTCTCAGGAGGCAGGTAAGGTGGTCTGGTGTTCCCATCTCTTTCAGAATTTTCCATAGTTTGTTGATATCCACACAGTTAAAGGCTTTGGCATAGTCAATAAAGCAGAAATAGATGTTTTTCTGGAACTTTCTTGCTTTTCCAATGATCCAACGGATGTTGGCAATTTGATGTCTGGTTCCTCCACCTTTATTAAATCCAGCTTGAACATCTGGAAGTTCACAGTTCACATATTGTTGAAGCCTGGCTTGGAGAATTGTGAGCATTACTTTGCTAGAGTGTGAGATGAGTGCAATTGTGCATAGTTTGAACATTCTTTGGCATTGACTTTCTTTGAGATTGGAGTGAAAACTGACCTTTTCCAGTCCTGTGGCCACTGCTGAGTTTTCCCAGTTTGCTGGCATATTGAGTGCAGCACTTTCACCTCATCATCATCTTTCAGGATTTGAAATAGCTCACCTGGAATTCCAACACCTCCACTAGCTTTGTTCGTAGTGATGCTTCCTAAGGCCCACTTGACTTCACATTCCAGGATATCTGGCTCTAGGTGAGTGATCACTCCATTGTGGTTATCTGAGTCATGAAGATCTTTTTTGTATCCTTCTCATCCTAAATAAATGTGTGCAGTGATTGATCAATTGGGCTTCCCAGGTGGCGCTAGTAGTAAAGAATTTTCCTGCCAATACAGGAGACACAGAGATTTGGGTTCAATCCCTGGGACAGGAAGATCTCCTGGAGTAGGAAATGGCAACCTTCTCCAGTATTCTAGCCTGGAAAATTTCATTGACAGAGGAACCTTTCAGGCTACAGTCTATGAGGCTGTACAGTCGGACATGACTGAGCAACTAAGCACCTAATGATGGAATGTCTAAGCCAAATGGAATTAACATTGTTTAGAATTTTTTGCTGCTTATTTTGTTTAACCTGAATGGACTCTGAGGTCCCTTTTATTGGAAAACAGTAGAGTACTGTTCCCTCTTGCTTAGTGGACTATATCTTGCCTAGTGATGAGATTGTAGAGGAGAATCAACTGAATCAGTTCTTGCATATTGAATGCAATGATACTTGCCTGAGAAATGGTGAAAATGATCTTTGTGGAAAATATAATCAAAAGTAAAATGTGACTCTCAATTTACTGGAGAAGGACAAATCTCATTCAAGTCATGTGTAAACATGGCAAAAATAAATCTATTTGTAGGTATTTGGAAGAAAACAATAAAACTACTTAGTGAATGTTTATCATTTCAGAGTTCTATACATATTAAAGATAGCTGGGTTAAACGGAACTCATGGGTGAAATAGGGCTTCCCCAGTGGCTCAAAAATATGCGATACAGGAGACTCACAAGACCTGAGTTTGATCCCTGGGTCAGGAAGATCACCTGGAGGAGTCAATGACAACCCACTCCAATATTCCTACCTGGAGAATCCCAAGGACAGAGGAGCCTGGCGGATTATAGTCCATGGGGTCACAAAGAATTGGACATAACTTAAGCAACTGAGCATTCACAGAGAGGTCAAATATACACACTGCCATTCCTATCATCTAGATATCTTTTATTTTTATTTCTTTTTATATCTTTTTATTTATTTATTTTTTTAGTTGAAGTATAGCTGTTGTACAATATTAGATGTTACAGGTGAACAACATAGTGATTTTTTAAAGGCTATATTCCTTTTATAATTACTATCATATACTGGCTATATTCTCTGTGCTGCACACTATAACCTTGTAGATTATTTATTTTATACATGATAGTATGTACCTATTAATCCCCTAACCCTAGCTTGCTCCTCCCCTCTAGGTGTCTTTTAAACATCCTTTGAGCTCCTACCTCCTGAATGCAGACCTTTCATAGCCTGCTCACTAGTCTGTTACTCTTGTGCTGCCTGTACATTTCTTACAATCTTTTTGAAACACAATTGGGATCAAGTCACAATCCTTGTTCAAACCTCTAATGACTACTCATTGTCCCAGGGTAACGCTCACACTCTGTTGCCAGGTCCCCACAGTGGCTGTCCTCATGTCTCATTAGCCCTTGCTTCTGTCTCTTGATTCAAGGAGTCACAAGTCCATCTTATGAAAATACTGTCATTCCCTAAACATGGTATGTTTTCTCTGCCCAGAATATCTTTTCTTCTCATTAGTTTCAAGATCCATCTCCTCTACTCTGTCTATGCCTTCAAGGAATTGCCTTTGCTAAGTGATGTTCTTTCTCTTCCACCTCTGACTAGGGTAACTCTGACATACCCTTTAATAGATGTACCGTAATTACCTGTTCACGCAATCTATTTCCCTCTTTGTACTAGAACTTGAGGTTGGGGACAATTTTTTATTTTGTGTATTAGTGCTTCTCAAACTTTGGTGTACATATAAATAATCTGGAGAGCTTGTAAAATGTAGAATCTGAATCACCAGGTCATAAGTGAGGGCTGAGTAAGCATTCCAAGAACTCCCCAAAATAATATCAATGTTGTTAGCTTGTAAATCACACCAAGGAGATGTATTTTGGGGCAGTTAATTTTGAATAAATGAATCAAAATGAAAAAAGCAACCCAAATAAAACATATTGTCAGACTGTGTTCTACTTTATTTTTACTTTCTTTTTTTAAACAAGTGATTAATATTTTCCTTCAGTCTATGTGTCAGCCTAGTGATCATTATATTTTTATAGCTTTAACATTTCCTCACATTGTAGTATTGTTATATTTTTTCTTCTTTACATTTTTCCTATTTTAGAATTAAATTTTGTTTTAACAAGGACTAATATTGCAAGAATCTATTACTACAGTGGGGTAAAACTTAAATCTTGAATTCTTTAAAAAAATTTTGTATGTTCACAGACACTATTTTAATCATGACCAATACTACATAAAATTGCATTGGGTTAAAATATATATTCAGAAGTTAATCAATGTATAGTGCTAATTCACTCAGAATGTTCTCTGTCATGTTTTTGAACACGTGTTTTTTTTTTTTTTGTAAAGAAATCAGCTAAACTTTAAAGAGGATGCTTGATTTTCACAGTCACTTCCCGTTCTGATTAATATTCATTTACATGTGTACCACACAAACCATTTAGCTTACTACATCTGGGCTAATTTGTGATCAAACTTAGATTTTCCACATTTTTTTCCTCTATGATTAAAAAAAGATGAAATTCAGTTCTTTACAGCTGGAAAGAATCCATGGACATGTTCCACAAATTTTGAATATTTTACTCACTATCAACATCTCTACGTTGGAGACCAAATCCAAAGGCTCGGATATATCAATTACATCTTAAGAAATTCAGATCAATTACCAAGAAGTTAATGGGAACATCTGATTACTTTTATGATGATAATGGACAAATCAGTGAAGACTAACACAACTCAATTAGAATCGCAAAACTGATTCAATAGCAACAGCAACAAAAGACTGATTCAAGATAACTGGTTAATAACACTGGGTGAGATAGAGTTTGCTTCCGTTATATTGCTTAAGAACATTGATAAACAAACTTTCTAGGTTTCATTGGAAAACCTGCAGCAATAAGGGCCCTTTAAACTCCAAACCCCTGTGCTTAGTAAATAATGCTATTTTCTCTCCTGTAAGTTCTCAGTTTCCTACTTAGTTGTTATGCCCTGCTTTTGCTGTGATTTATAGGTACTTTTAATTCCAAACATGTGAAATCTTTCATCTTAAGGAGACACGTGTTATGTATTTGTTTTAGTGTACCTCAGGGAGCAAAGCCAATGTGCACTGACGCTTCTATTAGCAGTTATAAGAATGGTGATTAAAGAGCTAGACATGTCTGGCTGATTCATTTGGTTTCTTTTCATTTCATTTTGTAGGGACTAAATGTAGCTTGAAGTAAAGTTTTATTTTAAATTAGCATTCAGTGCTATCCAACCAAGAAAGACTTTATTTATTTTTTCTCCCAAATGTGTTCCCTTGTACACAGAGAAATTCATGACCAGCTTTCCACTATGTGTGAACTTCTAAAGTCATATGAAAGAACTGCTAATCTGGAATGTAGAGAGATGATCCACTGTATGGCTAGAAGATCACCTTTCACCTTGTCACTTTAAAATCACAAACGTGTGATGCATGGACTGATCAGTGTTTAGAAACTTCTCAATTACTTGATAACATCCACGGAACTCCCAGGCTACCCAGTGGTTAGAACTTCCAGCAGCAGGGCAGGTTCGAACCCTAGTTGGGAAACTAAGATTCCACATGCTGCAGTGGCGTGGCTAAAAACAAGCAAACAAACAAAGAAATGACTCGCACTGGAGAAGCATCAGGTAATCTAAACTTCTGGCTTCAAGTGCAGAGGTTGAGTTATGTTTGGCCTTCTCCCGCTGGTTACGCTGGTGTTCTCCAGTTTGCATGGTTCCCACTTGATAAATGTCATGCGTTTATGTGGCCTGCTTAGTTCCTAGATGCATCTTCCTGCTTTGAAGTTTTTGGTTGCATAAAACTTCATGACCGCACACAGAGACATGGAGGCAAGGGGCAGAGAACAGAGTGGGACTTACCCATCTGGATTTAGACAGAGGCCAGGGAATACACCTCACTCAAAGGTTATTGTAAATATACTTGAATTAAGCTTGGATAAGGACACACATTTATAAATTTGAAGACCGTGATGCTGGGAAAAATTGAGGGCAAGAGGAGAAAGCGGGGAGAGAGGATGAGACGGTTGGATGGTGTCACTGACTCAATGGATATGAGTTTGAGCAAACACAGGGAAATAGAGATTGACAGAGAAGCCTGGCGTGCTGCTGCTCATGGGTTCTCAAAGAGTCGGACATGACTTAGTGACTGAACAATGAATGACAACAGGGGAACTTACTCTGAGAGGGACCAATCCCAAGACTGAGGTCAAAGGCATCAAGAGTCATTTTCACGAGCAGGGGCAGCAAATATAATGTGGCAGGACTCTGGCAGGTAAGGAGGGGGACTGTGGTGGGGAGTCATCTTTTGAGAGGGCCTTTAAAGACTAGCAACAAACTATCCTGCAATAATGGGGTGCAGGACCTCATTCCCTGGGAGGGTAGACAGAATGAAGCAGAGACCCCCCTTTGCTGAGAACTGAGGCTCATGACAACCAAAATGTAGGACTCTGGGTCTTTGGGGAAAGCAATATGGCAGCTCAGTCGTTAACTCTAGGACAACCAGATATGCTGAGTTTTGGTAATTGGCAGGCTGGAGTTGTCAGTGCCTTCTCTAATTCAAGAATAGGGTCAAGAACCAGAGCTGGAAGCAGCCAAAAGATGGGAGATGTCCTTATATCTGACCTTGAGAACCTGGGGAAATGAATGCAGAGCAATTACAGTAGCTCTGGGATGCCTAAGTGGGTGAAAGGAATATGGGAGAACTCTTGATTTCATACGTCCATTTAGACATAAGACTAAACTCTTATGTTTAGTTAGCATAAAGTCTGAAGTCTATTAAAAAAAAAAAAAAAACAACAAAAAAAAACCTCAGAGTAGAAATCTGTGCAAACACATTATAACAAAGGAGAGAATATATCAAATATCCCCCTTTGTCCTTCAGTGTCTGTTCAACCTGTATTAGCTAAACTCACATTGAGCGACCACTCATATATATGAGAATTAGGGTTTGAAGTCCAGGGACTTCCCTGATGGTCCAGTGGTTGGAACTTCGTCTTCCAGTGCAGGAGCATGCAGGTTCCATCACTGGTCAGGGAGCTAAGACCCCACATGCCTTGCAGCCAAAAGACCGGAATATAAACAGTGGAAGCAATATTGTAACATGTTCAGTAAAGACTTTAAAAAGTGATTCACATTTTAAAAAATCTTAAAAATATAAAAGAATTCGAAGCTCACAGTTCTTGCCTTAATCCCCAACTTGGTCCTCCCCATGAGAGAAATAGCCCTTTGCCTCTTGAGCACCTGAGGGTTAACTAGCCAGGGAATGGATTACTGCTTAAGCAGAGGGAGAGATTAGATGAGGGATGATAACATGTAGCCCTGGGCTGTCATACCTCTGATAGGCATCTCTAATTGATTACAGCACTTGTTTCCTGCTCATCTTGGATAAGGCCTCGGAATCTCTCCCAATACCATGCTCCAGGAGTCAATCAATTAGGGTTGACACTGGAAATGAAATGCATCTGCCCTTCTTTTATTAGGGTTTTACTGCCAAGTTGCTGTGGATGAAGCCACTGATTGGGGAAAGCATCCATGTCCAGATTGAAAGCAGGCAAATTACCAGTCAGGGAAGTTTACACCAGAATAAGAAAAGGTATATTAATTTGTGTTTATCCCTCCTTCTCTCCCCACCTCTTCTATGTAGGTAAGCAAATCCCTAATAATTCCTTGCCTGTGGCATTATTGCTGGGCAGAAAGTATAAGATGTAACAGTGAGCGCATCCATGCATGCTCAGTCGTGTCCGACTCTTTGTGACCCCATGGACTGTAGCCCGTCAGGCTCCTCTGTCCATGGGATTTCCCAGGCAAGAACACTGGAGTGGCTTCCATTTTCTCCTCCAGAGGATCTTCCCAACACAGGGATTGGACCTGCATCTCCTGCATTGCTGGTGGAGTCTCTACCACTGAGCCCCCAGGGAAGACTTACTGGAACACTTACAGTGGCTAAAGTTTTAGGCTTCAGGCAGAAGTACAGCTGAACTTACAGCATCCCTTGATGAAGGGGTGGTTGACAAGACTTCACTTTGCCTTTGTGATCAGCACAAAATCTTTTCATGCAAGTTCAGGCAGGAGTTAAGGTTGAAAGGAAATGGTTTGAATAGTGACAGACGTATTCCATTTGATCTTTGGATCCCTGCCTCATCCTTTTCCACCTTGCAACCTGTGCAACAACAGACTCCCTTGCCCTTTGGTTTCTGATCTGTTTTGGCCATAGGAATCCTGGCAGGAGAGAGAAAGGAGAAGAGGGAGTGATGCAGGACTATTTACCTCCCTGGCTCTGTCCTCATGTGGCTTCCTGGAGCTAGATTGTCCCTGCACCAGTGATCACTGCCGCTGTCTACATCAGCCTGCTACTCTGTCCTCTCCTTCCCACTATGCAGACTGCTCCTCCCCTCATTCCTCTGGGCAAATTGGCTATAACTGCTCAGCTGTTATTGGACTCATGATACTTCCCTCTTCCTGTGGCTTCCCCTCTCCTAATTTGAAGACATCATCTCTTTCCTGTTGGGACCCTGATTGGTACAGGTTGTTTATTTATAGTCTCCTTCTACCCACATCCCTGTAGGATTATCACTGAAATGAGCCTAAAGAGCTCCTTCTTCCCTTCTTTCTTTTTGGAACACACAGAAAAGAATCTTTTCCTTCAGTTTTAGCTTTTACAAAAGACAAGTGGTACTGTTAAACTGGGGGCTTCCCAGGTGGCTCAGTGGTAAAAAAAAAAAAAAAAACCCATCTGCAATGCAGGAGACCCAGGAGACATGAATTTGACCCCCGGTCCAGGAAGATCCCCTGGAGGAGGAAGCAGCATATCACTCACTCCAGCATTCTTGCCTGGGGAATCCCGTGGACAGAGGGACTGAGCAACTGAGCACAAGATTTCATCTATCCCTGGATGTCTGGGATCCCTTACTCTGAATGGTAGACCACCATGTCATTCACATCTCTGAGAAAGAGTAAGTTCAGAACCAGTTGCTAATCTGTGGAAGGTCTTTATGTTTCCCTTTCTCAGTTCACAGTAATTCTGGTAAATGGCCATGGGTTCCTCTGGGAAGGGACTGGTGACTCATTTTAGGTTTCTTTGGATCAGCCCTCAAGTTTGTTCACCTATGCATGTCAAGCATCACCTCTTTCATTTCTTGAGAGTCCATAATCAATACACTACTATTGCATATTCTTGGCAATCAAAACACTCTAAGACAGTGTCATTGATAAGTTATACTAAGATGTTTAAGGAATTCGTAGTGTCAATCATATATGTCATACTAGAGAACTGAGAAAAAGTTTGCGAGCGTGCCTGCTCAGCCACAAAGAGGTGGCTCTCTGTGATCCTATGGACTGTAGCCCGCCAGGCTCCTCTGCCCATGGGATCTCCAGGCAAGGATACTAGAGTGGGTTGCCACTCCCTTCTCCAGGGTATCTCCCCAACCCAGGGATCGAACTCTCGTCTGCACTGCAGCAAAGTCTCTACTGTTGAGCTATCAGAGAAGCCCAAGAAAGAGTATAGATACTCCAATTCATGTCATAAAGCTAGAATAACTTTAATTCTAAAACCCAGAAAGACAGTATTATAAAGGAATAGACAGGCCAACTTTATCATGGATATATCTGCAAAGTTTCTAAACAAATTATCAGTCACCTAAATCTAGCAATGTACACCTGGATTAATGGCTCAGTTGAAATTATCCTAAGGCTTGCTTGAGTATTTGAAAATCAATGAATGAAATTCACTACAACTGAATAAAAAGAAAACCATACGATTATTTCAATAGACAGAAAAATACTTTATAAAATTCAAAATCTGTTCATAATACAGAATAGATATATGAAACTAAAGAGACAAGACTGAGCGACTGAGCATACGCATACACGTGACAATAAAACTAAAAATTATTTTGAGCTAAATGGCTCGCCATAAGGAACTTAGTGATAGATGGACGATCTTTTCTTTGTGTCAGGTCAATTGGATATCTGTGTTGAAAAAGTGAAGCGTGACCTCTACCTTTCACCTTAAAGAGCAATTCCTTGTGATGAAGAAAAGTTAATGACCTAAATCAATTAAACTTGTACAAGTTAACAGAGGGAAATATTTTCATAATATTGGGATAGGCAAGGATTTTTAAACAGGATACCAAATGTCCCAATTTGGTATAAAAGACAAGATTTATAAACTAGATCTTATTTTTAAAAAGACCCTGTTAAGAAAGTGAAATGACAACTCCTAAGAGGAGACATTTACGATACAGAAATCCAAAGTAGGCCCCATGCTTTGGAGTCAGATGGTTTAGGTTTAAACTACCATACAGTGTCTGTGTGAACTCTGGATAAATTATTTAAACTCTTTGGGCTTCATTTATTTCATATAAAATGGAGATGATAATGGATACACTGTAAAGATTATATGTGATAATATATAGTGTTTGTCTATAGTTTTCAACTATATGAGCTAACAAATTTCCTTTATTGTTAAAAAGACAAAAAACAAAGTAGGACCAATACCCAGAATATATATATATATATATATTTAAATGTCTACAAATAAATTATAAAAAGTTAGACTCTGAAAATGGGTAAAAGACTTGAACCTCATTTCACAAAAAAAGTGAAAGTGAAGTCGCTCAGTCGGGTCCAACTCTTTGTGACGCCATGGACTGCAGCCTACCAAGCTCTTCCTTCCATGGAATTTTCCAGGCAAGAGTATTGGAGTGGGTTGCCATTTCCTTCTCCAGAGGATCTTCCTGACCCAGGGGTCGAATCCAGGTCTCCAGCATTGTAGGCAGACTCTTTACCATCTGAGCTTCCAGGGAAGCCCTATTTCACAAAATAAGATACCCAAATGCTCCCCTAAATATATAGACACATCATTGATATAATATTATCAGTGACTATATTAATAAAAGGTGGAAACTGAAATCACAATATGATATTGCCACACTCCCATCAGATAGGCTAACACTAAAAAGCTGATGATGCCCAGTTTGGTGAGAATGTAAACAACCAAAACTCATTGTATTCTACCAGAGGAAGTGATCAGTTGGTGCAATCAGTTTATAAAACTGTTTTTTTGGCATTTAGCAAAGCTCAGCACCTACTTTATTAGCCAGCAACCCTACCCCTGAGTACATATCAGATGAATACTTATATTCACCAAAAGATATGTTCAAGAATCACCAGAGGAGCTTTTCTCATAACTGCTCCAAATTAGAAACAAACCCAATTAGCCATCAAAACTAGAATGAAATACATTGTATTGTATTCATACAATGCAGTTACGCAGAAATGGAGAACAAACAACCCAAACTACTGTATACATAAAATAACATGAATGAATTGGAAGAGAAAATGGCAATCCACTCCAATAGTCTTGCCTGAAAATCCTATGAACAGAGGAACCTGGTAGGCTATATAGTCCTGCTGCTTCTGCTAAGTCACTTCAGTCGTGTCCGACTCTGTGCAACCCCATAGACGGCAGCCCACCAGGCTCCCCTGTCCCTGGGATTCTCCAGGCAAGAACACTGGAGTGGGTTGCCATTTCCTTCTCCAATGCATGAAAGTGAAAAGTGAAAGTGAAGTCACTCAGTCATGTCCGACTCTTCGAGACCCCATGGACTGCGGCCCACCAGGCTCCTCCATCCATGGGATTTTCCAGGCAAGAGTATTGGGGTGGGGTGCCATTGCCTTCTCTGCTATATAGTCCATAGGGTCACAAAAGAGTCAGACATGACTTAGTGAGTAAGCAACAACAAATAGACAAAGAAAAATCAATGGTTTTATTTTCAATCATCTAAACTCTCCAGGAGAATTTGACTATACCATCAAATAGCAACTAGTAAAGGTACATCTGTTCTATAGGGTTTCCCAACATGTGGGTTCATTAGATCTGTCCACTGTCTTTCTCCCTTTTAATGTTTCTGTATGTGGTCCTCTCTCTTGGCTTGTGAAGCAGATGGTCTTTGTCAGTTGAATTATACCAGACCTTTGAATTTTCCCCACAAGCATACCTATGCTCCAACCGCTTTTTTCTATAGGCCAGAATAATATACCCATCCTCTTTATGCAAACGGTACACCAGATGAATGCTAAAGCAGAAATGATATATAGATACCTAATGAATACACAAATGACTCAGGAGATACAGAGTCAACTGAAAATGTCCTGTGATTTTGGTAAATTTAATGAAGAAAGAGGGTTAGCTTATTGCTTTGTCTACGACTCTCTTTTTTATTTCATTTGATCATGATTGGTGAGTTTGAGGAAAATGCACTTTAGATTGCTTGAGTTTTGGTCTGCACACATTAAGTCATTCATGAGTGAGTACCTACTATTGCTAGGGACCAGGGACATAAAATTAATGATGTATGGTTTTTCCATGGGCTCAATGGAGAGAGAGACTGTGAGTAGGTAATTTAAAAACTGTAATTTGTTAAAAAGTACGGGTAAACAGTTTTATGAAAACACAGGAAAGGAAGAATTTAACTCTCCCCTGAAAGGTCAGGGAATATATATTTAGCTAAAACTATTCATCTGGGTCAGGAAGATCCCCTGGAGAAGGAATAGGCAACCCATTCCAGTATTCTTGGGCTTCCCTGGTGGCTTAGGCAGTAAAAAAATCCACCTGTAATGCAGGAGATCGGGATTTGGGCATGAAAACCCACTTCAGTAACTGGGAGACTCCCCATGGACAGAGTAACCTGTCCATATCTATGTGGACAAGAAAGGCAATGGGTGCTAAGAAAAGGACATGCCCCAACCAATGGCAATTCAATTCTCAATCAACTGAGATCCTTTTTCAGCACACACACACACACATTACTGTAAATATGTTGACTATTATTGATGAAATGGAATTACTGAAAGAACCACCTAAAGTAAATCATAGTCTCTAATTTACTAAGATCAAAAATTCAGTGTCTTAAGACAATCAGAATTGTGCTTTGGAGAAAGTTTAGAAAGCAAAATGAAGAAAAGTAGGTCAAGTGAGTGAGTGCTCAAGACTGAATAGCCTCCAAGAGACAGTAAACCTGAAGACATTTGCCCTTTAGTCTGGCAGTAAAGTCACCCCTCATGTATTTCTTAGACCTATAATAAACAGTCCCTTTACCCACAGCCTGTTAAAGCAGGGGTGCTGGACAGATAACTCCATGCATGCCAAAGTCCTTCCAGGATCAGGAATTGGTTTTATTAACCTGCATGGGCTTTCCTGGTGGCTCAGAGGTTAAAGCGTCTGCCTTCAACACGGGAGACCTGGGTTCGATCCCTGCATCGGGAAGATCCCTTGGAGAAGGAAATGGCAACCCACTCCAGTATTCTTGCCTGAAGAATCCCATGGATGGAGGAGCCTGGTAGGCTACAGTCCATGGAGTCACAAAGAGTCGGACACGACTGAGCGACTTCACCTTCACCTTCTTCAAGGATATGCAAATTTTAGCATACCTTTGGCTCAGTGGTAAAGACTCTGTTTGTCAAGGCAGGAGATGTGGGTTCAGTCTCTGGGTTGGGAAGATCCCTTGGAGATAGAAATGGCAACCCATTCCAGTATTCTTTCCTGGGAAATCCCAGGGACAGAGGAGACTGGTGGGCTACAGTCCATGGAGTTGCAGAGTCAGATACAACTTAAGGACTAAAAAACAGTAACAATGTTATATTGCATCAATAACTTTTTCTGAATCTGTGTGGATCTCAAAGTTCTTCCCAGGACCTGGATCACTAGATTCTTTACTTTTCTCCATGGGTCTGACACCTAGAAGGGAATCTCCTATAATATTCCGAGTAGTAGGCATCTCTGTTTTATTCTCGCCACACCCACTAACTCCAAGGCTGCGTTCTCTTGTGTACCAAAATGGTACTCAGTGTATTGGACGGGCAACACTTTGTCTCTCTTGTTTGATGCTGCACAAATGTATTAGGTCTTCAAACTGATCTCTATAACACTGAGCTAGCTCTGCATAGAAGCCACCCGTAACTTATCCCCCTGCTCTGACACTCTGGCTTTGTTCTTAGCTCCAGGACTAATTGGCTGACCTTGAACTCTTTGAAACACACTTTTCATTTGCTCCCGTCCCTCCTGGCTTCCTGCTCACTGAGCCTGATCCTTGTGTCTATATGCTGGGTGTAGACCACTGTGGTGGGACCCTTAACTGGATTTGCTTTGATTCTGATTGCAAAGACCTGCTACATATTAGATGATGATAATAATAAGGTCTTGTGTGAGAGGCTTTCTGTACATGATCACATTTAATATTCACAATGTTTTAAGGTTATCCATCACCTTCCTGACTTTTTAAATGAAGAAACTGCAGGTCAGAGAGTAAGACATCTGCTGGAGGTCACATAGTGAATACACAGAAGCTCAGGTTGTCTCCTTCCACAGAAGAAGACAAATTCGTACAAATCATTACATACCCTGGATCCCTGTATATAGAGACAGAGGAGATTCTGAATTATAACCGCCCCCCCTCCACCAGTCCTAAAGGCCATAACTCTATCCATCACTTTGCTAGCATTTCTCTTAGTTCTCATCAGTCAATTGTCTCTTTGTGTGGGGAGATCTTCAGCCTGCCCTAGAGCATTGTCCAGATGCATGCTGGTGTTATGTACAAACCCCTCCAGGGACTAATTTTGCAAGAAACATCTCAAGGCAACAAAGAGTGAGATACTTAGTGGAAGGGTGCTCTAGGAGGGAAAGGAGCAAATAAAGAAACAGCTGGATTCTCAAGAGGAAATCCTTTGATTCCTATTATGAAGGTACCTTGTTAAATGAAAAATTCAAGGTGTAACACGAGTGTACTTTTGCTGCCTCTTATGTATGAAACACATACATACATTGGCTTTTTTAAAGTAGTGGGACGATAAACTAAAAACTAACAAAAATCATTATTCATTATGGAAGTAAGAAAAAAATGAAGAGGACTATTCTTTGTTTAATGGTCTCGACTTTGGAACCATGGAAATGTTCTGCTGCTGCTGCTGCTAAGTCATTTAATTGTGTTCAACTCTGTACGACCCCATAGATGGCAGCCCACCAGGCTCCCCCATCCCTGGGATTCTCCAGGAAAGAACACTGGAGTGGATTGCCATTTCCTTCTCCAATGCATGAAAGTGAAAAATGAAAGTGAAGTCGCTCAGTCGTATCTGACTCTTAGCGACCCCATGGACTGCAGTCTACCAGGCTCCTCTGTCCATGGGATTTTCCAGGCAAGAGTACTGGAGTGGGGTGCCATTGCCTTCTCCATGGAAATGTTCTACATTACTATAAATAAAAAGGGGAACATAGTCACAATCTCTGGAATTATAAAGCAGAATTAAAGCCGTGAACACAGTTGTGTGTGAAGTTGGCAGCATAATGACACAGAAAAATTAGTACCAATTACTTCTAACCACAATAATTTGAATAATTCTACTATACATGTCTAATAAAATAATCCCAAGAATATGAGAAATTGCTAAGAAACTTTAGACTATTTTAGTAATAATGTTGGTATTAGTGTTTTGAAAATATTAGATAAATGAAAGTGAAAGTGTTAGTTGCTCAGTCGTGTCCAGTTCTTTGTGACCCCATGGACTGTAGCCTGCCAGGCTCCTCTGTCTGTGGAATTCTCCAGGCATGAATACTGGAGTGGGTAGCCATTCCCTTCTCCAGGGGATCTTCCTGACCCAGGGTTTGAAACTGGGTCTCCTGCATTGTACACAGATTCTTTACCATCTGAACCACCAAGAAAGTCCATTAGATACATATTTAAAAATAAAATTAAATAGGTAATTAGTGCAATTAAAGGGAAAGAGTCTCAGAGTAAGACAAAGAGCATATAAAATCAAGAAAGGAAGGTAAAATACTATAATTTTTCATTTGAATTGGAAGTATCAACATGAATTTAGAATTTTTTCTCTTTCTATAAAAACATGTATTTCCTGGCCTTGTTTTTGGAAAAAAAAAAAAAGTCTAGAAGTAATAACAACCCAGTGGCAATTGCAATGCTGGCATCCAGATTGTTGCTTTATACGCTATTTCTCACCAAAAGGAATCAGGATCCCAAAGAAAAATGGCTCATTTCCTCTCTGGGACAGAATTTCTATAAGAGCCAGAAATACCTTGGTGTGCAAGACAAACTGGTGAGATTATAGTAGAAAGCCATGGGAGCCACCTTGAATGGGGACCCAGTAGCCAAAACAATTGGCACAAATTAAGCATCAAAAAGAAAAATGAATTAATGGATTAAAATATATAAATTACATGATAATTCAGAGAAATATTCCTTTAATAGGTTAACTCTGGATGTTGCTAGGATACCAAGTCATTGTTTGAAAAGTAAGCAAATAAAAGTAAGACATCAAGTATTTATCTTATCTTTTTATACAAATTATGTTTCAGAGTAGCCAAATGGTTGGTAAAAGACTATTCTTTATATGTGAATTCCAGTTCATAAATGCAGAAGGAATAATAGAATTAGAATTCATTACTTTGCAATTCATAATGAAACACTGTTTGTAGTTAACACTAATTATTCGCTGCTTAAGCCACTAGATGAAAAGTTGATGGTGAATTTTATAATGGATGGATTAGGCTGGTGAAATGAGACCCAGATATTTGGGCCCTCCTGATCTAAGGCAGTATGAAGTACAGACTTCCAACCATGAGGCAATTTTGCAAAAAAAAAGAAAAAGTTGAATTTAATCAAGATTCTCACTACCAATTTATAGGAATGATAAAGGATAAGCAGTGTATTAAATCACAAAGATGCAATTGGTCCAAATCATAAAATAGGGAATTCTTTAAGATGAATTAGATGACTTCTTCAATAAATACTTAGCACTAAAAAGAGAAATCTTAAAAGATTCTTATCAACTGCATATAATGTGTGCAGTGTATGGACTCTGATTTTTAGGAATATAAGCGTGAAAAGAATTTGCTGAGACTCTATTATATACTTTTAGGGATTTATAATTAATTTTTATGTGTAATAATAATATAGTCCCAATACTTTAAAAAGGGCTTCACTAGTGGTAAGGAACCCACCTGCCAGTGCAGGAGACATAAGAGATTCAGCTCTGATCCCTGCGTCTGGAAGATCTTTTGGAGGAGGCCAGTCAACCCATTCCTGTATTCTTGCCTGAAGAATCCCATTGACAGAAGAGCCTGGCCAGTCACGGTCCATAGGGTTGCAGAGAGTCAGGCACAACTGAAGCAATTTAGCACACAATACTTAGAAAAGAAAAAAAAAAAGAAATTTTGTTAATTATACACACTGAACAAAAAGAAGGGTGAAATATGATGCTCAGGCTTTTCCTGATGATAACCCACACCTTGGTCCCAGAAGCAGAGCCTGAGATGAGGATTTAATGCAAGAAATACAGCACGGAAGCGCTGCTAGGCAAGGATGGCAGTGGGCGTGGTCAGGGGTGCGGCACAGGGAGCGGAAGTCAACAAGGGTGTGCTGTGCTAAGTTGCTTCCATCTTGTCTGCCTCTTGGAGACCCTATGGACTGAAGCCTGCAAGGCTCCTCTGTGCGTGGGATTATCCAGGCAAGAATACTGGTGTGGGTTGCCCGGGCCTCCTCCAGGGGATCTTCCAGACCCAGTGATCCAACCAATGTCTCAGGTCTCCTGCATTGGCAGGTGGGTTCTTTACCACTAGTGCCACCTGGGAAAACCCAACACGGGTGTAATTTCAGGCAAACTGTCGAGAAAGGTAGCTTCAGCTCTGATTATCAGGGGAACTCTGAAGTTACACCACAGAGCCGGTCTGTCCTGAAGCAGAGAGCTTGTTCTCACGTGTCCCACCCATCCATCACTGGCTAAGGATCACTTCAGTTCAGTTCAGTCGCTCAGTTGTGTCTGACTCTTTGCAGCCCCATGAATCGCAGCATGCCAGGCCTTGCTGTCCATCACCAACTCCCGGAATTCACTCAAACTCATGTCCATCGAGTCGGTGATGTCATCCAGCCATCTTATCCTCTGTCGTCCCCTTCTCCTCCTAACTCCCAATTCCTCCCAGCATCAGTCTTTTCCAGTGAGTCAACTCTTCGCATGAGGTGGCCAAAATATTGGAGTTTCAGCTTTAGCATCAGTCCTTCCAGGGAACACCTAGGACTGAGCTCCTTTAGGATGGACTGAATGGACCTCCTTGCAGTCCAAGGGACTTTCAAGAGTCTTCTCCAGCACCACAGTTCAAAAGCATAAATTCTTCAGCGCTCAGCTTTCTTCACAGTCCAACTCTCACATCCATAAATGACTACTGGAAAAACTATAACCTTGACTAGACAGACCTTTGTCGGCAAAGTAATGTCTCTGCTTTTTAGTATGCTGTCTAGGTTGGTCATAACTTTCCTTCAAAGGAGTAAGCGTCTTTTAATTTCATGGCTGCAGTCATCATCTGCAGTGACTTTGGAGCTCCCCAAAATAAAGTCTGACACTGTTTCCACTGCTTCCCCATCTATTTCCCATGAAGTGATGGGACCAGACGCCATGATCTTCGTTTTCTGAATGTTGAGCTTTAAGCCAACTTCTTCACTCTCCTCTTTCACTTTCATCAAGAGGCTTTTGAGTTCCTCTTCACTTTCTGGCATAAGAGTGGTGTCATCTGCATATCTGAGGTTATTGATATTTCTCCTGGCAATCTTGATTCCAGCCTGTGCTTCTTCCAGCCCAGCATTTCTCATAATGTACTCTGCATATAAGTTAAATAAGCAGGGTGACAATATACAGCCTTGACATACTCCTTTTCCTCTTTGGAACCAGTCTGTTGTTCCATGTCCAGTTCTAACTGTTGCTTCCTGACCTGCATATAGGTTTCTCAAGAGACAGGCCAGGTGGTCTGGTATTCCCATCTGTTTCAGAATTTTCCACAGTGTATTGTGATCCACACAGTCAAAGGCTTTGGCATAGTCAATAAAGCAGAAATAGATGTTTTTCTGGAACGCTCTTACTTTTTTGATGATCCAGCGGATGTTGGCAATTTGATCTCTGGTTCCTCTGCCTTTTCTAAAACCAGCTTGAACATCTGGAAGTTCACGGTTCACGTATTGCTAAAGCCTGGCTTGGAGAATTTTGAGCATTACTTTACTAGCATGTGAGATGAGTACAATTGTGTGGTAGTTTGAGCATTCTTTGGCATTGTGTTTCTTTTGGATTGGAATGAAAACTGACCTTTTCTAGTCCTGTGGCCACTACTGAGTTTTCCAAAGTTGCTGGCATATTGAGTGCAGCACTTTCACAGCATCATCTTTTAGGATTTGAAACAGCTCAACTGGAAGTTATGACCAACCTAGATAGCATATTCAAAAGCAGAGATATTACTTTGCCAACAAAGGTCCGTCTAGTCAAGGCTATGTATGGTTTTTCCAGTAGTCATGTATGGATGTGAGAGTTGGACTGTGAAGAAAGCTAAGTGCTGAAGAATTGATGCTTTTGAACTGTGGTGTTGGAGAAGACTCTTGAGAGTCCCATGGACTGCAAGGAGATCCAACCGGTCCATTCTGAAGGAGATCATTCCTGGGTGTTCTTTGGAAGGAATGATGCTAAAGCTAAAACTCCAGTACTTCAGCCACCTCATGTGAAGAGGTGACTCACTGGAAAAGACTCTGATGATGGGATGGACTAGGGGCAGGAGGAGAAGGGGATGACAGAAGATAAGATGGCTGGATGGCATCATCGACTTGATGGACATGAGTTTGAATGAACCCTGGGAGCTGGTAACAGACAAGGAGGCCTGGCGTGCTGCAATTCATGGGGTTGCAAAGAGTCGGACATGACTGAGCGCCTGAACTGAACTGAACTGAACTGGAGTTCCATCACCTCCACTAGCTTTGTTCATAGTGATGCTTCCTAAGGCCCACTTGACTTCACATTTTAGGATGTCTGGCTCTAGGTGAGTGTGAGTGGTCACACCATCATGATTATCAGGGTTGTGAAGCTGTTTTTTGTACAGTTCTCCTGTGTATTCTTGCCACCTCTTCTTAATATCTTCTGCTTCTGTTAGGTCCATACCATTTCTGTCCTTTAAGGAGCCCATCTTTGCAAGATATCTTCCTTTGGTATCTCTAATTTTCTTGAAGAGATTTCTAGTCTTTCCCATTCTGTTGTTTTCCTCTATTTCTTTGCATTGATTGCTGAGGAAGGCTTTCTTATCTCTCCTTGCTATTCTTTGGAACTCTGCATTCAGATGCTTATATCTTTCCTTTTCTCCTTTGCTTTTCGCTTCTCTTCTTTTCACAGCTATTTGTAAGTCCTCCGCAGACAGCCATTTTGCTTTTTTGCATTTCTTTTCCACGGGCATGGTCTTGATCCCTGTCTCCTGTACAGTGTCACGAACCTCATTCCATAGTTCATCAGGTACTCTGTCTATCAGATCTAGTCCCTTAAATCTATTTCTCACTTCCCCTGTATAATCATAAGGGATTTGATTTAGGTCATACCTGAATGGTCTAGTGGTTTCCCCTACTTTTTCAATTTAAGTCTGAATTTGGCAATAAGGAGTTCATGATCTGAGCCACAGTCAGCTCCCAGTCATGTTTTTGCTGACTGTATAGAGCTTCTCCATCTTTGGCTGCAAAAAATATAATCACTCTGATTTTGATGTTGACTATCTGTTGATGTCCATGTGTAGAGTCTTCTCTTGTGTTGCTGGAAGAGGGTGTTTGCTATGACTAGTGCGTTCTCATGGCAAAACTCTATTAGCCTTTGCCCTGCTTCATTCTGTATTCCAAGGCCAAATTTGCCTGTTACTTTTGCATTCCAGTCCCCTATAATGAAAAGGACATCTATTTTGGGTGTTATTTCTAAAGTTATTTCTAAAAGGTCTTGTAGGTCTTCACAGAATTGTACAACTTCAGCTTCTTCAGCGTTACTTGTTGGAGCCTAGGCTTGGATTACTGTGATATTGAATGGTTTGCCTTGGAACAAACAGAGAT
The DNA here is from genome assembly GCA_006410935.1 of Redunca redunca. NCBI lineage: Eukaryota > Metazoa > Chordata > Mammalia > Artiodactyla > Bovidae > Redunca > Redunca redunca. Next base: position 499,919 of record SJYQ01002610.1, on the reverse strand, counting down.
CATTCTGTCATTTTTGAGATTGCATCCAAGTACTGCATTTCAGACTCTTTTGTTGACCATGATGGCTACTCCATTTCTTCTGAAGGATTCCTGCCCACAGTAGTAGATATAATGGTCATCTGAGTTAAATTCACCCATTCCAGTCCATTTTAGTTCGCTGATTCCTAGAATGTCAATGTTCACTCTTGCGATCTCTTTTTTGACCACTTCCAATTAGCCTTGATTCATGGACCTGACATTCCAGGTTCCTATGCAATATTGCTCTTTACAGCATTGGACCTTGCTTCTGTCACCAGTCATATCCACAAATGGATATTGTTTTTGCTTTGGCTCCATCCCTTCATTTTTTCTGGAGTTATTTTTCCACTGATCTCCAGTAGCATATTGGGCACCTACTGACCTGGAGAGTACCTCTTTCAGTATCCTATCATTTTGCCTTTTCATACTGTTCATGGGGTTCTCAAGGCAAGAATACTGAAGTAGTTTGCCATTCCCTTCTCCAGTGGACCACATTCTGGAAGATGTAAACTCCCAGGTGCTCCTGAGCAAAGCAGTTCTAGAACCCAAGGGTAGGCATTGGAAGAGGAATCTCATGTGTGGGTCTTCGGATATAAAATCACACTGAAGCTTGGACAGGGACACAATGATGGTAAATGGATCTGAGGGCATCTGAGTTGGGCATCTACAGTGTCTATATTAAGGACCCTCCAGTAGAGAGAGAGAATGTGGGTGGTGATTGTGGAAAAAACAAGATGCACATAATATCTAGACATTTTGGAGCAAGATGAACATGCTGGAAAATTTCCATAAAAACTTGGAAAAGGTAAGCAATCATGACTGTCTCACCTGTTAAATATACTGCATGATACAAGCAATTCTAATCTTGAAAAGATTCATTGGCTGTGAAAGTTTGTTCCCATTCAGTTGTTGAGAACTTGGAAAGGATTTACCTATGGAAACAATGTCATATGGTGGTTAGTTCCTAGGATAACCCACAGAAGACACTTCTGCCCATAATTGGGAGGGGGTCCATATGCTCACAATGAAACATAGTGGAAAACACCACAGAGGCAACACAAGTAATTAAGTCACACCATACTTCAGAGAAAGAAACTGCTTTTGCTTTGTCATTGATGCTCTTAGGGAAAGCAGTTCTTCTTCTTCTTTTTTTTTTAAACTTTTTATTTTATATTGGAGTATAGTTGATTAACGATATTGTGATTCTTTCAGGTGAACCGCAAAGCGACTCAGCCATACATATACATGTATCCATTCTCTCCCCAAACCTCTCTCTCATCCAGGCTGCTGCTTAACAGAGCAGAGTTCCCTGTGCTATACAGTAGGTCATACCTGGTTATCCATTTAATTTTTTTTGGTTATCAACTTTAATTACAGCAGTGGGCGCATGTCTATCCCAAACTCCCTATCTTCCCTCTATCCTTCCCCCTGACAACCATGTTCTCTACATCTATGAATCTGTTTCTGTTTTGTAAATAATCTCATTCCTTTTCAGATTCCACATATAAGGGACGTCATATGATAGTTCTCCTTCTTTGTCTGACTTACTTCACTCAGTAGGACAATCTCTATGTCCATCCATGTTGCTAAAGCAGGTGTTCTTAGAACTCCTTTGGTTTCAGTTTTTTTTCTCTGCCAAAAGGCCACTTTACAGCTTAACCATCAGCTAAGAGGTGGTTGGAGGTGGTGTGTTCAGGAGGGGTGTTTACTTTTTAATACCAATAACCAAGGGGTTGCTATTGCTGCTGCTGTCTCAGGTGGTGTCACACTCAATGCTCAAATCACAGATTTCCTAACACAAAGTGCTCTCACCCTGCTTGCTTCCACTTGAAACAAGGTGAAAGTTTTGGTTAGAAGGTAAAGTATGAGGGGAGACTCCCATAAAATGAGTTTGTCTCTTTCAACACACTGTAGTTCCTGGGCATAAAGTTTGGTCTCTTATGAACCCATCTTTCATCTGCTTTTTCATGAATGCACTATGACTCAGATGATTGGTATTAACTAATGTCCAGGCCTTTTTCTACTCTAATAAATATTTCTTATCCAAGCAGTATGTCATGCACACACACTGTTGAATTCAATGCTCATTAAGAATACTTGGCACCTTTATACAGATAAGGGTCAGGATGATGGGATGCCTCCCCAAAGTCACCCTGCTGGTAAAATATAGAGCCAGGATATACGCTTGTCTGACTCTAACTGTCCATGTTCTTTTCTATTCTGCCTCAAGAAGAGCTGGGGAGATGTGGCATGGTTCCTCTTTCCTTTTTCTGACCATTTTCTAGATTTCCTTTGGAAAAGTTGTCATTGTTTTACCAAGAACTAGGATAATTTTCTTTCTATCAAAGGATGCATAACAGCTCTATGTGATATATACTACTGCTGTTCCTATTTTAAAGATAAGGACAGATGCCAAGGAATTAAATTTAGTCAAAGTCACCTGGGTAAGTAAGTGGCAGGACTGGCTTCAGAATATAATATGATCATAACTGGTTTCTTGGTGACTCAGATGGTAAAGAACCTGCTTGCAATGTAGGAGACCTGAGTTTGATCCCTGGGTTGGGAAGATACCCTGGAGAAAGGAATAACTACCCGTTCCAATGTTCTTACCTACAGAATTCCATGCACAGAGGAGCCTGGTGGAGTACAGTCCATGGGGTTGTGAAAAAGTCAGGTACACTGAGCATATGGGCACACACAGTATGACTCTAAGGCCTGAACCAGTATGCAATTAGCCTCACAAGGACTGAAGGCAACAATATTCTTAGGAGGGCTCATCAGTAAGTCCAGACCACTGCTAGTCTAGCCAATACTTTTGTGGAAGACTGCATTTTCCAGAGACAGTGGCAGGAGTATTTCCCATCTGATGTGCTCTTCTTAAAATATGAGCTAGATAGTCCTTCTGTTGTGTGGAGTAGGGTCTGTTTCCTCTTACTTGGACCTGGGCTGATCTTTGCAACTGTCTCCACTAATTTAGTCTGGAACCAATGACCCTGTATGGCTTCCAAGGCTGAGTTGCACTCCCACCTTATTCTCTTAGAATGCTTGTCTTTGGAGCTCACCAGGACTGTAAGGAAGCCCTAAGCAGTCCATGGAGAGCTACATGGAGGGGAAACCAAGTTCCCCAGTCCATGGCCCTGGTTGACCTCCCATTCAATGGGCCAGCACCGAATCTTCAGTCACAGATGGGTACCGCCTTGAAAGTGACTCTTCTGGTTCTCCAGTTAGCCTGCCCCACCCAGCTGACATTACATGGAACCTACTCAGCTCTACTCAAAACACAGATTTGTGAGCAACATATAAGATTGCTTTTGTTTTAAGGCCTTAAGTCTTGAGGGGGTTATTAACATATTAATAATTCATATTAATATATTGCAGCTATAAGACATTATAACAGTTCCGAAAGCAATGTCCTTTCAGAATGATATCTGGTGCCTAGCAGTGGTGGTGGCGATGTTAGTAGGACTGGGATAGGATAAATGATTGATGTTGATGAGTCAGGTGCCTTACCTGGTCCACCACACGCCTTATCTGGTCTGTTTCCTAAATTAACTCTGTGCAGAAAGTGCTCTAAGTTTACAGGGAAGGGACCTGAAGTCCAGAGGGTTCAGCCCCTTCATTATCTGACATTCTTGGCATCAACAGATATGCAGTGAAACTGGGATTTAAATAAGGCCTTTCGGAATCCAAACACCTGTCTCATCACTAATATTTTACTTCTGCCTTGAATCCTGGTCCTTTAAAAGATGGTGACTACATGTGGTAAGCTAAAAAAAGCACAGGACTGAAGAGGCTAATTAAAAACGGAAGCTTTCCTCAGGTCTAGGATAGCAGAGTACACTGTTGACTGTGGAAGTCACACCGAAGACGTGGTTCCCAACTGGAGTGTAGTAATAATAAGACTGGTGGTGACGATGGTGATGAAGATGATGGGATAGCTACCACAGACAGACTAAATATTAAAAATATACTGTATTTAAAAGAAAGAGCCGGGAAAGCAAGAGCCAGGTTTTACCACGTCAGGTGCTTCATGCAGATAAACTCATCAGCCGTTCTAGAATGTGGGTATTTTTGAATCCGAATATAGGATGAAAGCACTGAGAGTCACACAGGGCACAAAAATTTCTTACAATTTTTTAATTGGAGTATAGTTGCTTTACAATGCTATGTTAGTTTCTGCTATATAGCAAAGTGAATCAGCTCTCTGTGTGTGTGTGTGTGTGTGTGTGTGTGTGTGTGTGTGTGTGTGTATACATCCACTGTTTTTTAATTTCCTTCCCATTTAGGTCGCCACAGAGCACTGAGTAGAGTTCCCTGTGTTATACGATAGATTCTCATTAGTTATCTATTTTATACATAGAAGTATATATATGTCAATCCCAATCTCCTACACCCTCCCCTTATCCCCTTCAATATTTATTTTAAAATAATATTTAATTTCAAAGTGAGACATACGTTTGTTCTCTATGTCTCTGTCTCTATTTCTTCCTGGCAAATAAGGTCATCAAAACCATTTTCTAGATTCCACATATATGCGTTAATATATGATACTTGTTTTTCTCTCTTGGACTTACTTCACCCTGTAAGATTCATCCACATCTCTGCAAATATGGCACAATTTCATTCACCTTTATGGCTGAGTAATATTCCAAGGTCATATAACTTTCTGAAAGCTGACAGTGAGTGACTCTGATGGTACGGTCCACCTCATTATACTATCTGAAAGAGGGAGCTGAGGAAAACATACACACGATTCCAGTGAAATGCATTGTATTGACTGAACAAGGCGAAAAGCAAGGGCAGGATGGACAGATATCCATCAGTAGCTAGATATCAGGTGGTAGCTAACCAGAGGCAGTGAGTGAGTGCTCGAGGGTGCTCAGAAGGCTGCAAGCTACTACAGGGAGCTTATGGGCATAGCTGTGACTTGAAGTTCCCACCAGCTGGGCCCTTCTCTGCCTGGCATTTGGGGGTTGTTGCAGCCCCAGAGAACACTTCTCCGCCCTCTGATGCTTGGAAATCCCAGCCCCAGAGAACACTACTCCGCCCTCTGATGCTTGGAAATCCCAGTACTTAATGCCACCATGCTGCTGGAAACAGTGGCAGACATTAAAGCTTCAATGCCACTTGTACAAACACACCTTGCTTCTGCTGGCTCTTATTAAAATGTATGAGTTAGTTCCCTGTCCACCAGGGGCATCTCTGATCTGTTCCAGAGAACATTTCAAAGAGGCCAGCCAACCTTGAAGGACTAGTCCTCCCTATCCCAAAGGAAAACATGGACCAGTATCAGAACAGCCTCAAGCCCTGACCCCTATGACAAAGCATTGGTCCTACTTGAAATTTCCCCAAAGACAAATACTTCTGAATAAAATTGAAGTCTGGAGGAGAGGAGGTTTTGAAGAATATTTCTTCTGACTTGTTGGCAAGAGACCATTTGTGGAGGAAAGCATGTTTTAAAAATATAGTCACCTGTTTCCACTGTTAATTCCAATTCTGAAGTTAGCGGTGTCTGCTTGTATTTTTGAAAGAGAGGGAGCAGGGTACAAAATCCTCATTGCCATAGGAATGAGAATTCTCTTCCAATCAAAGGAGTATAAATTCAAGTGAAAAATTGGGATCAGAGAAGGTGAGCTATTCTGAAAGAACAGTTATCTGTTGTCCTGCAAAAATCTATAGCCAGACAGAAAAAATAAATTCTAAAGAATACACAGAGTGTGGAATTGTGAATTTCCCCATATATTTTCACTTAATTTTTCAGTAACAACTAGGAATCTTTGGCTGATATGGTTTAAAGATCAACCTCAATACTTATTTAAAATTAATATTTAAATTCAAAGTGATGTCTTTGCTTTCTGATACGCTGTCTAGGTATTAAAAAGAGACAATTGAAAGATATCAACTTCGCAACTGAATAACAAATATTTAAATTTCTTTTCACCTGTTTCACTTACATTACAGAAATGATGTGGGGTCTGACAGGTACTTGAAAGCTTTGGAGAAGGTCTGTGGTTTTTGAAACACCATGAATGAATGCCTTGGAGTCTGTTTCTTTGAAATGGCTGATGACAAAATGTTGGATTATGAGATTTGGAGTTAGACAAATTTGCAGATGAATCCTGGCTTCACCACAGGTTATCTAAAATAACATCTGGCCCATGTTTTCACCTGTCTGAACACAATGAGGACAGCAATTCCTACTTCACAAGGTTAAAAACCATGACGCATTTTAAAACTCAAAACAGAGGCTTCTCTGGGGGTCCAGCGGTTAAAAGACTTCACTTTCCAATGCAGAGGATCCCCGGTCAGGGAGCTTGGATCCCACATGCCTTGTGGCCAAAAAAACCAAAACAAAACAAAACCCCAAAACATGAAACAGAAGCAATAACAAATTCAACAAAGACTTTAAAAATGGTCCACATCAAAAAATCTTAAAACAAAACAAAACAAAAACTCAAAACAATGCCTGCCACATAGTAGGGAACACTGACTGGCAGCTTTTGAGACTATCACAATCACACGCCATTTGGTTCAGTTAACTGTCTCACTTTTTCAGTTTAATTCAAATCACATATTCCGGGATCAGGACTCCTAGATTTGGATTACATGGGATATCAGATAGGATTAGGTGTGACGGCTTGTGACAGATACCCCAAATAATAGAAGTTTAAAGCAAGATAAAAGTTTATGTTTTCTCCTGTGTTAAATAAACCCCAGGATATGTAGCATGGAGCTGGCACTGGAATCAAGGGCTCGGCATTCTGTTCTTAAGGAAGAACGGGAGCCCAGGTATTGGAAGGCATCTGGCAGTCTGAGTGTCAGCTCCCTGCCGCATCTTCCTTCTCAGTCCTGATTATAAAGCCTCGTGCTCTGCTGTCCTTCTCAATGGCAGGAAAGGGAGAAACGCCCAAACTGGCCACAGTAAGTGAAACACCTTTCTTTCCCTATATTAATTTACCCAGGGTTCTGACTAAGTGTGCTTTCCAACAACAATGACAACAAACAGAATTTATCAGCATTGCACTAAATGCTGGAAAAGGAAATGGCAACCCACTCCGGCATTCTTGCCTGGGAAATCCCATGGACAGAGGAGCCTGGCGGGCTACAGTTCATGGGGTCACAACGAGTCGGACACAACTGAGCCCATACACACACACTAAATGCATTAAATGTTGCCCATATTGATGCTATATGTATTTATAAAATCATGTGAGCAGTATTTTCCACTCTTATTTGAGAATTTGGACCAAGAAGGACTTTCTACACAGGAAAGGCTAGTATGTGCAGTAAGAGCAAATCAGCTGCTAATGTGGTGAACACAGGAAGAACAGATCTAGGATTTTATGGTTATTAAATAAAAACCAACTATTTTTACCCTGTGAATCGAGTACTCCTTGTTACCTCTACTTTGAAGGTGATGAAATAAGGTTCAACAAGGTTCAGTAATGTTGCCATAGTCGCATCACAGGTGATACCATGATCTGTAGCTAACTTTTCTTGCCTCCAAGGTCTGCGCAATTACACACACACACACACACACACACACACACAAACACACACACAAACTGGCTACTCAAGCATTCTGTGAAAAATGAATAAAATATGGTCACGGAACAAATTTAAAAAGCAACCACCAGGAAAAAACAGAATATAATATTTTATTTATAATACAGACCTAATTGTGTGAAAATGCCCCCCAAAGACTGGAAACAATTAAACCATTTTCTTAACAGGGGTAGACTCTTGGTGGTGGGGTTAGACAGTAGTGTGCTAAAGCTGGCTAGTAAGAGCCTATTGTTAAATATTCAGGAGCTTTGAGAGCTAATTGTTAAACTGTTGGTAGCTTTCAAAAGGCCAGGATGGGTGTATTTACAACAGGCAAATTGACACAGACTACAAATCACGGCTTTACTTCCCCCCTAGAAAGCCAGTTTACCAACACAGTACTTGTTTGGTGCTCACATCTTTCATGCTTTTGTGTATTGTGTTCTATATTAAACCATTTTGCAGTAACATAAATGAGCATAGAGCCAAGAAAAAAGAATATGGTAGAGTTCATACAGCGTAAAGGGCTTCTCAGTTAGCGCTAGTGGTAAAGAACCTGCCTGCCAGTGCAGAAGACAGGAGACTTGGGTTCAGTCCCTGGGTCAGGAGGATCCCTTGGAGGAGGGCATGGAAACCCACCCCAGTTTTCTTGCCTGGAGAATTCCATGGGCAGAGGAGCCTGGTGGCTACAGTCTGCAGAGTCAGACACAAGTGAACAACACACACACACACACACACACACACACAAGCGCATTACATTCATTGAGCACATTTGTTTCTGTTGTTATTACATCAGCCTCACCTCAGGTCATCTCGGAGCTCGGGGAGCCCTGATGTAGACGATCTGCGTGTATTTTCCTTCATCCTTGCTGCTGTCTTTGAACTCAGAGTTGGCTGTGGGTTCAGAGGAGAGGTAAGTAAGTCCTGAGAGTCTTTTCCAGGTGCAGTGCCCGTCTCAGCCCTACCGTCCTCACCAGAGAGGGTGGTGAACAGCCTCAATAAATAGAATAGCTGTGTGTAATGGGCTGTGAGTCACACAGCGCATTTTCTCATATAGTTCTTGTTGGAAGTTAATGCAACTTTCAGTCACAGGTGGTCTTCCAGTACCTCGTGTGGTTTGGAATTTCTTTTTTGACTTTCCTTCATTCTGTAAATCTAGCTCCAAGTAGAGGAAAAAAGGCTTAATTTAAGAGGATCTGTAAGAGACCATTGACCTCCTTCTTGAAGAGGCTGAATTCCTCGCCTGAGCACTGAACAGGCACACACTGAACAGGTTGTTCCCTGCAATCCCTAACCCCCAAGCACATGGCCAGGCTTGGCAGGTGCGCTTGGCACATGCTGTTAGGCCCATGAAAAGCAGACCTCCCTCAACAAAGTGCTCCATCTACCCGCCGCAGTACTGACATTGATATTCTTAGGTGCACGTGGCAAACGCGGTTGTAGCTTTGGTGGGAGTGAGTCAAGGCTGTAACAAGACACCTACTGCAACTGTAGAGTCCTACGATGAGACAGAGACCAGATGAAGCAGGCGGCTTTCAATGCAATGTCCAGAAAAGCACACAGGGGCTTTTTTTTTAGTCCATGCCTGCCTGGTGTGCTGAGTCACAGCCCTAGCTTCTGTTGTGGGAAAAGGCTGCTTATATTGAGTTATCCTACACCCAGGGAGGCAGGGCAGCTCCAATTGTCCTGGAAATGTTGCTCCTGTTGAGTCACTGAAACCAAAGGTTCCAAAGACCCATTATTTCTTCTGCTCATCCTCTGGGGATTGATGTAGACTAGATCCTTCTATGTGTTGCCTGTTTCTTCTTCCATCTGGTTCTGATTAAAAGAGTTGAGAAAATATCCATGGTCTGATTTGGAATCTGCAGAGTGTAAGAATAGTGATATTGTCAGATCAAATTAACCAGTATTTATTGAACAACTACCCTCTGTTAGGCACTTTGATATGAACCTCTATTGAAATTCTTCTTAGCAACTCTCTTCTTAGTAATTCCACTCCCTCAGCTAACTCACTTGATCCAGAAAACTGTAACTCATTGATTGGGTAAATTTAATAAAAAATATATATATATATATATGTGTGTGTGTGTGTGTGTGTGTGTGTGTGTGTGTGTGTAAAAATCAAGTGTCAATTGATCATATGTGTCTGATGTTATGAGCTTTTCCATTGACTCAGCTGTAAAGAATCTGCCTGCAATGTAGGAGACGCAGGAGACATGGGTTCCATTTCTGGGTTGGGAAGGTCCCCTGGAGGAGAGCATGTTGACCCACTCTTGTATTCTTGCCAGGGAAATCCCATGGACAGAGGAGCCTGGTGGGCTACGGTCCATCAGGTCACAAAGAGTCAGACAGAACTGAGGTGACTTAGCATGCATGCAGGTCTGATATTAAGCTATGTGCTGTATATTCATTATTATTCATAAATTTGCAAATGTTAAAATCATTCTCAGTTAGAGGGAGAAATGGAAATGCAGAAATTCCCAGAGAAAGGAACAATTTGTGAGACATTTAATCCACCGCACAGTAACATCAGAAAAAATAAGTACCCCACCTGGGTGTCATAGGTGCCTCTTCCCACTGTCAAGGCCTGGGGGAGGTAGATGTCATCCTTCCAGGTCTGTGTCTCTTAACCAAATAATAGAATGACAGAGCCTGTAGTTCTGACCAATTTCACTGGAAACAAACACAGCATTCTGCAGCTATGTATGTAATTACTCTTGTTCTAGCATAATGCTTAAAGCAGAGCTCCACCGACGGGATGGAGAAATAAAACACTTTGTTTACACTCCCACTCTTAGCAGAAAAAATATGTATTCCAAACATTAGCTTTGTCCTTTCTATTAAACACACATATTATGGCAAATTCTTCATGTACGTTTTTTCTTCAATATACAGGTCAATAAATGCTATCATTATGTAATTCATCAGAGGGTGATTTGTTGAGACATTAATCCAACTCAGGAGAGTCTCCTGAACAATCCCCTGACATCCGTAAACTGTCCTTATTTTTGTTTTTTAATTTCACCATCAAAAGAGTGTAGCAAATGCTGCACATTTATCATGCCCTTTCTCTCTGTGTGTCAAAGGTTAATTGCATCATGAGTCTGAAGGCTCCTTTTCCCTTATTTCTTTCAGCTTTATGAGTTATTACATTGGCCTTCAAGGTTTAAATTAACATATATCAATTGGAATTACAACTCAAATTCCATTTGAGATTTCTGATTGCACAGAGTTGCTGCTGAAATCAATGATAAACATGACCTCCAGAAGAGATGGAAAGAACTCTCCAGGAAATATTGGTCAAGAGACTGTTAAAAATGAAACATCTTCAAATCAAAATTCTGCCCCTATAGCATTTAGAGTTGTACCTACTAGGGAAATGAATCGACTGAGTATTTTCTTAAGTTCCAAATATTCTCAAGATCTTTCATGCATATCATTTTTATTTATATGTATAATATATTTTTACACTCTGTTTTTCAAAACAGAAAAGTGTAGTTAAAGGTTATGTGAGAGAAAAATTAGACATGTAACTTGATACTTTTAAATATACACTCATATATTAATATATACTTTTTAGAGCAGTTTTAAGTTTACAGAAAAATTGAGCTGAAAGTACAGAAATTCCCTGTATGCCCTCCACCCCCATTCATGCAAATATCCTCTCCTGTAATCAATATCCCCCTACCCCCAGAGTGGTACATCTGCTATAACTGATGAACCTACATTGACATCATTGTCACCTAAGTCCATAGTTTGCATCAGATTTCACTCTTAATGTTGTACATTTTGTGGGTTTGGACAAATGTACAAAGACATATATCCATCATTATGATATTATGGTATTATTATATTTTCTTCAGCTCTCTGCCTTCTTTATGGCCCAGCTGCCACAACCATATGTGACCACTGGGAAGACCCAAACACTGAAGAATTGATGCCTTCTAAGCTTGGTGCTGGAAAAGATTCTTGAGAGTCCTTTGGACAGCAAGAAGACCAAACCAGTCAATCTTAAAAGAGATCAACCCTGAATACTTGTTGGAAGGACTGATGTTGAAGTTGAAACTCCTGTATTTTGTCATCTGATGGGAACAGCTGACTCCTTGGAAAAGTCCCTGATGCTGGGAAAGATTGAGGGCAGAAGGAAGAAGATGGTATCAGAGGATGAGATGGCTGGATGGCAACACTAATTCAGTGGCCATGAACTTGGGCAAATTTCAGGAGATGGTGAGGGACAGAGAGACCTGGGATGCTGCAGTCCATGGGGTCGCAAAGAGTTGGACTTGACTGGGTGACTGAACAACAGCACAGAATACTTTCACTTGCCCTAAAAATCCTCTGTGCTCCATGTACTCATTCCTTCCTCCTTCCTAACCCCTGGCAATGACTGATCCTTTCACTATGTCCATGATTTTGCCTTTTTCAAAACATCAGATATTTGGAATCATACAGTATGTGGTCTTCAGATTGGCTCCTTTTATTCAGGAATATGCATATAAGTTTTGCTCATGTCTTTTCATGGTTTAAGTAGCTAATTTCTTTGCAGCACCGAATAATATTCCATTGTCTGCATGTATTACAGAGCAAAGAGTTGGCTGCAAAGAGTTGGCTGCCCTATGAAAATATAAGTTAGTACTATGGCAGGCTATATTACAGGCTTTTAAGAAAAGAAAAAGATTTGTGGTGAGGTCTGTGGGTAAGGAGACAGGAGGAATGGCTTGCATCAGTGTCTCCTAGATTGATCTGGGATTTTGGTCAAACTTCCAAGGGAGGAGAGTTAGTATTCAGAATCATTGGTGAAGCAGGTTTCCATTGCAGAACTTTGAAACTTTGCTGTTTATGGTAAGGTATGGTAAAGCGGGCTTCAGCACTAGATCTTCCTGGACAGCGATTCTGGTCATGTTCCCATCATGCCCCCGTCCTTTGGTTCAGGTCGTTGTTTGAGGTCAAAATCATCTCCCATGTGCATGATCCAACTGTATGACTTGTCGTTTTGTTCTGTTGTCTCTGAAAAGCTGATCAGGATCTTGTTAGAAACAAGATAGGGCCAGTTTGGGGCTGGTTTTCCGGTTACAGATGTACCGCTGTTTATTTATTTATCCACTCACCTACTGAAGGGTGTCCAAGTTACATCTGGGTTTTGCCAATTATGAATAAAATGGCTATAAACATCTATGTGTTCGTTTTGTGTTTATATAAGTTTTCAACTTCTTTGGGTTGAATACCAAGTACTGTGACTGCTGGAATTGTTTGGTAAGAATATGTTTAGTTTTGTAGCGAGTATCTTTTTGAAGTTCTTGTCTTCAGGTACAGCCAACACACTTTTACATCACCACTAAATAAAGCTGAGATGAAACACACTGAAAACTTTTGGGATTTGCCTTTTCCTTTGATTTTACCCTGGGAGAAATTTTCCAAACTTTCAATTCCCTCTCATATCTCAAAGCTGAGACCAATGGACTGTTTCATTCTGCTCAAGCAAGAAGCAGATAATTATTCTGAGTCACCTTCAGTGATCAGTTCAGTTCAGTCACTCAGTTGTGTCTGACTCTTTGCAACCCCATGAATCTCAGCACGCCAGGTCTCCCTGTCCATCACCAACTCCCGGAGTTCACTCAGACTCACGTCCATTGAGTTGGTGATGCCATCCAGCCAGCTCATCCTCGGTCGTCCCCTTCTCCTCCTGCCCCCAATCCCTCCCAGCATCAGAGTCTTTTCCAATGAGTCAACTCTTCACATGAGGTGGCCAAAGTACTGGAGTTTCAGCTTTAGCATCATTCCTTCCAAAGAAATCCCAGGGCTGATCTCCTTCAGAATGGACTGGTTGGATCTCCTTGCAGTCCAAGGGACTCTCAAGAGTCCTCTCCAACACCACAGTTCAAAACCATCAATTCTTTGGCACTCAGCCTTCTTCACAGTTCAACTCTCACATCCATACATGACTACTGGAAAAACCATAGCCTTGACTAGATGGACCTTAGTCGGCAAAGTAATGTCTCTGCTTTTGAATATGCTATCTAGGTTAGTCATAACTTTTCTTCAACGGAGTAAGTGTCTTTTAATTTCATGGCTGCAGTCACCATCAAAAGTGAATCTGGAGCCCAAAAAATAAAGTCTGACACTGTTTCCACTGTTTCCCCATCTATTTTCCATGAAGTGATGGGACCAGATGCCATGATCTTCGTTTTCTGAATGTTGAGCTTTAAGCCAACTTTTTCACTCTCCCCTTTCACTTTCATCAAGAGGCTTTTGAATTCCTCTTCACTTTCTGCTATAATGGTGGTGTCATCTGCATATCTGAGGTTATTGATATTTCTCCTGGCAATCTTGATTCCAGCCTGTGTTTCTTCCAGTCCAGCGTTTCTCATGATGTACTCTGCATATAAGTTAAATAAGCAGGGTGACAATATACAGCCTTTACACACTCCTTTTCCTATTTGGAACCAGTCTGTTGTTCCATGTCCAGTTCTAACTGTTGCTTCCTGACCTGCATGTAGGTTTCTCAAGAGGCAGGTCAGGTGGTCTGGTATTCCCATCTCTTTCAGAATTTTCCAGAGTTTCTTGTGATCCACACAGTCAAAGGCTTTGGCATAGTCAATAAAGCAGAAATAGATGTTTTTCTGGAAATCTCTTGCTTTTTTGATGATCCAGTGGATGTTGGCAATTTGATCTCTGGTTCCTCTGCCTTTTCTAAAACCAGCTTGAACATCTGGAAGTTCATGGTTCACATATTCCTGAAGCCTGGCTTGGAGAATTTTAAGCATTACTTTACTAGCATGTGAGATGAGTGCAACTGTGCATAGTTTGAACATTCTTTGGCATTGACTTTCTTTGAGATTGGAGTGAAAACTGACCTTTTCCAGTCCTGTGGCCACTGCTGAGTTTTCCAAACTTGCTGGCATATTGAGTGCAGCACTTTCAAAGCATCATCTTTCAGGATTTGAAATAGCTCCACTGGAATTCCATCACCTCCACTAGCTTTGTTCGTAGTGATGCTTTCTAAGATGAATACTACCTCTTAATTTCTCCTTCTTTTTATTTTTTAAAAAAATTTTGTAATGAACCATTTTTAAAGTCTTTATTGAATTTGTTACAATGTTGCTTCTGTTGCTTGTGTTCTGCTTTTTGACCATGAATCATATGTGGAAGCTTAATTTGCTGACCAGGAATTGAACCTGCACCAGCAGCGTTGGAAGGCAAGCTCTTAACTACTGGACCAACAGGGAAGTTCATCTATCCTTATTTTTAATATGCATATAGAAAATATTTCACAATTCCATCAAATACTGTTTGGTTGAACATTTCACTTGAAGGTCCCTTGAAGGGGAAAGGATATAGTCGAAGACATGTCTATCCCAGCCCTGGAATACTTCAGAGTAGTAGGAACCTCAAATTCTTTTCATGATGAGCATGCATGCATGCTTAGTTGCTCAGATGTGTCTGATTCTTTGCAACCCCATGGACTGTAGCCCATCATATGATGAGAAATTGATGTCAAAAGGAAACTGATCATGGAGGAGTCTTTATCTCAGTAGCCCTTGTATTTTTCTTTGGTTTCTAGTCCCCAAGTCTTGGGTAGGGTAAGAGTCTGCAAAACAGTTGAAGTGATCAGGCACCACAAATATGTACCCAGGGTTTCAGCTCTCAGGTTAAAAAGGCAAGAATGTTTCCCACACTTGAATAAGGTATTTGCTTTGTATGATTTCTATATCATTGTTCCATTTTAGAAAGTTATTCTGTTGGGTGCTTTGAAACCTAGTGTCACAATTAAAGTGAGGTCCTCAAAATTTTCATACCCCTTCTCCCATCACAACTCCCAAAATATCACCTAAATTACTGGTTCTTTCCCATCTGAGATCAGCAATGTAATCAGGAAATTCTCTTTTTGCCTTGAGATGATTTTCCTGTGCCACTTTCCCAGCTTGAATGGGGGACAAAGGAAGAAGTAGAGGAAAGAGAAGACTACAGTCCTGGTAGGGAGTTTTACTTGAGTGAGTCTAAAGTCTGAACTGATTAAATAATGATCCCACAGAGATAGTGTGAAGCAGGAGACCCTAGTCACTTGCAGTGGAAATTCCAATTCTTCAAATAGTAAGAAATACTCTAAAGAAAGACTAGAGATAGCAATCTTATTGGAAGAGAGGAGTAGGGAACTGTCTTGATTTGAATAGAACTTCTTTTAGGTGCCAAAATTAAGAAGTGCTCCACATTGATGGAAATGGGAGCTCCCAAAGTAAGATGCTGTAGTAAATGTTATGCCTGATTACCCTTTCCTTTGGGATGTATATTCCTGTAAAGTTTTTTATGAGCATCTGAGTTGCTTTGGATGATGAAATATAAGCAGAAATGATGCACATCACTTCTGTGTGGAAGAATTTATGGGCTGTATAATGATTCTCCAAGCTCTCTTCTATACTCAGAGAACCCGGGAGATTTATGTTAAGATACTGATGCCATAAGATGATGAAGATTTTTATCAGCCTGGGTTTGTGAATGACTACTATAGATCCATAGCAGACACATATCATGAGTGGGAAATAAGCCTTTGTCATTTTAAGCCTTTGAGATGTGGGGCTTTTTTGTTACTAAAGTTAGGAGATTCTGATAAGTAAAGATGTTTGGTTATAGAAAAGTAAAGTTCTATTCTTGTACATCTAGTTTTGTATTTGTAAATTTCAAGCCAGCTACACCCTCATTTGATGCATAAGAATTTGACTATAGAAACTCAACAGAGAAAAATAGCATGTTTAAAAAATGTGGCTGGTTAATCCTGGTACCTTTCAAGGAACATACATTTCAGCTTGTGATGGAAGCCTGCCGCTACTTCTGTGGATCTTGGCTCCTTTGTCCTGCACATAGTGAAGAATTTTTATACTGAAGGACTCAAGCCTTTAAAGACATGCATAATTTCATACAAGATAACCCAAACAGAAACTAAAGACTTCATCTGGAGTTTTATTCAAAACAAAAACAAAATACCTTCCCACGCTGAAGCAAAATATAAGCTGTGCCACTGTTCTCAAGCTAGAGTAAAGAAATGTGGTTGGTGGACAGAATATTGAGACTTACTCTCAGGCTGACTTCTGCTGGTGGAATTTAGGGGCTTCTGGAACCTATTTAGTGTAATCCATAGGTTTGAAGTCTTGTTTGAATGCAGACAGTGTTGGTGGAGCCAGAAAATGCTGGATCAGAAGCCCTACTAAACAGGCCACTCTGGACACTTGCCCAGAGGTGATGCCTGAAGACCCCCAAAAGGCTCAGGGGTTGGGACACTGAGCCTGGACCTCCCCATTTCTTGCTGATATTCCCAGAGCAAAGTGAGACTTCAAGGTTATGTCCATTAAAGAGCTTTGGGAAAATGGATTGCTTTTCCACAAACCTCTTAAAATACCCATCAAACCTTAGAAGGTCTTTAATTCACTTAACAGGGCAAGTTGGTAATAATAATGATTTTGAAAGGCTGCTGCCCATCTCTACTTTTTATGACACCATTTGCTCAGTAGATTTAACTGAAGTCAGCAGAATTTCCTTACATGACAAGGGGTAATTTTAGAGCTCTTTCTCCCAAGTAGGTCAGTAGAAAGATAGTTCAAGAAAACCACAGTTATATTATCCAGATATAAGATAACAAGATATAGATAGAAGACAATAGCACCACATGAGACAGTTCATATCCCAAATCACGTTTTTTGATTAATCTAATATCAGGAAGGGAAGATGGGCTCCCAAGTGTCTTAGAGTATCCTTTTAAATTTCAGAACTCTAGAGGAAAGAATATTACCCTTCTGTGTCTTTTTAAAAATTATCATAGCCTTTGATAATTTGTGCTTTTAAGATCCATCACAGGAAAGTTTATTCCCTACCAGGAAGTCCAAGATATTTTATTTTAAAATGTCTAATAGAATTTGGTAGTTCAAGCATGTCTGAATTAAAAAAAAAAAAAAAGAACTAGCTCAGTGGGGAAGCATTTGAACAATGGAACACTGAAATAATTCTGTTATTCAGTAGACTTTAAAAAAATTACTTATTCACTTGACTGTGTCGGATTTTAGTTGCAGTGTATGGGCGTGCAGGCTTAGTTGCCCTATGGCATGTGAGATCTTAACTCCCCAGCCAGGGATCAAACCCATGTCCCCTGAACTGGAAGGCAGATTCTTAACCACTGGACCACCAGGGAAGCCCTAGAATCAGTAGGTTCTAAGGAAGTTTTATAAATGATCACTCTCAGGCACTGCAATATTCCTAGGTCTTGTTGCCCTATTTGATGTCATTTGCCCCAAATGCACACATTTTTTTTTCTTTTATTTTCCTGGTAACTGGGAGTTGACAAAATAATAGCCCTCTAGATTAAATTTTAGAGTCCATCTGGGAGAACTTCAAGATGTGAAGTTTGGAGAAGCAGCCTGTGGATCCTCTTCTGTTTTCTGGAGTCTTTGCACATCGGTAGTGGAAGGGGGAGTCACCCAGAAACTTTGGCTCTGGGTAAGCATTTAAAAGGGGCTTCCCTGGTGGCTCAGTTGGTAAAGAACTTGCCTGCAATGGAGGAGACCCATGTTCCAGCCCTGGATTGGGATGATCCCCTGGAGAAGGAATGGCAACCCTCTCTAATATTCTTCCTGGGAAATCCCTGGGACAGAGGAGCCTCGTGGGCTACAGACCATGGGGTTGCAAAGAGTCTGACATTACTTAGCGACTAAACGCCACCACCCAAGCATTTAAAATCCTGAAATGAGCTCCTAGCAACACAAACATCCTGCGCATCTTTTCTGGATCAAAGCACCCAGCTGCTTACCTCACCTCACTTTAAGATTTTCCTCCTTGACCATCAGATAATGAATAAAGGGTAACACAGCCTAAGTTTCTGATTTTTTTTAAAAATGAATATGGCTTTAAGTGAGTCTTCTAAAATGTGTCTGAAAGGAAGGGATGAGTTCAAAAAAGGTATCAATAGAAAGAAGCAGATCTTGTTAACTGAGCACCTTCTGTGTGCCAGAAATGGGGGTGTTTCACATATACCTAATGGGGCCATCAGTAACTATTCTGTTCCTAAGTTAGTGTCTGAGGTAGAACCAGAGGCTCTGAAGTCCTAGAAAATTGTGGGAGCTGGACTGTGAAAATTGGATAAATGGTTTCTTCATGTTCCTAGCTAGAAAATTTGGGGTACTTCTTCCTGTTTGTGCTCAGTTGCTCAGTCATGTCTGACTCTTTGTGACCCCAAGGACTGTAGCCCACCAGGCTATTCTGTCCATGGGATTTTCCTGGCAAGAATACTGGAGTGGGATGCCATTTCCTTCTCCAGGGGATTTCTTCCTAACTCAGATCAATCAGTTTGTGTCAACAATAATTTTTCCTCTTCTCCCAGCCCAGGTACTTGGGGAATATTTCACCCAGGACAGCTGTTGCTTGTCTATTTGTTTCTAGTGCACACAAGGAGACTATAAAACTACACAATCATTTTCAAACAAACAAACCAAAACATATACTTCAAAATGGATGGTGCTGTCTATGAAAGAATTCTTATCAGATAGTAGGGATTTGTTCCAGTGAGACTTTCAGGGTAGCCTGGATCTGAGTGGCACTGGAGCCTTGGATGTGTTCTTGGGGATTGCCTCCAGAGTTTGCATCATTTTAGGATTTTCTCAGGATGCACAGATCATCTGCAATGAAGGAGCCACGTAGCAGGTCGTTGTTCAGTCCCTCAATCGTGTCCAACTCTTTGCTACACTATGGACTGCAGCATGCCAGGCTTCCCTGTCCTTCACTATTTTCTGGAGTTTGCTCAAACTCATGTCTGTTGAGTCGGTCATCCAACCATCTCTTCCTTTGCTGTCCCCTTCTCTTCCTTCCTTCAATCTTTCCCAGCATCAGGGTCTTTTCTAAAGAGCTGGCTTTTCACATCAGGAGGAACAAAGTATTGGAGCTTCACCTTCAGCATAAGTGCTTCCAAGGAATATTCAGGGTTGACTTTCTTGAGGATTGACTGGTTTGATTTCGCTGTTCAAGGGACTCTTAAGAGTTTTCTCCAGCACCACAGTTCAAGGGCATCGATTCTTCAGCACTCAGCCTTTTTTATTGCCCAGCTCTCACATCTGCATGTGACTACTGGAAAAACAACAGCTTTGACTAAACAGACCTTTGTTGGCAAAGTAATGTCTCTGCTTTTTAATATGCTGTCTAGGTTGGTCATAGCTTTCTTCCAAAGAGCAAAGTCTTAATTTCATGGCTGCAGTCACTGTCCACAGTGATTTTGGAGACTAAGAAAATGAAGTCTGTCATTGTTTCCATTATTCCTTCATCTCATCTGTTTGCCAAGAACTGATGGGACGAGATGCCATGATCTTTGGAATGCTGAGTTATAAGCCAGATTTTCATTCTCCTCTTTCACTTTCTTCAAGGGGGCTGTTTAATTCCTCTTCACTTTCTACCATTATGTGGTATCATCTGCATATCTGAGGGTATTGATATTTCTCCCAGTAATCTTGATTCCAGCTTGTGCTTCATCCAGCCTGGCATTCCACATGATGAACTCTGCATATAAGTTAAATGAGCAGGGTGAAAATATACAGCCTTGACATATTCCTTTCCAAATTTTAAACCAATCCATTGTTTCATGTCTGGTTCTAACTGTTGTTTCTTGACCTGCATACAGATTTCTCAGGAGGCAGGTAAGGTGGTCTGGTATTCCCATTTCTTTCAGAATTTTCCACAGTTTGTCGTGATCATCAACAAAACTTGTGTGATCACACAGTTTCTTGTGATCCACACAATCAAAGGCTTTAGTGTAGTAGATGAAGCAGAAGTTGCTTTTTTTCCTGGAATTCTCTTACTTTTTCTATGATCCAATGGATACTGACAAATTGATCTCTGGTTCAATGTGGCAAGTAGACAAAAATTAAATAGACTCTATTATTGTGAGCTAAAAGGATGAAATGAAGGCCCCTCTGAAGGGCAGGGCAGAGGTTGACCTGAATGGACATGTGTGGTTGGAGTTCAGGTCTCTGGAGATCAGATATGTTGGTTAGGGAAGAAGGGCTAATAACAGGTGGGAGAGGGAAGTCAGAAGATGGTAAAACTGGTGCACAAATACAGTGCTGTAGTGTTCTGAGTCCTCCTAGAAGCAGATTTCAAGATGAGATGAATATATGACTTTTAAGGGGGAAAACATCCTTGTGAGAGAAAGCGGAGAGATTCCATGAGCTGGAAAGATCACCAGACTTCAGTGTATGCTTCCTAGATGGCCATTCAGTCTAAGGAAGGCTTGGAGAAGTTATTGGGAATCCTTGAGCTTGGGTTCTCACCTCTCCCAGGTAGGTTATCCCAGCCTTGCTCTGTGGTTGGCTGGGAGCAGCTAGCAGAGGACGTTTAGCTACATGCAGGGGGTGGTCCATAATTCTCTTGGGTAAATGTTGGAAGTCTGTAAGGTGTATTTCCATGGCATCCAGAACAACCAACAGGAACTCTGAGAAGGAAGGATTACATCCAAAAATTATGATGCCTAAAGAAACTTCTGAGTGAGGACTGGGCTATGAAGCCAAAAAGATCACTGGCTCACTGGTGGAATGGTAGGTGGGGGATCCCAGGTGTGGAATTAGCACCAACGCTGGGCAATTAAAGCAAAGGACAGTGCAAGTGAGAGGCTCCAGTGCAGCTGCCCAGCATCTGAGCCTAACTCCAGGCCAGTGCCTTTCTGCTTCCCAGGGGAGCTCTGAAAGCATCTGATGGATGCTCACGCTGTACCGAGTCATTTTGATTGTGAAACATGAGAGGTGATCCTCAAATGAGGCTCTCTTCTGGTGTGACTAGTAACATGGCTTGAGAGATAATGTTCTAGTTCCAGAAATAATTTGATCAATGGCAGCATTGTTGGGATAACTGTTTATTTTCCCAAAGGGAATACGTTGAAGGGCACAGTGCTCATTTGGATGTGAAAGTTCTAGTGGCTTTTTTTCCAGAGTAGTATTTACTATTGCTTGATTAGCAATTTTTTTAAGAGTGGTTTGCAACTATTACTTTTTAAATCTCTCCATCCATTTTTTTTTTTTTTTTTTTTAGTAAACAAACCCAACACTTTATTCGGATTTGTTGGTTTTTCCTGATGGTCTTTTTTTTTTTTTTTAATTTTTTTTTACTTTACAATACTGTATTGGTTTTGCCATACAATGACATGAATCCGCCATGAGTGTACATGAGTTCCCAACCCTGAAACCCCCTCCCACCACCCTCCCCATATCATCTCTCTGGGTCATCCCAGTGCACCAGCCCCAAGCATCCTGTATCAAACATAGACTGGCGATTCATTTCTTACATGATACTATACATGTTTCAATGCCATTCTCCCAAATCATCCCACCCTCTCCCTCTCCCACAGAATCCAAAAGTCTGTTCTATACATCTGTGTCTCTTTTGCTGTCTCGCATACAGGGTTATCATTACCATCTTTCTAAATTCCATATATATGTGTTAGTATATTGTATTGGTGTTTTTCTTTCTGGCTTACTTCACTCTGTATAATCGGCTCCAGTTTCATCCACCTCATTAGAACTGATTCAAATGTCTTCTTTTTAATGGCTGAGGAATACTCCATTGTGCATATGTAAAGGGCCAAGAACTAAATAGACATTTCTCCAAAGAAGACATATGGATGGCTAACAAACACATGAAAAGATGCTCAACATCACTCATTATCAGAGAAATGCAAATCAAGACCACAGTGAGGTGCCATTTCACACCAGTCAGAACGGCTGCGATCCAAAAGTCTGCAAGCAATAAATGCTGGAGAGGGTGTGAAGAAAAGGGAACCCTCTTACACTGTTGGTGGGAATGCAAACTAGTACAGCCACTATGGAGAACAGTGTGGAGATTCCTTAAAAAACTGGAAATAGAACTGCCTAATGACCCAGAAATCCCACTGCTAGGCATACACACTGAGGAAACCAGAATTGAAAGAGACACATGTACCCCAATGTTCATTGCAGCACTGTTTATAATAGCCAGAACATGGAAGCAACCTAGATGTCCATCAGCAGACGAGTGGATAAGAAAGCTGTGGTACATATCCATCCATTTTTTAAAAGGTTTTCTGATATAGACAATTTTAAAGTCTTTATGGAATTTGTTGCAATATTGCTTCTGTTTTATATTTTGTTTTTTTGGCTGAGAGACATGTGTGATACGGGGATCGAACCACAACCCCTTCATTGGAAAGCGAAGTCTTAACATCTGGACCATCAAAGAAGCCTCCCTCTCCATCTTTTTAACATGCTCTATATACCATCATCAATAAGATCTTTTGCTACTCTTCATCTTTCTGAGGAGGAAGTTAGGGAAACTGGAAAAGGCAATCCCCGTTCCTCCTCTAAGCTTATTTGTTGTCTGTCTTCATCCTCTAGAATGTATAAACTCAAAGAAGACAAGGACCCTATCTGTTTGCTTACTGCTGATATTTGCATCAAATATTCAGTTC
Organism: Redunca redunca; assembly: GCA_006410935.1. Taxonomy (NCBI): domain Eukaryota; kingdom Metazoa; phylum Chordata; class Mammalia; order Artiodactyla; family Bovidae; genus Redunca; species Redunca redunca. The sequence goes on along the minus strand of SJYQ01002610.1, from coordinate 476,893 downwards.
AGTCGCTCAGTTGTGTCCAACTCTTTGAGACCCTATGAATCACAGCACACCAGGCCTCCCTGTCCATCACCAATTCCCGGAGTTCACTCAGACTCACGTCCATCGAGTTAGTGATGCCATCCAGCCACCTCATCCTCTGTCGTCCTCCTCTCCTCCTGCCCCCAGTCCCTCCCAGCATCAGAGTCTTTTCCAATGAGTCAACTCTTCCCATGAGGTGGCCAAAGTACTGGAGTTTCAGTTTTAGCATCATTCCTTCCAAAGAAATCCCAGGGCTGATCTTCTTCAGAATGGACTGGTTGGATCTCCTTGCAGTCCAAGGGACCCTCAAGAGTCTTCTCCAACACCACAGTTCAAAAGCATCAATTCTTCAGCGCTCAGCTTTCTTCACAGTCCAACTCTCACATCCATACATGACTACTGGAAAAACCATAGATTTGACTAGATGGACCTCTGCTTTTCAGTATGCTATCTAGGTTGGTCATAACTTTCCTTCGAAGGAGTAAGCATCTTTTAATTTCATGGTTTCAGTCACCATCTGCAGTGATTTCAGAGCCCCCAAAATAAAGTCAGCCACTGTTTCCACTGTTTCCCCATCTATTTCCCATGAAGTGATGGGACCAGATGCCATGATCTTAGTTTTCTGAATGTTGAGCTTTAAGCCAACTTTTTCACTCTCCTCTTTCACTTTCATCAAGAGGCTTTTTAGTTCCTCTTCACTTTCTGCCATAAGGGTGGTGTCATCTGCACATCTGAGGTTATTGATATTTCTCCCAGCAATCTTGATTCCAGCTTGTGTTTCTTCCAGCCCAGTGTTTCTTGTGATGTACTCTGCATATAAGTTGAATAAGCAGGGTGACAATATACAGCCTTGACACACTCCTTTTCCTATTTGGAACCAGTCTGTTGTTCCATGTCCAGATCTAACTGTTGCTGCCTGACCTGCATACAGATTTCTCAAGAGGCAGGTCAGGTGGTCTGTTATTCCCATCTCTCTCAGAATTTTTCACAGTTTCTTGTGATCCACACAGTCAAAGGCTTTGGCATAGTCAATAAAGCAGAAATAGATGTTTTTCTGGAACTCTCTTGCTTTTTTGATGATCCAGTGGATGTTGGCAATTTGATCTCTGGTTCCTCTGCCTTTTCTAAAACCAGCTTGAACATCAGGAAGTTCACGGTTCACGTATTGCTGAAGCCTGGCTTGGAGAATTTTGAGCATTACTTTACTAGCATGTGAGAAGAGTGCAATTGTGCGGTAGTTTGAGCATTCTTTGGCATTGCCTTTCTTTGGGATTGGAAGGAAAACTGACCTTTTCTAGTCCTGTGGCCACTGCTGAGTTTTCCAAATTTGCTGGCATATTGAGTTCAGCACTTTCACAGCATCATCTTTCAGGATTTGAAAGAGCTCCACTGGAATTCCATCATCTCCACTAGCTTTGTTCGTAGTGATGCTTTCCAAGGCCCACTTGACTTCACATTCCAGGATGTCTGGCTCTAGGTGAGTGATCACACCATCGTGATTATCTTGGTCATGAAGATCTTTTTTATCCAATTCTTCTGTGTATTCTTGCCACCTCTTCTTAATATCTTCTGCTTCTGTTAGGTCCAGACCATTTCTGTCCTTTATCGAGCCCATCTTTGCATGAAATGTTCCCTTGGTATCTCTAATTTTCTTGAAGAGATCTCTAGTCTTTCCCATTCTGTTGTTTTCCTCTATTTCTTTGCATTGACCACTGAGGAAGGCTTTCTTATCTCTCCTTGCTATTCTTTGGAACTCTGCATTCAGATGCTTATATTAGGCAGTGATTATTTGTTCAATGATCATTGAACTTAAGGCATACAGTCTTCATATATTAGAGAGTTATTGGATGAAAGCTTAAGATCCCTTCAAATTCTAATAGTCGATGATCCATGGCTTTCTGTTTCTTTGTTGTCAATACTTTTTTGTTTCCTTACAAATACTCCTTGTTTTGCCAGAAACAATTCTTTGAGAAATCCTAGTAATACACTTTCATTTTAGAGGTCAGAAAATCAAGGGCCATGGGGATAAAGCTCTGACCATTTGTACTGCACACTTAGTTTGGGGTGTGTCATTAACTAGTTTTTTCCTGCTGTGCTCTGACTTTTCCACTAGTGCATTCTCCTTAAGAGAGGGATTACACTTTATTCTCTCTGCATCCCCTGTACATAATATATAATCTCTACTGCACAATAGTCCAAGGTTCAGGTCTGACAAGGCTCTAAGGGGCTTCATTGTATGGACTCTTGTTCTGTTAGTCTTTTTATGACATAATCCCTCCAAGTTTCAGAAAACAATATTTTTAAAAACTTATTCTTTTGGACACAGTATTATGTATATTTCCTTTTTGCTGCTCTTCTTCCTAAACTGTCTGTACTTGTGCCTACATGCTCAGTTGCTTCAGTTGTGTCTGACTCTTTGCAACCCAGTGGACTGTAGCCGGCCAGGCTCCTCTGTCCATGGGATTTTCTCATGTAGAAAGGCTGCCCACTCCAGTTTTCTTGAGAATACTGGGTTGCCATGCCCTTCTCCAGGGGATCTTCCCAACCCAGGGATCAAACTGGAGTCTCCTGTGTCACCTGCATTGCAGGGGGATCCTTTATCACTGAGCCACTGGGGAATCTCCTCCTAAACTATCCATCTCCCAGATATTTTGAACTTCCATCAGAGGAAAATCCTCTCCACCCCACTCCCGCCCTCAACAACTATCATTCTGCTATAAAATATCAGATGAGAAAGAACTGGGCTTGAACTCTCACACTTAAGTATGGAGGTGTTGGCTCCTGATCTCAAGCTCTAGGGCTTCCCTTGTGGCTCAGCAGGTAAGGAATCTGGCTGCAATGTGGGAGACCTAGGTTCGATCCCTGGATTGGGAAGATCCCCTGGGGAAGAGAAAGGCTACCCACTCCAGTATTCTGGCCTGAGAATTCCATGGACTGTATAGTCCAAGGGGTCACAAAGGGTCAGACATAACTGAGCGACTTTCACTTCATTCAAGCTTTAAGAGATTAAATATGCTAATTTCCAGGTATGTTTTTCTTCCCCCTTCACACTAGTATTACGGCATCACAACAGTGCACTTAGCTTGCAGTCACCATAAGTGATAGGCTTGGAGTTCAGTCACTGCCGAGAAGACTAATTATAAAGCAACCACTTCCGGGAGTCAGATGTGTTTTGCTGACATCCATGTCTGTTAGGTGCCAGCAGCTCCCTAGGAACCTCCCCAACCAGAAATAAAAGCAATCGCAGTGATGATGGTGGAGAAGCATCAACATCCATAATCATAAGACAATGAAAAGGTTGATGCAGCTATGCACAGATTTTAGCTCTGACACCACATGTATTCTTTTCAAGTGCACTCCCAAACTCAAGTATTCTGGTTTCCTGAGAAGATTCTGCTTTGCTAGGCAGTTAGGGTATAAGACACGAGTCATGTTATTCTTGGGGTCTCTGGGATGGAGAATATGACTCCAGAATTATTAACAGTGGGCACTGGAGCAAGTAGCTGATAGTCTGGTCCAACTGGCACACAGAAAACACTCAATACAAATTACTGACAGATGACCTGTGATGTCTGAAGATTTTGCAGATGTCAACAGTCAGGATGTTCATATATTTATATGATGTCTTGGAAAATAATTTTTCTGTTCTTAGGATGACTTTGCTTTAAATGTAGTAAAAGGGGCTTCCGTGGTGGTCCAATGTTTAAGACTCTGCCTTGCAAGCCAGGAGCCACCAATTTGATTCCTGGTCCAGAAAGATCCCACATGCCACAGGAAAAGGACGCCAGTGCACCAGAACTACTGAAGCCCATGCACCCTAGAACCCATACTCCGCAACAAGAGAAGTCCCCACTGTGAGAAGCCCATGCACCTCAGCTAGAGAGAAGACCCCACTCGCCAAAACTAGAGAAAGACTGTGCGGCAAGCAAGACCCAGCACAGCCAAAAATAAGAAATAAAATAAATACAGCAAGTGTTTTTAAATGTAGTAATAAGAATAAACTAGCATATGTATATAAGAGGCAATCTGCCCACTGAAAATCACTGAAGAGGTAGTCATCAAAATCGGTTTTGATTCTCAGCCACCCTCTACCAAGAAGACAATATCTGATTCTGAAACCTACAATCAGATAGGGTGAAAGGTGTGTTAGTCACTCAGTCATGCTCAACTTTTTGCAACCCCATGGACTGCAGCCCACCAGGATCCTCTGTCCATGGCATTTTCCAGGCAAGGATATTGGAGTGGGTTGCCATTTCCTTCTCCAGGGGAAACTTCCTGACCCAGGGATCAAACCCGGGGCTCCTGCACTGCAGGCAGCTTTTTTACCAACTGAGCTAAGAGGGAAGCCCTACAGTCAGATAAAGTAGAGGCATAAAGCCATCTACATACCCCTACCTTCTTTAAATAGTCATTAATGTGACATTGATCATGTTAGCACAGCAGCTATTTCTGCACCTTTGGAAATTCAAAATTGATGTTTGCACCCATGGAGTCCATCAGGCATTAGGAGGGCAAAAGTTCTTACAAATAAGCTTCCTATTCATCATATTAACCTATGACACCACTGGAAGGCTCATCTATATTCAAAGAGTAACTCTTTCAAAACTCTTTCTTGGCTACCCTTAGGGCAGTGCTACTGATATCCTTTTAGGCAGACATAGAAATTCTGGGCACAAAGTTTTTCCTAATATGATCTCTCTCAACCTTCTTAAGATGTCACAGGGGGATTCCCTGGTGGTCCAGGGGCTAAGACTGTGCTCCCAGTGCAGGGAGCCTGGGTTCAATCCCTGGCCAGGGAACTGGATTCCACATACTGCAACTAAGACCCAGTGCAGCCAAATAAGTAAATAAAAAGGTTAAAGAAAAAAATAAGAAGTCACAACGTTGGTCCAGGTTCTGTAATTGACAAACTGGTCCTTGTCCTTTTCAAAGATAGGAAGTAACCTCCTTGCCTCACCCACTATCGTCACTGATCTAAATAAAACTGATTCTTTTCATTACTACTTACATGGTATGGTTTTAGATTCTCTCACCAGGCTGGTCATATTTTTCTGGATATATTCCAGACCTTCCCCCTGGAGAACTAAATGGCCACGCACTCCAGTATTCTTGCTGGGAAATCCCATCAGAGGAGCCTGGCAGGCTATAGTCCATGGAGTTGCAGAGTTGGACACAACTTAGCGACTTAACAAGAAACAGATTTTTAGCATCCTTCTCCAAACAAAAATTTGGAAGCAGACAGCTTGAATGCAGAACAGAAGGGAAATGCAACCAATAGCCCTTTTGATAGCTGGTAGCATCTGACTCTAATGTTTTTTGTTGTGAAAAGAACACTTGACATGAGATCTACTCTCCTAACCGGTTTTTAGGCACGCAATATAATACTGTTATCAATAGTCACAATGTTGTACAGCAGATTTCTAGCATTTATGCATCTTGCCTAACTAGAATTTTATGTCTTTTGATTGCAACTTTTCATGGCCTCCTCCTCCTAGCTCCTGGAGACTGCCATTCTATTCTTTGCTTCTATGAATCTATTTTCTATGTTATTGTTTTGTAAAATCAGAGTGTATTTAGATGAAATTACATATGTTATAAATTTCTTTGCATGTCATTTCATCTTGAAGCTCAGATATTTGTTCTAAGATTTTCTTCTTCTCGGAATGCCTCCTTTTGAAGTTTATTTAGTGTAAGATTTTGGTAATTCTCTTCGTTTTTCTTTTCCTGAAAATGTCTTCATTTCATCCTCACTCTTGTATGGGTGTTTTAGGTTGATTTCTTCTCTCAGCACGTTGAAAAGATTGCCCTACTGAATTCGGGCCAAGAGTTTAACTATCTTAGATACCTCACATAAGTGGAATCATGCAGTATGTGTCCTGTGACTGGCTTATTTCACTTAGCATAATGTCCTCAAGGTTCATCCATGTGGTCACATTTTTTTCAGTATTTTCTTCCTTTTAAAGGCAAGTGAATTGCAAGAAAATCTACTTTCAGGTGAAAAGCAGAATAGAGGAACAGGCTATATGGATTTTTTTAACATTGAAAAAGTCAAAGTCCTGATTCCAACTTCTTTTCACAGTTGGAAGCTCTATCAACACAGGGCTCTCATAGCCACATGCCATCTCTTACCTGGAGTTGAATTGAGGTGGCCTCTTTTAGGCAGGACAAGGCTTGCTGGTTTGCTACCATCTCCACCAGTCCCTATTATACTTCGGCTAGCTATATGCATTTACATTACCTGCCCAGTCCTATATGCAGTGCAAGTTTTTTAAAAAATTTTATTTTATTGAAGTATAGTTGATTTGCAATGTTGTGTTAGTTTCTGCCGTACATAAAAGTGATTCAGTTTATATATGTACACACAAATCTATCTATCTATCTATCTATCTATATATATATGGCTTCCCTGGTAGCTCAGCTGGTAAAGAATCACCTGTCAGTGCAGAGGATGTGGATTCAATCCCTGGGTTGGGAAGATCCCCTGGAGAAGGAAACGACAATCCACTCCAGTATTCTTGCCTGGGAAATCCCATGGATAGAGGAGCCTGGTGGGCTACAGTCTGTGGGGTCGCAAAAAGAGTGGGACATGAATTAACAATAGCATATATATATATATGCATATATATATATATATACATATATACATATAACACATGTCTGTGTGCGTGCTAAGTCACTACAGTTTGGTCCAACTCTTTGCAACCATATGGACTGTCGCCTGCCAGGCTCCTCTGTCCGTGGGATTTCCCCGGCAAGCATGCTGGAGTGGGCTGCCACGCCCTCCTCCAGGGGACTTTCCCCACTCAGTGACGGAACACTTTTCTCCTGCGTGCCCGCACTGCAGGCAGCTGCGTCACCGCTGAGCCACTGGGGAAGTCCATACAGCTACACTGCTGCTGCCGTTCAGTTAGCCAGGTGTGTCTGAGTCTTTGCGACCTGTGGACTGCAGCACACCAGGCCTCCCCGTCCCTCACTGTCTCCTGGATTTCGCCCAAGTTCCTGTCCATGCCCCTATGTACACACACATACACATTCTTTTTCATGCTCTTTTCCGTTATGGTTTATCACACGATAGTGAACACAGCTCCCTAAACTGTAGGACCTTGCTGTTTACCCATCCTATATATAATAGTTTACATCTGCTAATTCCGAACTCCCACTTCAACCCCCCTCAAGGCCTGCCCCCATGTCTGTAAGCACTACACGTTTTGACTCTCGATCTAAATTATGAACTCCTAGGGCAAGTACTGACACTTATTTCTTTCTGTGCATAAACAACTCAGTAATACATTTTAGCCACATAAACAACTTGACTTTCACTCCTTGGTCCCCAGACATTCCCGGTGCTGCCTCTGGCCATCTGCTGTTCTAACACTTCAGTGTCCTTTCATGTGGGTGAGTATGGAGAACAAAATACAGGGTTGTGGCTGGGGCGAGGGGACTAGGTCAGGAGTAATATGAGACTGAGCATATGGAATATAGGGGAGGGATGCCCCTGGTGGTCCAGAAGCTGAGAATCTGCCTTCTGATGCAGGGGGTGTGGGTTTGACCCCTGGCGGGGGAACTAAGACCCCACTTGCTGAAGGGCAACCTAGCTAGCATACCATAACTACTGAGCCTGTGCACTCTAGAGCAACAAGAGATGCCTGCTCACGCCACAGCTAGAGAAAGCCCACACACCGCCACAAAGACCCAGTGCAGCCTAAATAAATAAGTAAAGAATAGGTGATACAGAGGGGAGATGGAAGCATCACCCTGACACTAAGGAAGTCTTTTTTTTTTTCCCAGTCTTACATGATGTCTCCATGATGGGCTAGGTAATGATACATGCTTCATCCCGATGCTGAGTTCTCAGTCATGCCAGAGTCTGAAGCTCCCCCATGGACTCTAGCCCACCAGGCTCCTCTGCGGATGAAAGTTTCCAGGCAGGAATACTGGAGTGGGAAGCCATTCCCTTCTCCAGGGGATCTTTCCAGCCCTCCTCTCTTGCCTCGGCAGGCGGATTCTTTACCACGAGCGCCACCTGGGAAGCCCACATCCCCCTCATTCTTGTTGCTAAATATTCACTCTGAAAACTGGAAGCTCAGGCCTGCTGGGCGACTCAGACTCAGAGTTAATTACACGCCCTCCAACCCCTGTCAAACAGCACCGGCCGGGTTAGAGCCTCTGACAGCTCTGGCAATATCCAAGGGCTCAGCTCGTGATTCTGTGAGCTAATGGAAAGGTAATGACCCAACAGCTGCAGATCACAGTCACCCTCTGCCTTGCTTAAAAAAAAAATACCCCCCACCCCACCCTAATTCAAGCCTGGTATTGTACTATTCTCTTTTTAAATAAAGGCCTAGAAATGTCAGCCTCGGTGATTATACCAGCAGGTGCCTAGACTTCAAAGTGGGCACCTGTCACTGAAAAGATAATTGACTTTATTCAACCAATTGTCTCCCTGTTGTAATCAAGCCATTTCAGTCGAATGGATCTTTCAAACTGTTCTTTGGAGTAAGCGGGGGCTGCCGCGGCGGCTGGCGGATCACAATTACCATGGAGAGGGAGAGGGAAGCGGAGGAGCTCAGGAAACGGGCGGCCGCAATGAGCTGTCAGCCTTTCCCAGAGCGGTGGCTGGCTCAGGGGAAGGTCTGTAGGTGGAAAAACTCAAGGAAGATTAGGGAGAGGTGGGGGAGACTCCCGCTCCCACTCCATTCAGCATTCTGCTTGTTTCTTTAGTTTGCCTTCTGGCTGCATATACTCCCAGTCTGCATCTTGTTTCCAGCATCAGTTGCCCTGGGGGCGACGGGGGTGGGGGGTACACCTCTGTGCCCCAGGCATTCCTTTTCTCCCTCTGGGGATCAAGGTTCATGTAAAGCTCAGAGCGAGAGGGGAGCTGTGGACAGACTCAGATTCTGTGTCCCTCTCTCCTACAAGGAGCTAAATCCCCCTTAGTCATAGGTGTCTTGCTGGTTTTGACAGATTCAGATGTCCCTGGAGCAGAAGGCTAGGACTTGAACCAAAGGGAGCCTCAGGCAGTGATGACTTCAGTGACTCTGTTTCCCCTAAGGGCTGACCTCCAGGAGTTCTGGGAGGGTGGGGCTGTCCGTTCCAGCTGCGTCAGCAGCAGCTGTGCTCTGGGGAGCCAGGAACTGCCACAGGGCAGATTTTCAATGTAAAGCAGAGTGCAGGTTGTTCGGTCTGTGAGACTGAGCTCTGTCCACAATGAGAAACTTTACCCTGTGGAAATGTAACCTGTGTTGGGTTCCTGGCACAGCTGCTTATCAGAGGTCTGACTTGGAGCAAGTCACCTAAGGTTCTGAGTCTCCATCTTCTTCCTACAAAGTGGAGCAATAGTGCGGTGAAATGAAACGAGTTGAGATAGTGAACCCATAGCTCAATGACTCAAATGCCTGATGCCTTTTTATGTCCTCCGTGAAATGCAGGGCTCTTCTTTCAGAAGGGATAGGGTAGAACAAACTCCCAGTCCATAAATGTGCTGTTCAAGTTGGTAAAAACAAAAACAAAAACAGCGGAATACTGAGAATTTCACAGGGTTCAACCTAACATGTAAACTTAATCCTCATCTCCAGGGTAACAGATGCTGAGTTCTGAATTGGTCTGAATTCTGACCCATGAGGTCCTGTCAACTAGCAAGGGCTGTAGAGAACTTTCAGCTATTTTAAAAATTGTTATTGTGATAGATTTGCTTTTCTCACTGGCTCTGGTGAACATATTAGAAAGAATCATGGAGCTTCATGTCCTCGTTATCTCAGAGGCATCTGTGCTGGAAACAGACCCCAGAAACCAGAAAATAGCAGGTCGTCGCCAGGGTTGGCTTCATGAATGCAGGGCCAGGAGAGTCACACAGGGCTCTGTTCCCAGAAGGGCCCACACTTGGGGATTAGTGGTCTTTGGGTGCCATCTTGAATTTCCTCATAGTCTAATCATTGAATTTGGGCTTTGCAAGCACATTCCAATGGGATGATGGGCCATGCACTAGAGGTTTGCAGCCCCCAGCCCCTCTCTGGCATGGGTCTTAGGCTGCCTTCTGCCCAGCCCTTGTCCAGGAATAGCTACCACCTTGGGATAGACTCAGGGAGGGAAGGGTCTGGGCAGTGAAACACAGAGAGAAGTCTGGTTCAGGCATGTGTGAAGGTCAGTGTTCACCCCTCAGGTATCCCTGTGTCCAAGGGGACACCGAACTAAATAGCAAATAAGGAACATGATAAAAGGTCAAGGAAAGATTGTGTAAGAAAGGAAAAAAAGCTTTGTTCTCACTTTTTGAACTAGAGGAGCCATATTTTCCTTTTGCACGGGGCCCTGCAAATGATGTTGGCAGCCCGCAGGCTGAGCTGCTGGGCACCATGTGCAAGGGGTCAGGGTACTTCATCTCCATGTACTTAGAGGCACTCCAAAGGTGGGCTCCTGGAGAGGGAAAGGCAGAGTGTGCCAGTCAGACTGCATTCAGTGACAGCCTTGGATGTATTTATTAGGTCGATGCACATATTATGTTTCAGATAATGGATAACTACTCATTATTTGGGGGGACTGGAGAGTGTTCCCTGCAAAGAGGAAATATCTGAAGCCACTGCTTGAGGTATGACTGAACATTTGGATTTGGGATTCCATCCTTGTTATTATCTAGTTTTGCCTTCGTTTAAACTACATTAACTCAAGTGTCAGCAGAGGTTTCCAGGTGGAGACTTCCGTGGTTTGTTTTACATTTAATATCAACCATTATGATCCAGCATTGTCCTGTGTATTCCATTACAATCTTCTTTTAACACACTTTTATTCCCCTGCAAGCCTTCTATCAACCCTGCGTGAGAGAGGAGAATACCTTCGTACTGTCTGTTTTACATGTACACACACACTACTACAGAATATGATATTGTTTTTTATACTTTAGCAATGGGTGCTTAGAGTTGAAGTACTTTAATCAAGAATACACACTCCAGGGGTAGTTAGTACTTTAATGAATTTCATCAGAATCCCACATGCTAAGGAAGTTGTTACAAATATTCAGCTATCTACAAAACGTTTGCTGATTAGAATGGATGGTGTTAGAAATACTCTTCTTCCGCTCATGAAGAATCCGATGGACAGAGGAGCCTGGTGGGCTGCAGTCCATGCAGTCACAAAGAGTCAGACATGACTGAGCTATTAACACTCACTAAGCACTCTTCCGCTAGTGAAATGACTGATATTCAGTTATCTAGACTGACTAGAAAAAAATTATATATGAAAAACCTTCCTTTCCTGTCTGGATTATGTGTCTAGGGTCCCAGGCAGTCTATAACTGTTGAAGAGGTACCTTTGTAAAGGACTCCATCAAGTCCTGCATCCTGTTCCTCTTAGGAAATAATTTCTTATTCTTTTTAGATCAGATTAATAAACACATTTTATATCGTGACCTACTGCTGGTACTCTGACTCTTTGAGACCCCAGGGACTGTCTGCCAGGCTCCTCTGTCCATGGGATTCTTCAGGCAAGAATAGTGGAGTGGGTAGCCAGTCCCTTCTCCTGAAGATCTTCCCAATCCAGGGGCTGAACCCAGGTCTCTTGCACTGCAGACAGAGTTTTCCTGTTTGAGCCACCAGGGAAGCCATAAATATATTTTATATTATGACCTACTGCTACTGCACACACACATACACGCACATTGAAAGGAAAAGTTTCCAGAGAAAATACTTCTTACCCTCACTTTTTGTAATGTGTTCTATTATTTTCTATTATATTCAATTGTACTATATTTTACTTTGTTCATTGTTTGTTGCAATCACTCAGTTTATTTCAGAACACCCTAGTGGGATGCAAAGAATAGTTTGAAAAGCCCTAGCCTAAACAGCCAGCATTATCCTGTGGCTAAAACACTGTTGCATAATTCTATCAGTGAGCCTTTCCGGCAAGGTTCTCATTAGAGGGCCTGACGTGGCCAGGAGTGGGGGAGTCATTGAGGTACAGGATACATGGCACACATTTTCATGTGTGTTAGTTGCGCAGATTTGTCTGACTGTTTGAGACCCCATGGACTATAGCCCACCAGGCTCCTCTGTCCATGGATTTCCCAAGCAAGAATACTGGGATGGGGAGCCATTCCCTTCTCTAGGGGATCTTACCAACCCAGGGATCGAATCCATGTCTCTTTCATCTCATGTATTGGTTCTTTACCACTAGCACCACCGGGGAAGCCCAGGATTTGGTCTGAGACTCACTTTCATTGTAACATACAACCAGCTAGTGAAGAGGTGGGAGAGGAGACCCCCAGCTCTCACTGTGCCCAACCACTGGATGTTACTGAAGCTTCCCCAAAGAACCCAGTAACGGTGAATAACCACATTGTCTTAGATCAAAGTGCAAGAATTTTTTCAAGGAAACATTATCAGGCACTGTAACAGGTTGAACAGTGGTGTCCCAAAAGATAAGTCTACCCAGGGCCTGTGAATGCAACCTTATTTGGAAAAAGTGTCTTTGCAAATGTTTGTAAGATGAGGATCTTGACATGCAATCACCCCAAATTATCCAGAGGAGTCTAATGATAGGTGTCCCTATGAGAGAAAGGCAAAGGGGGATTTCAGACAGAAGAGGAAGGAGAAGGCCCTTTTCTCCTTCGTAGACATGAAGGCAAAAGAGCTTGGAGTGATGCAGACACAGCCAAGGATGCCTGGAGCCACCAGACGATGGGAGATGCAAAGAACAGATGCTCCCTAGAGCCTTCACAGGAAATACGGCCCTACAGACCCTTCGATTTCAGACCTATGACCTTCAGAAACGTGACAGAATAAATTTCCATTGTTTTAAGCCACCAGGTGTCTGGTGATTTAACAAAGCAGCTCTAGGAAACCAAAACAGACATTAAACAAAGATCACAGACCTCTTGTTGATGATCCTGACAGTCACTCAGCCAGAACCAGAAATAATACATCCTGAACAAAGAACCAGAGATCTGTTATTACTTTTTTTTTTTTTTTTTTGCAGCTTATTTAGAATTGGCTTTTAGGAAAATACTGCATCTTATTTAATTCAAAATAATTCAAAACATCATTCACCCACCATTCTCCCATGAATGCCAAATTAGAATCTTATTTCAAAAATTGTGATGGGTGTGATTACTGCACACAGAAGGAACAAACTTCTACAGGAAGGAATATGCAAGGAATTCCCTGGTAGTCCAGCAGGTAGGATTCAGTGCTTTCACTGCTGTGGCCCAGGGTCAGTCCCTGGCTGGAGAACTGAGATCCTGCAAGCCACGAGTGGCCAAAATATTTTTTTTAAAAAAAAAGGAATAAGAAGATGCCTATGACACAGGCATTCCTTCTAAGAGACTTTATTTTCTTAAGCAATGGTGACCCCAGTTGGGCTTTGTAGGAAGCTGGGGCTTCCTGGGTGGTGCAATGGTAAAGGATCTGTCTGCCAATGCAAGAGTCACAAGAGATGTGCTTTTGATCCCTGGGTTAGGAAGATCCCCTGGAGGAAAAAAACTGCAACCAGCTCCAGTATTCTTGCTTGAAAAGTCCCATGGACAGAAGACCCTGGTGGGCTACAGTCCACAGGGTCACAAAGAGTCAGACATGACTGAGCAACTGAGTACAGGGATAACAATCCTATGTTAGTAAGGGGAAAGAGGCATATACATTGGGGCAGAGGATTTCAGATGTGGTCCTATGATAAGAAAAGTAACATCCTATTTCAAAAAACAATGAAAAATAGCAGAGGAAAAGTAAATTGGGGACCACATATTTGCCTGAGAACATCAGAGTAAGTCAGAAAATCAAAGACCCTGATATAGATCCTGTTAACTTTTTTTGAACTCTTTTATTTTGCACTGGAGTATAGCTGATTAATAGTGCTGTGATTGTTCCAGGAGGACAATGAAGGGCCACACACATATATGTTTTCATTCTTCCCCAAACCCGCCTCCCATCCAGGCTGCCACGTAACACTGAGCAGAGTTCCATGTGCTACACAGTAGGTCCTTTTTGGTTATCCATTTTTAATATAGTAATGTGTACATGTCCATCCTATCCCCCTAATCATTTCTTTCTCCTGGCAACCATAAGTTCAGTTTCTAAGTCTGTGAGTCTCTTTCTGTTTTATACCCAAGTTTATTTGTATCGTTTACTTTAGTATTCCACATATAAGGGATGTCGCATGATACTTCTCCTTCACTGACTTGCTTCACTCAGTGTGACACTCTCCAGGTCCGTCCATGATGCTGCGTGGTTTCATTATTTTTAATGGCTGAGTGATATTCCATTACACACACATATATATATGTCTATGTTATACCACATCTTTTTTATCCATTCCTCTGTCAGTGGACTTGTAGGTTGCCTCTGTCTTGACTATTGTAAACAGTGCTGCAGTGAACATTGGGGTGTATGTGTCCTTTTGAATAAGAGTGGGATTGCAGGATCATATGAAGATAGATCATTCTTTAACTCCATACACAAAAATAAGCTCAAAAAGGATTAAAGACCTAAATGTGAGACCAGACACTATAAAGGAGGAAAACATAGAACACTCTCTGACATAAATCACAGCAACATCTTTTTTGATCCATCTTCTGCAATAATGGAAACAAAAGCAAAAATAAACAAGTGGGACCTACTCAAACTCAAAAACTTTTGCACCGCAAAGGAAACAATAAACCAAACAAAAAGACAACCCACAGATCTTGTTAACTTTTAAAAATCGGTTTATCTCCAATAATAATGCCAGAAAATAAGAATTTAGAGAAAATTCTTTTGAGGCAATTATTTCACTCCCACAGACCAAGCTTGGCAGAACAAGTTTCTTTGTTTTAGCTTCAAGCATAATGCAACACAGGTGCATGATTCACGAACAAATGAGAATGGAAGCGTAGATCACTGTATTTATCTTCAACAGATACTATGAGAAGATAATTTGATCATTTCTACTGAATCATTAAATCAGAAAGGTAGCAAAATATCCTGTAAATTGTGTATGTAAATTGCCTTTGATAGCACCAACATGCAGTTGCCTCTGCAATCTAATAAAGCAAATGTCTTAGGTCTGCCCAGCAGCATTTATTTACCAGGCCAACATGAGACATAAAAATGATATTTGGGAAGAATTTACATGATATAAGAGTTATTGCAGTATGATAGTATTATGGTGACTTTTTTGTTATATGTGGACATTTTTTGAGTACTCTATTTATTAAACAGTTTTGTTTCATTTAACATCTCTGATTCTTTAAAATTCTTGTAATTTTTTTTACATAACTTAATTTACTATTAGCATTTAAAATTAGTGTGAGCTCACATTATTTCATGTTAGCAACCCATATGGAAAAATAAACTTTCCCCATTATAATATCTTGTACTGGGGATAGGCTGAGACTAATCACTAATCTCTGGACCAATCACTGCAGAGGCTGGAGAGGAGCAAGGTCCTCTCTCCTGTTCACCACCCAGGTCAGTGAGATTGGAGTGGGCAAGGAGTTTTCCAAAGGAAAGGTGGCTGTGATGTTACCAGAGGAAGTGAGGGATGGGCCTACATAGAAAAACACTCAGGTGTGCACATATGCACTCAGACACATCCACAGATGTGTTTAGACAAACCAATAAGATACTAGAAGAAAGTATCGCAGTTGTGTTAGCCATGTCTGGATGACGGATTATGGGACTACAGAAACAAGCCTTGCTTACTGTAGTGGCTCAGCCTTTGCTACTTTACCATTTTTATAAATGAAAGTGCTTAAGCTTCACTGACACTGGTTTGTTTTTATATGTACAGTGATTTGGGCTTCCCAGGTGGCTGCAGTGGTAAAGAATCTGCCTGCCAATGCAGGGGACAAAAGAGATGCGGGTTCCATCTCTGGGACAGGAAGATCTCCTGGAGGAGGAAGTAGCAACCCACTCCAGTATTCTAACCTGGGAAAACCCATGGGCAGAGGAGCTTGGCAGGCTACAGTCCATGGGAGCGCAGAGTCAAACACAATTGAGCAACTGAGCATGCACGCACAGTGATTTAAACTTTGGTTGAGCCATTGAAATTAAGAAGAGTTCCAGCAGTCAGAGGACCGTGGGTGCTCTGAGGTTCTCCACAGTGTTCATCTATAGGCTGGAAATGGATTCCTTTGAATGGTGCAAATAGTCAATCAGTTATGGGGACTAACAGCAGAGGCTGACCAGTGCGGGTAGGGGGAGGGTGGGGGGAGCACCTCCTTTCCCTTTGACCTTGTCATTCTAAATCCTGGAGTACATACCTATTCTGACTAATTCACCCAGTTCAAGCTCAGATGGGAAGCTTAAACTTCTTCCCATGGTAAGGAATCCTTCTTTTATTCAAACACTTCTCCTTCCCCATGGGAAACAAAACATTACCCAGTGACAAACTAGCCTAAAAACTACTGCTCACTAAGCATTTATCATATGCGCATACAATTTCATTTAGTTCAGTAAGCTCTGGGTTACTGTTCCAACATTTAGATTAGTAAGTGGAGACACGGAAAAGTTCTGAGAGTAGTGCAAAGTCACATAGCTCATGGATGGCTGGGCTAGGATGTGAATTAGAGCCGGATTTCAAGCTCCGATCTTGACCAGGGAAGGTCTACTGCTGCCCCACCCTAGCTGTGTTCAGTTCAGTTCAGCCGCTCAGTCGTGTCCGACTCTTTGTGACCCCATGAATCGCAGCACGCCAGGCCTCCCTGTTCATCACCATCTCCCGGAGTTCACTCAGACTCGTGTCCATCGAGTCCGTGATGCCATCCAGCCATCTTAGATAGCTGTGTTATCTTCAGTAAATTGTCTCCACCTGGACCATAATTTTATCATCTGTGAGATCAGAATATTTATAAATCTTGTTCAACCTTTTTATGGACTCTTGGAAGATTCTATGAGATGACAACTGGGAATGCATTTTGCATGTAATAAGTCATGGGTACAAACACATGATGTTTCTTTCATAGATTGAGCCTCTAGGAAACTGTCCAGAGGGGGTGGGGGTGTGAGGTTTGGGGAGCTGGACTCTCAGGGGTCTTGCACATCAGGTGGAGGGACATAAGGTGGTAGAATGAATATACTGAGGCTTCAGCTGTGGGTTGGCAAGAAGCCAACAGGGTCCAAGTAAGTGAGAATCACCAAATATGCTCATTTGCCCATGACTGAGGGATTTCCTGGGACATGGGACTTTCTGTGCTAAAATTAGGCAAGTCCTGAGCAAATGAAGATGAATTGGTTGCCCTGGTCCCGATGAAAATGGCTGGTCATCTGAGTAACAGGAAATGATTTGTGAACTGAGCCTTTAAAGCAGGGTGGAAAATCACCCCATGGGGACTAAGGAAGCAGTAGCCCAGTCATTTCAAATGTGTCTTCTATCCAGCCCCTTAGAAGAGTGGAGTCAAATGATGCTTTTCCCTAAGTAAGGAAAAATGGATGGACCACTCTGGTAGGAGGGTCACAATTCTTCCCCAAACCCATGGCACTCTGGAAGTAAACTCTTCCCTTCCCCTGGGTTCACAAGCATGTAGTCTCCCATTCTGAGCCATAATACCCAGTCTTCTCCAGGGAAGAAGGGACAGTTAGTTCTGCTAGGAGTTAGCAGCCAAGAATGTAGGCATTTCACACCTTGCTTTCTAAAGCAGCCTTGCTTTCTAATGTTGTCTCTGCCTAATTCCCTCTTCCCTTCAAAAGCTCTCTTTCCAGAACGTTCCTCCATCTTCCTGACTAATGACTTCTAGCTGTTTTCACTTGTGTCCATATATCCAAATGGGACTGAATGCCCAAAGGGGAGGTGGCTTAGGAGACCTAAGACTTTTGCCCCACGCCCCAAAAAGAGCATTCCTGTTGGAAAACTCTTCAATCTCGTCATGCTCCAGTATCTTCTCACTCCTCAGCCCTCCATCTGAAATATGCAGTGGCTCAGACAAATATCACCTGCGTACTTTTAAGCAAGTAACTTCACGATCCTTTCCCACTTCCTTCTTAGGAAGCTGAGGATAATAATTACATTACCTGATGTAATTGGTGGTGGGAGGATTAAATAATTTAACACACATGAAGTGCCTGGAATTCTGCTAGTTGTTTATCCTATCAGTCATGTCCTACTCTTTTGTGAACCTGTGGATTATAGCCCACCAGGTTCCTCCATCCATGGGATTTTCCAGGCAAGAATACTAGAGCGGGCTGTCATTTCCTCCAGGGGAATCTTCCTGATCCAGGAATCAAACCTGCATCTCCTGCACTGACAGGAGGATTCTTTACCACTGAGCTCCCAGGGAAGCCCTAGATGCTAGCAGATGCTCGACAAACAGTAGTGCTTCCAGTTTTATCCATCCTACGTGCTTGTTGCATTAGGATGTCATTCTCATCACTTCCTGTAGAAAATAAGTTGAAAAATTTTCTCTTCCTTGGTGTAGTAGAAGGAGCATATGCTTTGGAAGTGAGTGAAAATCTCCCATATTATACAATTCCCATACATTTGGGTTTCCTAGTCTGCTAAACTGGAGAAGGCAATGGCACCCCACTCCAGTGCTCTTGCCTGGAAAATCCCATGGACGGAGGAGCCTGGTAGGCTGCAGTCCATGGGGTCGCTAAGAGTCAGACACAACTGAACAACTTCACTTTCACTTTTCACTTTCATGCATTGGAGAAGGAAATGGCAACCCACTCCAGTGTTCTTGCCTGGAGAATCCCAGGGACGGAGGAGCCTGCTGGGCTGCCGTCTATGGGGTCTTACAGGGTCGGACACGACTGAAGCGACTTAGCAGCAGCAGCAGCAGTCTGCTAAACTAAGAATCAACTAAGGAGGATTTAAAGAGATAACATATGACTGCTCGTGAAACCGAGCAGGACCCTGTGGGGCTCCTGGGCAAGAAGCCATGCTGTCTTGTTTCTGAACTCCTGTCTCTATGACCTTCCCTGAGTTCCAAGGGGCAGATGCGGACAGTTGCTAATCCAGGAAGGCAAGGGATGCAAAGACAAGGGAGGGGCAACCAGGAAACAGCAGTGTAGCCTTGGGACAGGCCCTGGTTCCCCCACAAGGGATACACATAAAGACGTCTTTAAACTCTTTATAGCATTAAAACACAACAAATGGCAAATGGCAGTATTCTTCATACCAGAGAAAGACCACATGAGGCTACATTAAAGGAATCAGAGACAGTCATCAAGATCACCTGAGATGGCGAGTAAACGGGGAAAAGTGGAAACAGCAACAGATTTTCTTTTCTTGAGCTCCAAAATCACAGCAGATGGTGACTGTAGTCGTGAAAGTAAGAGACACTTGCTCCTTAGAAGAAAAGCTATGATAAACCTAGACAGCATATTGAAAAGCAGAGACATTATTTTGCCAACAAATGTACATGTAATCAAAGCTACAATTTTTCCAGTAGTCATGTACAGATGTCAGAGTTGGACTATAAAGAAGACTGTGTGTCAAAGAATTGATGCTTTCAAATTATGGTGGTGGAGAAGACTCTTGAGAGTCCCTTGAATAGCAAGGAGATCAAACCAGTTAATCCTAAAGGAAATCGACTTGAATGTTCATTGGAAGAACTGATGTTGAAGATGAAGCTACAATATTTTGGCCACCTGATGTGAAGGATCAACTCATTGGAAAAGACCTTGATGCTGGGAACCATTGAGGCTAGGAGGAGAAGGGGATGACAGAGGATGAGATGATTGGATACCATCACTGCCTCAATGGACAGGAGATTGAGCCAATTCCAGGAGACTGTGAAGGACAGGGAAACCTGGCTTGCTGCAGTCCATGGATTCACAGAGTCAGACAGGGCTGAGGGACTGAACAACAAGATTAGAGGAGTGGAGGCCCAGCACACACTCTAATCTTATCAGCAACCCCACCCTTGAACCATTGCTGTAAAACTCCATGTCAAATCCTACAAAGTTGGGAAGTGAAGTTGCTCAGTATCTGACTCTTTGTGACCCCAGGACTGTAGCCTACCAGGCTCCTCTGTCCATGGTTGGGACACATGGTTTTTCAGGGGAGGAGCCTGCTTTGTCCCACTTTGGTTGGCCAAGCAATAAAATGACTCTTTTCTACTTCCCCCCAAACTCTGAGATTTCATTCAGCACCCGTGCACAGAGACCAAGCTTTTGGCATCATTCTTTCTCTGTGGGACCCCCATGTAGCTTACACCCTATATAGTATATCTGAAAAGTGAAAGTTGATCAGTCGTGTCCAACACTTTGCAACCCCTGTATAGTCCATGGGATTCTCCAGGCCAGAATACTTGAGTGGGTAGCCTTTCCCTTTTCCAGGGGATCTTCCCAACCCAGGGATTGAACCCAGGTCTCCCACATTGCAGGTGGTTCTTTACCAGCTGAGCCATAAGGGAAACCCATACAATATATCATTATATTGTTAAACCTTCAGATGTATTTTATGTTGCATTACTAGACTGTGAGCCTCTTGAAAAAAGGTCATATCTTTTCCATCTTCTTTCTAGTTCTGGTACCTTATAGTCCTTTATGTCTCAGTGCAGAGAAGAATTCAGCAAGGGCAACGTGGTGGATAAGAAGTGATTTATTTAGTTCAGTTCAGTTGCTCAGTCATGTCTGATTCTTTGCAACCACAGGCCTCCTTGTCCCTCACCAACTTCCGGAGTTCACCCAAACTCATGTCCATTGAGTCAGTGACGCCATCCAACCATCTCATCCTCTATCATCCCTTTCTCCTCCTGCCCTCAATCTTTCCCAGCATCAGGGTCTTTTCCAATGAGTCAGCTCTTCGCATCAGGTGGCCAAAGTATTGGAGTTTCAGCTTCAACATCAGTCCTTCCAATCAACACCCAGAACTGATCTCCTTTAGGATAGACTGGTTGGATCTCCTCCCAGTTCAAAGGACTCTCAAGAGTCTTCTCCAACACCACAGTTCAAAAGCATCAATTCTTCCACAGTCAGCTTTCTTTATAGTCCAACTCTCACATCCATACATGACTACTGGGAAAACCATAGCCTTGACTAGACGGACCTTTGTTGGCAAAGTAATGTCTCTGCTTTTTAACATGTTGTCTTAGGTTGGTCATAACTTTCCTTCCAAGGAGTAAGCGTCTTTTAATTTCATGGCTGCAGTCACCACCTGCAGTGATTTTGGAGCCCCCCAAAATAAAGTCAGCCACTGTTTCCACTGTTTCCCCATCTATTTGCCATGAAGTGATGGGCCCAGTTGCCATGATCTTAGTTTTCTGAATGTTGAGCTTTAAGCCAAATTTTTCACTCTCCTCTTTCACTTTCATCAAGAGGCTCTTTAGTTCTTCACTTTCTGCCATAAGGGTGGTATCATCTGCATATCTGAGGTTATTGATATTTCTCCCAGCAATCTTGATTCCAGCTTGTGTTTCTTCCAGCCCAGTGTTTCTCATGATGTACTCTGCATATAAGTGATTTATTAGAATAGGACATTTGTGAGGCTTACAAGTGGGCAGCTGAGAAATGCCATGCTCCAAGAACTTAGCAGGCTATAGTTTTATAAACAAAGGAAAAGTTGGGAGGGGGAGAGACCTTCTTTGTTTTTTTTGAGTATATGGCATGTTTTCATCGTTAGTTCCTCCTCCAGGTTGAGCAGGGGAGTTTTCTAGTCCCTGAGTGGTCAAGCTAGGTTCACAAATGATTGTTTTTAATGTGTGCAGAGAGCATGTCCTAGGAATCATTAACTTACTGAGCTCACTGGGCAGGATATGGGGCTCCTGCCACCACTGTTTTATTGTTTGGGCATGTCCCATGCTTCTGTTGCATGGTTTTGTTGCTAAGTAAGCCTGCTTGATTTTGTGGTTAAGCAAATGTGCTTTCTTGAGTAATCATTAACTTACAGGGGTCTCCCATATCTTTTAAATTACAGTCCCCTAGTGGAATTAGCTATTAATCACCTATTTTGTCCCTTTACTCTGTCCCTATCATTTCCGAGACTTAACTCAGTGCCAGAATAAAAGGAGAATCAATGGATGTTTACTGAATTGATGGTACCTGGATTGTATTTGGTGATCAATGAATTATGGTTTTCGTTCTAAGGTTATAGAGCCAGTTAGTGAAATAGAGGGGTGAGTGCTGACCTTTTGTTCCTTAAATCAATTAGTACTCTTGCCTGGAAAATCCCATGGATGGAGGAGCCTGGTGGGCTGCAGTCCATGGGGTTGCTAAGGGTTGGATATGACTGAGTGACTTCACTTTCAGTTTTCCCTTTCATGCATTGGAGAAGGAAATGGCAACCCACTCCAGTGTTCTTGCCTGGAGAATCCCAGGGACAGGGGAGCCTGGTGAGCTGCCTGTCTATGGGGTCACACAGTCGGACATGATTGAAGCGACTTAGCAGCAGCAGCAAGGTTGCCTTACAACGAAGGTTATTGAGAAAATGCCTATAAAATATCTTTAGTTCAAGCAAAAATAGCACTTAAATAGAGGTTATGTTGCATAGAACTGCCTTTCTATTTTCCAAATTTAGCCTGTTATAGAATATCCATTATATTTCTTCTTCAGTTTTCAGTTTTAATACATTTTAGACAAGGTGGAAACTCTCAGGACACAGTCATCAATATTTCTCAGCAAGAATCTGACTCCTTTGTAATTAAATTGCCCTCTCCTGCTAATTTGTGTGCATCCATATAATATCCCTTTCCTCAAATTAAAAGCATCACTCATTGACAACGCTTAAAAATTGAAGCCAAGATAGAGAAGTGAAAAGGGACAGGATGAAGAAGCAATCAAATTGGATATTTCTTTTGAGTTAAGGTATTTTTCTTCCTTTATGTCTTGTCAAGTGGCTACTTTTGTGGTGACATCAGCTGTAGTATGGGAACATATTTGATAGGCAACATGTTTCATATTCACATGAGTCAATGATGAACCTTGGAAACATTTTTTATAACTGGAAAAGAAGCATGAACAGTCCATTTTTCTCATTACATCTTGGTAGTCTAAATCTGTTCAGCTCAGATAAAACTGACTTTCTATAGCCACTTAGTATAGATGTGAATAACACTTGGG
>SJYQ01002610.1:439600-450070 GCA_006410935.1 Redunca redunca | reverse complement strand
ATTGCAGCCATGAAATTAAAAGACGCTTACTCCTTGGAAGAAAAGTTATGAGCAACCTAGATAGCATATCAAAAGCAGAGACATTACTTTGCCGACTAAGGTCCGTCTAGTCAAGGCTATGGTTTTTCCTGTGGTCATGTATGGATGTGAGAGTCAGACTATGAAGAAAGCTGAGTGCCACAGAATTGATGTGTTTGAACTGTAGTGTTGGAGAAGACTCTTGAGAGTCCCTTGGACTGCAAGGAGATCCAACCAGTCTATTCTGAAGGAGATCAGCCCTGGGATTTCTTTGGAAGGAATGATGCTGAAGCTGAAGCTCCAGTCCTTTGGCCACCTCATGGGAAGAGTTGACTCATTGGAAAGGACTCTGATGCTGGGAGGGATTGGGGGCAGGAGGAGAAGGGGACGACCGAGGATGAGATGGTTGGATGGCATCACGGACTCGATGGACGTGAGTCTGAGTGAACTCTGGGAGTTGGTGATGGACAGGGAGGCCTGGCGTGCTGCGATTCATGGGGTTGCAAAGAGTCGGACACAACTGAGAGACTGAATTGAACTGAATGTGGTAGGAAATGGGTGATAAGAAACCATTCATCCACTGGCAACCTACTCTAGTACTCTTGCCTGGAAAATTCCATGGATGGGGGAGCCTGGTAGGCTACAGTTCATGGGGTCGCAAAGAGTTGGACACAACTGAGCAACTTCACTTTCTTTCTTCTATAGTTCCTTTTGGAGAAGGAAATGGCAACCCACTCCAGTATTCTTGCCTGGAGAATCCCATGGATGGAGGGGCCAGGTGGGCTGCGGTCTATGGGGTTGCAAAGAGTCGGACATGACTAAGTAACTAACACACACACACACATCTACTCCATTTAGGTTGAGTCTGACCACCCTTAAGGGCTCCCCAGGTAGCTCAGTGGTAGAGAATCTGCCTGCTAATGCAGGAAATGGGGCTTTGATCCCTGGGTCAGGAAAATCCCCTGGAGAAGGAAATAGCAACCCACTCCAGTATTCTTTCCTGGAAAATCTCATGGACAGAGGAGCCTGGTGGGATCCACAGATGTGAAAGTTGCTCAGTTATGTCCAACTCTGCAACCCCAAGAACTGTAGCCCACCAGACTCCTCTGCCCTTGGAATTCTCCAGATCAGAATACTGGAGTGGGTAGCTATTTCCTTCTCCAGGGGACCTTTCCAGCCCAGGGATCAAACCCAATTCTCCTGCATTGCAGGCGAGTTCTTGACCATCTAAGCCACCAAGGAAGGCTGTAAAACAGGGATGGTAATAGACTAAATTAGAATGTCTAGTGCATAACAGATATTCAATAAATTCCAACTATTGTTATCATATGTGCAAAATGGGAATAATGATACCCACTGTGGTGGTTGAGGTTAATAATGTTACCTCAAGAAACTTGTACCACAAGAAACATGCTTTAGTCTTAGAGGCTTAGTGCAGTGAAAGTTTAGTTTTCATGTCCAGGCCAATGTGAGCAGTGGGGGAGGAGCTCAGCTCCATGTGGTCATTCAAGGGTCCAGGCACCTTTCACTATTTGTCTCTACGATCTTCTAGAACCATATCATCCTCTAAATTCAGCCTATAGATGGGGAAAGGCTGCTGGGAAAAGAGAAAGAAAGTGGAGAAGGCACATCAGTCTCAACAACACATCATTTTTGTGGCTGGTCCATTGTCAAAAACTCATCAAATGGCCACTTCTATTAACAGGTGTAAGGGGGCTGAACAAGGTTGTCTAGCTACATGTCTCGGAAGACAAAGACAGCACAGATTCTGGGAGGCTCTTGAAGCCTTGGCCACATCTATATCCAAAGACAATGCTGAGAATTAGGTTAGATACCTTATGTTAGACAGAGGAGAGTCAGCCCTAGCACCAACCTCGCTAAACGTAGCTGTTGTTACTATTAACCTCACATCACTGGGTTGAGTTGAGCACACTTGATAAGAGCAAAGTCTAGAGTTCCTTCTAGCTTGTCTTGGTACGGATGCCTTCATAGACCCCTAAGGTGAGGCTGGCCCATCATTTCTTTGCACAGTGGCCATCTAGACAGAGGTGACCCAGAAAAACAGCACCAAGACTGTCCCAGAGATGCTGGTTGCTTAGAGAAGAAAAAGAACAAACAAAGCAAAGGAAAACCTACTTTTGATTTGCCTGTTTTTAGGTCTAAGGGATTTCCAAATATTGCTTTTATTTGTATTATGATAATCTTTTACCCCCAGTCCCCTGCTTTTTATTTATGAGATTTTGGCAAGTTAAATTCCATAGTCTCTATTTTACCATCTGGAAAATAAGGATAATAGTTGTTCTACTTCAGAGGATGCTCTGCTTGTGAGGCTGAAACGAGATGATGAAGGTGAGTCACCCTGGGTGAGCAGTAGTGGTCTCTGAGAGTTAGGGGCAAGGTGCAGCCTTTCTCCTCTTCCTCCCCTCTTTTCTCCTGCTCTTTCTTTTTTTCCATTTTTAACATGTTTACAATTTCTATAATCACTTACTGTCACATCTAACAATGTTCGTCTCTTGACTTTCCCTCTGATCGAGGACAGCATCGTGAAATGGTTGGAAAAGCCTCAACTTTGGTATAAGGGAAGGTTAGATCCCAACCTATCTCTCATGCTCATTCGCTGGGTGTGGGTCCTTGGGCAATGCACTTGACTTCTCCGGGTGTATTTCTTCACCTTTAAAATAGGATGATGATTCCTCATATTAAAGGGTTAACAAGATTCTGGTAAACAAATCATTGCTATGCATGGTACAAAATGAAAGCAAATTTCCTTGTCCAACATGGAATTCTTAGGGGCCTAAGAATTTGTTCATTGTATGTAGCGACCTGGGTCTCTCAGGTGGTGTAAGTGGTAAGGAATCCCCCTGTCAATGCAGGAGATGCAAGAGACAGGGATTCAATCCCTGGGTCAGAAAGATCCTCTGGAGGAGGGCACGGCACCCCTCTCCAGTATTCTTGCCTGGAAAATTCCATGGGCAGAGGAGCCTGGTGGGCTACAGTCCATGGGGCCACAAAGAGTAGGACAGAAGTGAGCAACTGGGTACACAAACACACAACCCTGGAATGTCAAGAGAATTGACATACATTTGCGTGAGTATTTTTTATTGACAAACCCAGTCCCATGGTGTTTTATTACTTGATTTTATTAATAATAAGTTCAATACTTAAGTATGAAAGGTTCAGGGCCTAGAAGTGATATCTTGTAGGGTTTTTGTTTGTTTGTTTGTTTGTTTGTTTGTTTTTATCTTTGGTATTTGCTTTATTCTAAGGTTTCAAAGTTTTGTCATTCATTTTATTGATGGAGACGCTGAAGACTTAAGAGATTCACTCTAAACAGTTTACCAAATGGATACCAAAGAAGAAAATGCTAACCAAACTCATACACAAAGTACTGAAAGTATTTGACAACCTACTTGATTGGAGACATCTTGAAAATTGTTTGCATTTTTTGTAAAACATCTCTTTTAAAATTCATTTTTAATTGGAGGATAATTGCTTTTTAATTTGCATTTCTCTAATGGCTAATGATGTAATGCATCTTTTCAGGTGCTTATTGGCTGTTCGTATATCTTCTTTGGAGCACGGTCTATCCAGGTCATTTGCTCATTTTTGAATTGGGTTTGTCTTTTTGTTGAGGACAAATTAATCTTAAATAAGCTTTCAGTTCCTTGTAATTGTGTCTAAATGAAGTATATCTTCAAACTTCTTTCATTTTGTTTACTTGACCTGTCAAATTTAGAAAGAACTGTTTAAATGTTTCCCACCTTAATTATAGCTTCATCAGATTCTTATATTTCTAGCAGTTTTGCTTTATACTTTTTAATGCAAGATTGTTTGATGCTTCAGGGTTCATCCTGACTTTGATTTCTTGGTGTTATACCTTTTATCAATACAAAATGATCCTTTTCCCCTTTTATATCTGGTTGCTTTAATTCTACCTTGCCTAATCTTGTCTCCCATGCTTTTTTAAAAAATTAGTTTATATTTGTTTGGTATATTTTGGCTGACTCTTTTTCTTTCAGATTTCATGTCAATTTACCTTATGCATATTTCCACAAACACCTTATTAGCAGGTTGTTTGTTTTTCCCCAATTTAAGAGAACTTGGCTTTTAAACTCACTCTCTTGCCATTGTTGAAATATTGGATGTTAATCCAGCTGTGTTTTCCTGCTTTCTTTCTGAGGTCTTATGCCCCTTCATTGTTTCATACTTCTTGACTTTGCTAAACATTCAAGTTCTTTTTTAGTTTTTCTCTCATTTGTGGTTTATAGGATTTACATCCTGTTTCTTTTTATTCTACTAGTGTTTACATTTTTTACACATTCAAGATGAGGAACAGATTTAAAGAGTGATGATATCCATTTTGGAAGGAGTTAGAGATGGTGTGTGTCATTGACATAGAAATAGATGGTGTCTGACACCTCCAGGCCTAAGCACACATTGATCCCACTTCTGGAAAAATGGACATGTCTAGTCTGATCCTTTGCTGACACCTAACTACCTTTCAGCCTCAAATTAGCCCTCCCTTAGGAAGTCTTTCCTGGCTCTGAGTTTTGGGCAAAGTTCTCTCTCAAGTGCTCCATAGCATTCTGTCCTTGGCCTGTCACAACAGAGTTTTATAACCAACTTTTTTTGTCTGTCCTTGTGGAGGGGACACTGTGTCTTGTTCACTGTCTCCAGAACCTAGATATTCATTATGTGAGGCCCAGGAATCTGCTGTCTGTGTGATACTGATGGGAAACACTGTTTCTAGGACAAGAGTCAACACAGTTGACATGCCAGCGTGATGAATTTTAGTGGAGGCAGCTTAAGTTTAATCCTGGGGCAATCTTTCCACATAACAAGGAAAGAACTGCCCACAAAGGGATTTTTATCCTAGCTCCTTGGAGGTTATCATGTCCTGAGAAGCCTCACTCCATTCTCAGTCCATTTGTAGACAATTGTGCAGCCCCACGGACTGTAGCCCACTGGACTCCTCTGTCCATGGAATTTTCCAGGCAAGAATGCTGGAGTCGGTTGTCATTCTCTACTCCAGGGGATTGTCCTGATCCAAGGATGGAACCCGCATCTCTGATATCTCTTGCGTTGGCAGGTGGATTCTTTACCACTAGCCCCTCCTCGGAAGCCCCTTATAGACAATTGCTGGAGGTCAGTTAGAAAACAGCAAGCTCACAGGTCATAAAGAAGCTGAGAATCTGCTTGCACGTTCTTATTGCTACTAAGCACTATGGCACATGTTTGGTGAGTGCATTTAAACTTTCAGAGAGCACCCCTGAGGCCAGAAGTCACATTGCTTTGGACTTCATTCTCGGCCATCTCTGACATGCATAAAGTGGGTTTATGTGCATTAGCCCTCATGCCCCCTTCATTGTCTCATGCACTGAAGCATAGTACAAGATACCTGGGAGGTCAATTGCAGGAGCATCGGGCACCCGTATCATCACCTGGTGCATTCGCTGTATTTGTCTAAGAGCGCCTCACTCCCAGTTACTTAACCACAGTGACAAAGATGATCTGTGGCAAGGATAATTGAAATTTAGATCTCCCGTGGCTGATTTCTCACACTGAGAGTTCTATTTACTCCTAAAAAACACCACAGGGGCTGTGTATACAAAGGTGGATGTAGGAGAAGGTGGGGCCGTGAGGAAATAGTGAGATGCCCAGTGGGGCCTGCTGTGCCCACCTGGTCTCTGATCAAAGACGATCTCATCTGCTTTGAAATGTTGCAGAATCTATGCTGCCTGGTTTGGAAGCCTGTCCTTACCCTTGTGTTCTCTTTTAGAAATATGATTGAAACAGTTCATTGATTCCAAGGGCTTGAAATCCTGGTATTTACATCCAAAACCACTTTCTGTCTTCAATATTAGGTTTGTGTTTGTTGGGTCTCATGGAAACCAGAGTGGTACTTTGGGGGATTTGCCTTTATCTCAAAACCCTAGAACCAGCTTATTGCACCCCTTTTAAGGAAATTTATCTGATAGAGGGAATGCATGCTTTTATGCATTCCTCCACTTCCTCCCATTGGTGGGTGGGATTTTCACTCCAGGGTTATGGAGGTGGCTTGAATACATGACATCTGACACTGGACAGTTGAGATTGGCTGCAGTGTATTAGTTACATGAACTCACAGCCTGGGAGTGGAGGACTTCATATACCATACAGGGCTATACAGGTCTGTACAGGAGGAGGGGCTGTGGAGGCAGGCTTTGTAGTATCAAGATGGTGAGGTGCTGCATGGTCCCACAAGAGGATGAGATTGATTTGCTTGAATACTTCTGTGGGCTGGCAGGGAACTGAAGCCTGCTACTCAGGAACAAGTACGCTCTGTGCCTGGGCCCCATGATAAAGAGGGGTGTTTGGTGAGAAGATGTTATCCATAGGAACGGAATGGGAGGGGAATTGGTTGGATACTGAAAAACTGATGCTTTCGAACTGTGGTGTTGGAGAAGACTCTTGAGAGTCCCTTGGACTGCAAGATGATCCAACCAGTCCACCCTAAAGGAGATCAGTCCTGAATATTCATTGGAAGGACTGATGCTGAAGCTGAACTCCAATACTTTGGCTACTTGAACTGAAGAGCTGACTCATTGTAAAACACCCTAATGTGGGGAAAGATTGAAGGCAGGAGGAGAAAGGGACGGCAGAGGATGAGATGGCTGGATGGCATCACTGACTCAACGGACATGAGTCTGAGCAAACTTCAGGAGATAGTGACTGACAGGGGAGCCTGGCGTGCTGCAGTCTGGGGGATTGCAAAGAGTCAGACACAACTTAGCAACTGAACAACCACAACACAAAGCCCTCCCAGTTTTATCAGATATCAAGGTGGCACAATATATGGAGTCTTAATCTTGGGCCTTACATTGCAGCATAACACCGCCACTGAATGCCAAAAAGCAGTCTCATTTTGATCTACAGAACAGAACCCAGGCACCCCTGGGCATCCTGATTATAGGATATAAAGTACAATTAATGATGGCATTCTTAGCTGTGTAAACCTATGAAACTTTTGGCTTTTTAATGTTCCCTTGTTGCTTAAATATTTCTTTATTGAGATGTAACTGATTCGTAACACATTTTAGATTTAAGGCGTACAATGTTCTGATTTGATGTATTTATACATCATTTATATATCAAATTTTGCAATAGGATTACCTTAAGGAGCTAGCATTAGCTAAGACACTTATCATGTCATGTAATTATCAGTTCTTCTTTGTGGTAAGAATAATTAAGGTGTAAGTCTCTTAGAAACTTTGAAAGTTATGAATATGGTATTGTCTATAATCACTATGCTGTGCATTAGACTTCTGGAACTTACTTAACTGGTAGTCAAAAGTCTGTGAGCTAAAATAATTTCTTCCAGTTTCCCTTCTCCCTTGCCTCCAGTCCCTGGTAACCAGCATTCTGCTGTTTCCATAAATTCAGATTTTTTGGATTTCACATATCTGAAATCCAGTCTCACTGTGGATCATACAGTACTTGTCTTTCTCTAACCTATTTCATTTAGCATAATGTCCTTAAGGTCCATCCATATTGTTGTGTTAATAAATGCAAGATTTCCTCCTTTCTCATAGCTTAATAATATTCTGTTGTGTATAGATATCACATTTCCTTTATCTCTTCATCCACTGATGGACGATTAGGCTGTTTCCAAATCATGGCTGCTGTGAATACGGCTGCAGTGTCTACCACATAAGTGCACGTGTGCTCGGCTGAGTCTGAGTCTTTGTGGCCCCATAGGCTGCAGCCTGCCAGGCCCCAATGACCACGGGATTTCCCAAGCAAGAATACTGGAGCAGGTTGCCATTTCCTTCTCCAGGGGATCTTCCTGACCCAGGGATCGAACCTGTGTCTTCTCGTCTCCTGCATTGGCAAGAGATACTTTACCACTGAGCCACCTGGTAAGCCCTACCTACTACTTAAATATATTATTCCAGAGCAAGAAGGACCAGGTGTTTCTTTAAAATAAAACCTTCTGACCTGGGAAGGATAAACTGAAAGAAAACTTTGTTGGCATGCATTACAGTTGAGTTTTCAAAGTAGTGAGAGTAATTTGGGGGAAAATATTTTTCATAAAAGAAACAGAAACATATGGACCTAATTGATAATACCAGAATATAGATGAAGAGAGATAAAGTTAGCACAATACAATAAGGGAAAATTTAATTTAAACTTGAAAAGTCAAAGTTTAAATTACCCATCGATGAAGTGATGTTAAGATTATTAGAACTTTTGCAGGGTGGGAGACTAGCACCATGACAAAAGTCTTAGTATTGACTCAAAATGGAGAAATTAGAGAAAGATATTTAAAGGGCTTTAGGGCCTGGGCTGGATAATTTAAAGCTGCTCTGTAGGGTGGGGAACTTGTGGGGATAGGGCATGTTTCATGGTGTTGCGGCTCTGGATTGTGGTCATAGCATGGTGACATGAAGAGATCTGAAATGCAAGTTGTAAGTTTTAATAAACAGTAGAAACAAAATCAAGAAACTCACTCACAAAAATGTTTCATAATGTTTTAGTTCACTATTTGATTTAAAAAAAAAATAGATCTAAGATCCATATATTTCTCAAATGTGGCTTTTGGTGAGCATTAGAAGGTGAAAGCACAACTTCCATGCTGAAATAGATTCTAATTCAGCTTCATATTCAAAATCATGTGGCTTGTTTACCCTGTGGACGTGTAAAATATTTATCAGTGTTGTCAGCTCCATCTTCTTTGTGACTGAGAAAGTATCACTGCTTATCTGGAAATAATTATGGATTATTTTCACCACAGCCAATTCAAATAGGTCCCTTAATTTAGAGCAACACTATTTTTTTACAATGCCACCCTCCACTAAAATTTGTATTTGTATTATCATTGCCTGAACAACTTTTTCTCCCTGATGAATTTCTAAAATTGAATTTATAACACTTTTTACAAAAATTTCAGGTGTTTCACTTTAGTGACAGGAAGAGCTTCAAAATGTTTTGTTACAATTTCATAAACTGAACAGAAAAAATTGAACCACTTCTGGAATCAACCTAGCTTTTTATTTAAAGCATCTCACGTTTGCAAAGTTCTCATCCTGCTAATTGTACTGGCACGTTAAACAGCTGTTGCCTTATTTTATTACAAGGAAAAAAAGATTTAGGATGAAGAAAATTATTTTAGAAGTGTCTAAATGATCTAAACTTTGTCATTTTCCTTTGATCTAAATGACAAGTCAGGCTTCAGTTGTTGCTCAGTCACTAAATTGTGTCTGACTCTTTGTGACCCTGTGAACTGCAGCACACCAGAATTCCCTGTCCTTCACCATCTCCTGGAGTTTGCTCAAACTCGTCCATCGAGTCGGTGATGCCGTCCAACCATCTTATCCCCTGTCATCCCCTTTTTCTTTGGCCTTCAATCTTTCCCAGCATCAGGGCCTTTTCCAATGAGTTGGCTCTTCACACTTCACAACAGTATGGGAATATACTTTCCACAGAACAGCATATCTGACTAGAAAATAAAACACTTGGAACAAATGCAAAAATAGACAAGATCTAAGGACAACAGAGAATAACTGGAACTGCCCTGGGCAGTCCAAATAGTTATATCACCTACCTACACCTATACCTACATCCCTCTATTCCTGTAAAGATCGCTTCACCCCCTTAAGACTTACATTAGATAAGTTCAGTTTCTTGACTCATGAAAGCTCAATGCCCTTTCCAAAATGTCTGTGGATACCAGGGCCTTGAATTCTCATGATAACCTCTGGCCCTAATCTTTTGATTCTTCTGAATTATTGTTCACATATCTGCTTTTTAAATTTACATTTTGGCAACAAAGGAAATTCAAATCCTTTCTTGATTTCTATGAAACAATAGCTTGTGTGCCAGACATCATGTGACACGTTTGGATGTGGAAAGAGGAGCAAATGACTTATATCCCAGGTGACTTAAAAATGAATATTTTATATCTGTGTTACTCAAATTCCTTGAGTCCTTCTTTCATGAAGCTTGCCCCTTCTGTCCCTTCTTGACCCCTCCTTCACAGGACAACCCCTTCCCTGTACCAAATTCATAACATTTTGTTAAGTAGTGTGATGTAGCTCATTAGATTTGACTCAAACTCAACTCCAGGTCTCCCTTAGAGTTGAGAGAAATCTTGAAATTAGCACTCATAAGAAAGTCCTAATTAAATACTAAGCAAAGACTATTTTATTTCTTAATTTTTGCATGGTTGGTGAGAATGGTTTTGTTATTCCATATATTCATATATGGGGCTTCCCTGGTGACTCAGATATTAAAAAAATCTGTTTACAATATAGGAGATCTGGGTTTGATCCTTGGGTCAGAAAGATCCCCTAGAGAAGGAAATGGCAACCCACTTTAGTATTTTTGCCTGGGAAATCCCATGGACAGAGGAGCCTGGTGGGGTATAGTGCATGGGGTCGCAGGAGTTGGCCGTGACTTAGTGACGAAACCACC
>SJYQ01002610.1:425800-439594 GCA_006410935.1 Redunca redunca | reverse complement strand
TTCCCTAGTCTATGAGTTTGGATGAAGTCACAGTAATATTGATACTCAGATCTCACAGGCTCACAGTAGCTACTTCTTCACAGGATCTCATGTTTAAACTCACTCCACTTATAATGGCTTCCCTGGGGTTCTATCACACAAGTCTTCTCTACTGGGTCCTACTCTGATTCCATCAGGGAGCCTCATCTTCTGTGCTATTCCACTGATGATCACCATACTTTCCAGGCACTGTGGTCCCTCTAGGGCTTTGCCAGGGTTCCTGAGATCATCACCAGAACAGTGGAGACTGGGGCACAGCAGTGAAGCAGGGCCACGTTATCCCTAGAGGTGGTTCAGGAGTTCCTCTCCCCAGCTGTGTTACAGCTCCTCACCTGGAGACCCACACAGCACGGCTCAGGGCTCACCCATCTTCCTCCTGACCCTGACTACAGGCATCTGCCCAACAAATTTATCCAGGAAGACTTCTCCCCTCACCCCATTCCCATGTAACCCAATTGACATAGACACTGGTGAGCC
Organism: Redunca redunca; assembly: GCA_006410935.1. Lineage (NCBI taxonomy): Eukaryota > Metazoa > Chordata > Mammalia > Artiodactyla > Bovidae > Redunca > Redunca redunca. Next base: position 439,078 of record SJYQ01002610.1, on the reverse strand, counting down.
CCTGACCCCATGCACAGCTGTATGTAAGTTCATGTGGGAATCTGACCCTGGTGCCTATTTTGTTTTTCCTAGATTCCTGGAGGTTATTGTATGTATCATGCATGTATGAAGTCATATATGAAGTCATGTCCAATTCTTTGTGACCCCACAAACCACAGCCCACTAAGCCTCTTTGTCCATGGAATTTTCCAGGCAAGAATACAGGGGTGGGTTGCCATTTCTTCCTCCACTGAATATCTGATGTACCACTGTTACAGCAAAATTTATTTGGGAGGTGGAGATGGAAAGGTTAGGAGAAAGAACTACCATATTAAGCATACATTTGATTGTAAGATGTATCTCAATTTGAAATACTTCCAAATGTGAAGAAGAAAATCACCCTTTGAAGGAATGTAATCTGGTGGAGATATTTTAAAATTCATTTTACATTTTTGCTCTTGTATTTCTTTAATTGAAAAAAACAAAAACAAAACTGCCTGAATACAGTGGGGAAAGGAAAGTGTGGACAAACTGAGAGAGGTGCATTGAAATATTTACATTACCATATGCAGAACAGATAGCTAGTAAGAAGTTGCCATATAACACAGGGAGCTCAAGCAGGTGCTCTGTGACAACCTAGAGAGGGGGGATGGGGTTTGGGGGTGGGAGGAAGGTTCATGAGGGAGGGGACATATGTATACTTATGGCCGATTCACGTTGCTGTATGGCAGAAACCAACACGATATTGTAAAGCAATTATCCTCCAATTTTAAAAAAAAGTCTGATTCTTTGCCAAAAATGTACATTCAGTGTGTATCTATGAAACACAGAAGATTAGAACTGGAAAGAGTGCATTTCCTTATTAACAAGTTGTGGTGCAGAGACGCTGGTGATGTGGCAAAGGGACAGAACCTGGTGTGACTGAACAGGAGATGCTCAGGTTCCTGCCTCTCTGTCCACTATTCTGCATCCAAAGGAAAGTAATGTGCATTGGAAGTAGTCATTTTATCATCAGAAGTTTCTCAAAAAATCAATTTTGCAGTTATTTCATTTATTGAAAGAAGTGAAACAGGTACTTAATTCTTTGGAAGGTTAGCCATCTGTAATTCAGCAAGAGAAGGTAGGAAATATTTTTATCTTACTAATTTAGTAGGACAGCTGTAACCAAAAGCAATATTTTATAAATATTGAGTGTGTCTTACTAACAATGTGGAATTGTTTTTAATAAAATAAGCATATAAATGTTTGGATATATTTTACATAATAAAATAAATATGAGGTTATATAAAAATCAAAGACTATTTCAGCCAGATTTATATGAGAAATTAAAAATATTGGATTATACAACATATCTTGAGCTTTTAGCTTTTCCTTCATTTTCCTGTTGGATTAGAGGAGAAATACAATGAAAGAGAATATACCATAAAATTACTAGTATGACTAGGAGACCTCTGTAGTGTAGGTGGATGCAATAATAAATAAAGGTTAATAATGTTTTTTTGTTGGTAATAACCAGTTATGAAAAATAGTGAGAAAAGATTTGATTAATAAAATCAATATAAAAATAGCTAAAATGAATGTCATACAAGAGGAATTCATTTGGCTGCAAGAAGCAGAGAGCTGAAGTAAGATAAGTTAAATTAAGGAAGTATGTTGCATGTTTAAAACAAAAAATATTTCAGAGATAGACAGTGAAGAGCTAAAGCAGTGGTTCCTTAGGCACCTAAATTTCTTTCTCCTTTCTATTTCACCATCTTTGACTGCGAATTCTGTCTCTACAGTTGCATCATGGTCCAAGATAACTGATCAGTTTCTTCCTATCACATCACATTTGCATTAATCAGTTTCCAATTGTAGGTAACTGAACCCACTTTAGCTACTTTACATACAAATGGTTACATTAGAGAGTACTAAAGGGCTTAGAGAATCATAGGTAAAGCTGAAAAAACAAACTCTTAACCTTAACTCTAGGTTAAGATTTCTGGAATAACTCCCAAAATCACATGAAAGAACTGGGCCATCAAGGGAGCTGCCATCCTCTTTTTTCTTTTGCTATCCTGTCTTTGATCTAAAAGCTGTTTGCCTGGTTTAAAGCTGCTGCCCCACTTGCTGCCTCTAGTGCCACATGGCTACTGCACAACAAGAGAGGAAATTCAACTACAGGAAGTCACATAATCACAAAGCTGCAATGATTGGGAAGCGTGTACCACTGCTGGTGCCCTCAAAACCAAACTGTTTCTGCTACAGCCTGCACCCACGACTTCAGTGCCTGGAAATGAGGTCCTTGGCTAATGCTTCTCCAGTATAACTAGATCCCACACAATTGGGCTTGCCAACAAAAACAATACAAGCAGCACTTTGCTTTATTTCTGCCTTCCAGTTCCTCCACTTATGCATTAGATAGGTTGAACATTCACCGTATCCAGAACCACAGCTTCAAGGATATGTGGAGAAAGTTGTTTTCAGATTTCTGGTCTTTGAAACGGAGAAAGATAACACTTGAAGGTGTGGTAAACTGTAAGAGCCAATCCATCATTCCACTGAAACACTGGAGTCAAAAGAAATGAAAAAGGAAGGGGGAAGCTCAAAGGACACCCTCCTTCACTAGATGAGCTGATTTTAAGATTCACCCAGTGATTTCCATTTTCTTCTCATTATCCACTGCTAGCTGCTAGGGAGGCTGGAAACAGTGGAAAATTAAGGAGTGGTACCCAACTTGAGGGGCTTCCCAGGTGACTGAGTGGTTAAGAATCCACCTGCCAAGCAGGAGATGTGGGTTTGATCCTTGGGCCAGGAAGATGCCCTGGAGAAGGAAATGGCAACCCACTACAGTATCCTGGGAAATCCCATGGACAGTGGAGTCTGGCAGACTACAGTCCATAGGGTTGCAAAAGAATTCTGCATGACTTAGGAATTAAACAACAGCATTAATAACCCAACTTGAGACAGCATAATTTTTAGCCTTCCAGTGCCATGGAGTTTGTCTCTCCTAGTGGATTCAAATCCACTTGGGATCGGGACACCTCTACATTGTGAGAAATAGTCTTTTTGCATTAGCACTATCATTCAAACCAAGTTTCTATTACATGCATCATAATAGATAATCTTACCACATTTCTCCTTTTAAATTATTCGCTTTCCGGAATAAGATTTTTCTTGCTTTTCTTGCACAGTAAGTGGAAGATACTCCCCAGAGCAGGAGTCCAGGAATATATGAGTCCAGTAATATGAGTCCAGGAATATACCACCTCTTGATAACATCTTGCCAATCAATTTGACATCCTTATAGAGGTATAAGAGCCATCAAAGCCTAGCCTTGGAAAATTCTGTGATTTGACTTTATTGAAACTGGATGAAACCAAGTGTCACGAAAGACAGAGAGCTTGTCTTTCTCATACATTGCTTGCAGAATAGAACATTAACATTTGGAAACTTGAAAATGTATGAGAAAAAAAAAGGAAGTGATTGGATGTAATTATCCAATCTTTCATTAGAGGGGATAAGTAGATACAATCTAAAATTAAAATGTGTCTTTCAATTTATTATTTTTTATTCTAGTTTTACAACATATGATTGATTTTCTAAACATTTTTGTTGGTTTTGCAAGCTTTTGAACTTCTCATACTTATATGCGTATAATAATACTCTATTATTCTTCAATCACTTGGCTTTTTGCACTGAATAGTGAAAATTTTCAAGTCCATTAATTAAGCATGTTCTTTGTGTTGATCAAAACTTTTGAGTCTCCACTGATTTTTGTTCCTTTGGTCTACTAGCTACTGAGATGGTAGCCAAATTCTCCAACACAATGGCAACTTTGACAATTCCTCTTGTGATTCCTTCAACATTTTCTTTTATATATATTTTGAAGCTAAATTGTTGATCCATACAAGTTTTCATTTTAAATATCTTCTCCATGAACTTAAGCTTTGACATTTTGTAACTGTCAGTTTTACTTCTGTTTAGAACTGTTTGCCTTCAGGCCTCCTTAAGTTGCTATTAATACAGGTAGATTAACTTCCTACTGGTTAGTACTTAACTGGTCAATTATTCTTCATTCTTTAATTTCAACTATTCTAAGGTTTTATGTTCTGTTTCTCTTTTAAACAACATTGAACAAGGTTAATTTTTTTACTCATTTCCTCAATATTTGTTTTTTATCTACCAGGTTTGTTATTGTTATATCATCTATAATTATTGATACATTTTGGAACCTATTTTCATCATCTTATTTTGTGCTTTTCAGTTGCTTCAGCCCTTACATGTCTCTTTTCATTTCTTGATTTCTGTTAGACTGATGAATAATTTTCATCATTCCATGTTTTTTCTTTACTCATTGGAAATTATATACTTTATATTTTTTCATCATGTTTCTAGGAATTTTATGTGTGTGCTTGACTGCTTCTATCCTCCAGTATCCATTATGACTTTCTTCCTCTTATTCTGAGGTCCCCATCACAGTTCTTTCATGTGGCATTACCATTACTAACATTTGTCAGTTTCTGTCTTTGCTAATTATGGCCTTGTGATGAGATTTTGATCAACAGGATATAAGCAGAAGTACTCGAGTATATGCACCTTCAACTTTGTATCCTTGAACACAAAGTTGCTTCATATTCCTGTGTTCTTTCTGTGTCTTCAATGAATAAAATGAAGATATGGTGATTTCAACACTGTAAGTCAGGAAAGTCAGAGCAACTGTCTCAGACCCAGTGATGGAAATTGTGTTGAGTTTCCATCTCTGGTCACTAGAGGACCTGTGGAATAAATTCTGTCCACTTGCATTTTATTTGTATTTCTTTGATACAATATCTTTGTACCTTTAGATATCTTTGTATCAAAGATAATAGATCTTTGATACAAGATCTATTCCTATTGACAGAGAAATATCAGAATTGGGGTGCTGTCATAACACAAACTAAAATATCTGCTGTTGATTCAACAGCCAGACAATAGGATGCAAGAGAACAGATACTGAAGGCTACAGACTTGATGACTCTTGTTTGTTGAAGGGAAACATTGGGGTAAAATACTTGGCAACATTCACCTGGAAGACAGACAATTTAAATTTCAGATCCAAGAAAGTAGTTGGAAATAGCCAAAATGTTAGTGTGCACTCATTGTTCCTTGTTGCTTTCAGCAAGTTTTTATAAAGACAAGTTAAGAGCTATTATCTCCTTGCATCCAATTTCCCTTCTTGCTTTTAGTCATCCCACACTACGATACTCTGGCAATATATTTTAGTTGCATATGTGACTGGTCAGCTAAGAACTACATTTCCTAACTTCTCTTGAATGTAGGTGTGGCTATATCACTATATTTTGGCCAATGGTAGAACAACGTAAGTGACATTTGTGAATTCTGCTTCATGCCCTTAAAAATTATGTTGGTTATTCACCATATTTTTTTAAGATTTTTTTTTTTTAAATGTGGGCCACTTTTTACGTCTTCATTGATTTTTTTTACAATATTGCTTCTGTTTTACATTTTGACCTTTTGGCCTTGAAGCATGTGGGATCTTCCCAGACCAGGGATGGAACCCAATTTGCATTGGAGAGCAAAGTTCTAACCACCAGACTGCCAGCGAAGTTCCTCACCATATTAATTTACTTTGTTTTATTTTCTTTTTATTGGTATGAAGTCTACATACTGTAATTCATCATTCTAACATGCTCAGTTCAGAGGTATCTTGTGTATTTACAGTGTTGTGCTATTAACATCTCTTTCTACTTTCAAAAAAACTTCATCATCCAATAAAATCACCCTACACCCCCAATCACACATCATTTCCACCTTTCAGCAGTCCTAATTCATCTCTGTCTCAATATCCTGGATATTTCATGTATGAGGAATCATAATATGTGACCCTTTGTGTCTGACTCCTTTCACTAGCCTAATGTTTTTGAATTTCATCCACGCTGTATCAGTACTTCATTCCTTTCTGTGACTGAATTATATTCTCCTTTGCATGGATGTGGTCCATTTGTTTACCCATTCACCTGAATGGATACTATCACCTCGTGCTTGCTAAAATGACTATTGTAAAAAGGAAACCAAGCAATAAATGTTTGCAAGATGTGGAAGAAAAGGAACTCTTATCACCTCTTGGTGGGAATGTAAATTGATGCAGCTACTATGAAAACAGTATGAAGATTCCTTAAAAAAAATCAAATATATTTCCATCCCACTTCTGGAAGTATATCCAAAGGAACTGGAAATCTTGATCTTGAGCAGATATCTGCACTTTCACATTCATTGCAGCGATATTCACAATAGCCGAGGTATGGAAACAACCTAACTGTGCATGGATAGAGGAGTGAGTTTTTTAAATGTGGTATAGAGTGTCCCTCAGCCTCACAAGGAAGAAAATACCGCCATTTTCAACAACATGACTGGATCTGGAAGACGTTATGTTGAATGAAGCAAGTCACAGGAAGATAAATACTGCACAGTCTTATTTATATGAGGAATCTAAAATAGTCTAAATTAGAGAAGCAAAGAGTACTTACCAGGGTCTGGAGGAAGGAAGAGCTGAGTAGTTGTGGTCAAAAGGTACAAGTCTCAGTTATGTGAGGTAAGTTCTGGAAGTCTACTAAAGGACCCATGACCTGTGATTAACAATGTTGTAATCTTAGAACTTTGCTAAGGGGGTACTTCATGTAAAATGCTTTCACCACAAAAGGAAAAACAAAACAAGCATAACAATAAATAAAGGGAATTGGAAGAAACTTCCGGAGGTGATGGATAAGTTTATGGCAGTAAGTGTGGTGATGGTTTCACAAGTGTATATTGATCTCAAACACACTCAGTTGTATGCACTAAATATCTACAGCTTTTAATAGGTTAATTCTACCCCAATAGGGCAGTTTTTTTTGGAAATATATCATTCACAACAGCAAAGAAAATACCAAGTGCCGTAGAATAGGTAAGTTAATAGATGCATACGAGATTTCTAGGAAAATTTTATTGAGAGAAAATAAGACCTAAATAATTGGAGACATGAATAGTTTTCACAACTAACTTTTATAAAATTTTAAGTTCTCTTTTTAAAAAAGGATCTGATCCATGTGCTTATGCAATGATCCACAGGTATGAAATAGGAATGAAGATTCCATATGTACTGATATGGAAACATCTTTAACATATACTATCATGCAAAAAAATGCTAGGTGCCAAAAATGTATATAGACAGCTACATTTTATGGCTGCTGCTGCTGCTGCTGCTGCTGCTGCTAAGTCACTTCAGTCATGTCCGACTCTGTGTGACCCCATAGACAGCAGCCCAGCAGGCTCCCCCGTCCCTGGGATTCTCCAGGCAAGAACACTGGAGTGGGTTGCCATTTCCTTCTCCAATGCATGAAAGTGAAAAGTGAAAGGGAAGTTGTTCAGTCGTGTCCAACTCTTCACGACCCCATGGACTGCAGCCTATCCATCTCCTCTGTCCATGGGATTTTCCAGGCAAGAGTACTGGAGTGGGGTGCCATCGCCTTCTCTGCATTTTATGGCTGAGAGGGGTAAAATAAAAATGACTGTTGCATTTATTGATTTCACATAAAGAAATACTGGTAAGAATTTTAAAAATTCACAAAAGTTCCCAAAATGAAAGTAGAATAAGATTAATGGAAAAAGCAGTGGAAGCAAAACTTATTAGTGGATACCTTTTAATGTAATTTATATTTTTAACCCTTGTGACTATATTTACTATACAAATATAATAAAATTTTAAGTATTACTATAAGTCTGAGTAAGGTAGTAAGATTAGTTTTTCTCAGACCTTTTTTTCATTGAAGTAATAGTTGATTTACAATATTATATTCATTTTAGGTGTACAACACAGTGATTCAATATTTTTATAGATTATACTCCATTTAAAGTTATTATAAAATAATGGTTATATTTCCCTACGCTGTACAATGTGTCAATATCTTTGTTGCTTACTTTATGCACAGTGGTTTATATCTCATAATTCTTTTAATTTCTATCATTTATGGTTTCAATTAGTTCTTATACCATTTTTTTCCTTGCATGTGTGTTTGTGCTAAGTTGCTTCAGTCGTGTCTGACTTTGCATGACCCCATGGACTATAGTCCCCCAGGCTCCTCTGTCCATGGAATTCTCTAGGCAAGAATACTGGAATGGGTTGACATGTCCTCTCCAGGGAATCTTTCCGACCCAGGAATTGAACCCGCTTCTCTTAAGTCTCCTGCACTGGTAGGCAGGTTCTTTATCTGGGTCTTGTTAAACATCACTCCATTGTTAGCTGGTATTGGCTGTTTTTGGTGAACAAATATGAGGTTAACTTGAACATTTTTCTCCTTGATGTGACAGGAGTTTTCTATCTGGTTGGTTGGAAGATTTACGTTTCATCCTTGAAGTTTAGCAGTTTCAAGAAGCTGTGTCTTGGTATTTGGTTTCCCTCATAGCTCAGTTGGTAAAGAATCTGCTTGAAATGCAGAAAGCCCCAGTTGGATTCCTAGGTCAGGAAGATCCGCTGGAGAGGGGATAGGCTACCCACTCCAGGATTCTTGGGCTTCCCTTGTGGCTCAACTGGTAAAGAAACTGCCTGCAATGCAGGAGACCTGGGTTCAATCCCTGGGTTGGGAAGATCCCCTGGAGAAGGGAAAGGCTACCCACTCCAGTATTCTGGCTTTGAGAATTCCATGGACTATATATTTAACTCAGATGACTATTATATCTACTACAGTGGGCAAGAATCCCTTAGAAGAATTGGAGTAGCCATCATAATAAACAAAAGAGTCCAAAATGCAGTACTTGAATACAATCTCAAAAATGATAGAATGATCTCTGTTCATTTTCAAGGCAAACTATTCAATATCACAGTAATCCAAGTCTATGCCCCAATCAGAAATGCTGAAGAAGCTGAAGTTGAACAGTTTTATTAAGACATACAGGGTGTGCCCGGGTCGCCTGGGTAACCGGCCGCGCTGGTCCTGGCTGCGCCAGCGCAGGCCGCGGAGGTCTCTGGGTCAGGCCTCGCTCTGGGCTCTTTCGGTCTGTTCCGTGATGGCAGCCGCCGCCGCCGTGGTCACCCCGTCGGGTTTGGAGGATGAGGTGTCTCGGTCCCGCGGCGAAGGAGCGGGGGAGGTGGTCGTGGAGAGGGGGCCAGGCGCGGCCTACCACATGTTTGTGGTGATGGAGGACCTGGTGGAGAAGCTGAAATTGCTCCGCTATGAGGAGGATGTCCTCCGGAAGAACAACCTGAAGCCCCCGTCCAGACACTATTTTGCACTGCCTACCAATCCCGGGGAACAGTTCTACATGTTTTGCACCCTTGCTGCTTGGTTGATTAACAAAGCAGGACGCCCCTTTGAGCAGCCTCAAGAATATGATGACCCTAATGCAATAATATCTAACATATTATCTGAGCTTCGATCATTTGGAAGAACTGCAGATTTCCCTCCTTCAAAATTAAAGTCAGGTTATGGACAGCATGTATGCTATGTTCTTGACTGTTTAGCTGAAGAAGCATTAAAATATATTGGTTTCACTTGGAAAAGACCAGCATACCCAGTGGAAGAATTAGATGAAGAAACTGTTGCAGAAGATGATGCAGAATTAACATTGAATAAAGTGGATGAAGAATTTGTGGAAGAGGAGACAGACAATGAAGAAAACTTTATTGATCTCAACCTTTTGAAGGCCCAGACCTATCGCTTGGATATGAACGAGTCTGCCAAACAAGAAGATATTTTGGAATCTACAACAGATGCTGCGGAATGGAGTCTGGAAGTAGAACGTGTACTACCACAACTGAAAGTCACGATCAGGACTGACAATAAGGATTGGAGAATCCATGTTGACCAAATGCACCAGCACAAAAGTGGGATTGAATCTGCTCTAAAGGAAACCAAGGGATTTTTGGACAGACTTCATAATGAAATTAGTAGGACTCTGGAAAAGATTGGCAGCCGAGAAAAGTACATCAACAATCAGCTCGAGCACTTGGTTCAGGAGTATCGCGCAGCCCAAGCCCAGCTGAGTGAGGCGAGGGAGCGTTTCCAGCAGGGAAACGGTGGAGTGACTGAAAGGACCAGAATCCTGTCTGAGGTTACAGAAGAGCTAGAAAAGGTGAAACAAGAAATGGAAGAAAAAGGCAGCAGTATGACTGACGGTGCTCCTCTGGTGAAGATTAAACAGAGCTTAACGAAGCTGAAGCAAGAAACCGTTCAGATGGACATTAGAATCGGTGTTGTGGAACACACATTACTCCAGTCGAAACTGAAGGNTTCTGGCTTTGAGAATTCCATGGACTATATATTTAACTCAGATGACTATTATATCTACTACAGTGGGCAAGAATCCCTTAGAAGAATTGGAGTAGCCATCATAATAAACAAAAGAGTCCAAAATGCAGTACTTGAATACAATCTCAAAAATGATAGAATGATCTCTGTTCATTTTCAAGGCAAACTATTCAATATCACAGTAATCCAAGTCTATGCCCCAATCAGAAATGCTGAAGAAGCTGAAGTTGAACAGTTTTATTAAGACATACAAGACCTTATAGAACTAACACCCAAAAAAGATATCTTTTTCATTATAGGGAACTGGAATGCAAAAGTAGGAAGTTAAGCAATACCTGGAATAAGAGGCAAATTTGGCCTTGGAGTACAAAATGAAGTAGGTTAAAGGCTAACAGAGTTTTGCTGAAAGAACACACTGGTCATAGCAAACATCCTCTTCTGACAAAACAAGAGAAGACTCTACACATGGACATCACCAGATGGTCAATACCAAAATCAGAATGATTATATTCTTTGCAGTGGAGAAGCTCTATACAGTCAACAAAACAAGACTGGGAGCTGACTGTGGCTCAGATCATGAGCTCCTTATTGCCAAATTCAGACTTAAATTGAAGAAAGTGGGGAAAACCACTAGACCATTCAGGTATGACCTAAATCAAATCCCTTACAATTTCACAATGGAAGTGACAAATATATTCAAGGGATCAGATCTGGTAGCTGAGTGCCTGAAGAACTATGGATGGAGGTTTGTGACATTGTACAAGAGGCAATGATCAAGACCATCCCCAAGAAAAAGAAATGCAAAAAGGGAAATGGTTGTCTGAGGAGGCCTTACAAATAGCTGAGAAAAGAAGAGAAGCTAATGGCAAAGGAGAAAAGAAAAGATATACCCATTTGCATGCAGAGTTCCAAAGAATAGCAAGGAAAGATAAGAAAGCCTTCCTCAGTGATCAGTGCAAACAAATAGAGGAAGATACTAGAATGGAAAAGACTAGAGATCTCTTCAAGAAAATTAGAGATACCAAGGGAACATTTCATGCAAAGATGGGCTCAATAAAGGACAGAAATGATATGGACCTAATAGAAGAAGAAGATATTAAGAAGAGGTGGTAGGAATACACAGAAGAACTATCTAAAAAAGATCTTCATGACTCAGATAACCACAATGGAAGAAGTGGCAGGAATACACAGAAGAACTATACAAAAAAGATATTCACAACCCAGATAATCACAATGGTGTGATCACTCACCTAGAGCCAGATACTCTGGAATGCAAAGTCCAGTGGGCCTTAGGAAGCATCACTATGAACAAAGCTAGTGCGGGTGATGGAATTCTAGTTGAGCTCTTTCAAATCCTAAAAGATGATGCTTTGAAAGTGCTGCACTCAATGTGCCAGCAAATTTGGGAACCTTAGCAGTGGCCACAGGACTGGAAAAGGTCAGTTTTCAACCCAATCCCAAAGAAAGGCAAATTACATCCCAAAGAATGCTCAAATTACAGCACAATTACACTCATCACACACACTAGCAAAGTAATGCTCAAAATTCTCCAAGTCCGGCTTCAACAGTACATGAAAAGAGAACTTCCAGATGTTCAAGCTGGATTTAGAGAAGGCAGAGGAACCAGAGATCAAATTGCCAACATCTGTTGGATCATCAAAAAAGCAAGAGAGTTCCAGAAAAACATCTACTTCTACTTTATTGACAATGCCAAAGCCTTTAACCATGTGGATCACAATAAACTGTGGTAAATTCTTAAGGAGCTGGGAATACCAGACCACCTGACCTGCCTCCTGAGATATCTGTCTGCAGGTCAAGAAGCAACAGTTGGAAGTGGATGTGGAACAATGGACTGGTTCCAAATCAGGAAAGGAGTACATCAAGGCTGTATATTGTCACTGTACTTATTTAACTTACATGCAAAGTACATCCTGCAAAATGCTGGGCTAGATGAAGCACAAGCTGGAATCAAGATTGCCAGGAGAAATATCAGTAACCTCAGACATGCAGATGACACTACTTTTATGGCAGAAAGTGAAGAAGAACTAAAGAGCCTGTTGATGAAAGTGAAAGAGGAGAATGAAAAAGTTGGCTTAAAACTCAACAATCAGAAAACTAAGATCATGGCATCTGGTCCCATCACTTCATGACAAATAGATAGGGAAACAGTGGAAACAGTGAGAGACTTTATTTTCTTGGGCTCCAAAATCACTGCAGATGGTGATTGCAGCCATGAACTTAAAAGATACTTGCTCCTTGGAAGAAAAGTTATGACCACACAGCATATTAAAAAAGAGACATTGCTTTGCCAACAAAGGTCCATCTCATCAAAGCTATGGTTTTTCCCGTAGTCATGTATAGATGTGAGAGTTGGACTATAAAGAAAGCTGAGCGCCAAAGAAATGATGCTTTTGAACTGTGATGTTGGAGAAGACTCTTGAAAGTCCCTTAGACTGCAAGGAGATACAACCAGTGAATTCTAAAGGAAATAAGTCCTGAATATTCATTGGAAGGACTGATTCTGAAGCTGAAACTCCAAGACTTTGGCCACCTGGTGTGAAGGACTGACTCACTGGAAAAGACCCTGATGCTGGGGAGGATTGAAGGCTGGAGGATAAGGGGATGACAGAATATAGATGAGATGCTATGAATGCGCTACCGACTCAATGGACATAAGTTTGAGCAAGCTACAGGAGTTGGTGATGAACAGGAAAGCCTGGCTTGCTGCAAGTCCATGGGGTCACAAAGAATCAGACAAGACTGAGCAACTGAGCTGAACTGATTCAATAAGTTATCCAATTTTGAATTAAAATTGAATTGCCATTTTTATTTTATGCTAAGTTTCAAATAGACAGGAGTCTGTTTCTTGGATTTTTAGCTACACCTATTGATTTGTTCATCCATCTTTTTGTTAATAACAAGGGTGGTTTTATTAATACAGAAGCTTTTTAAAAAAAAAAACCTTGGCTAATTCTGTGCTTTGACTCCTCCAGATAAAAGATAAAGTTACTTAAATTTTATGAAACATCCCATT
>SJYQ01002610.1:397947-425791 GCA_006410935.1 Redunca redunca | reverse complement strand
TGGGATTCTTATTAGACTTGAACTGAATTTACAAATCAATTTGAACTATGTACTATATTGAGTATTTCCATCCAGAAATATAATTTGCATCTCCTTTTTCTTAGATGTTGTTTTATGTCTATAGTAGGGTTTAATAATTTTCTTCACATAGGTCTGTGTTACTTTCCTCGAGCTTTATAAGTATTCTCTAGAGATCAAACCAGTCAGTCAGTCCAAAAGGAAATCAACCCTGAATATTCAGGGACTGATGCTAATGCTGAAGTTCTCAACAACTGTTGAGAAGAGTCGACTCATTGGAAAAAAACACGATGCTGGGAAAGATTGAAGACAAAAGAGAAGAGGGTGGCAGAGGATGAGATGGTTAGATAGCATCACTGACTCAATGGACATGACCTTGAGCAATCTCTGGGAGATAGTGGAGGACAGAGGGGCCTGGTATGCTGCAGTCAATGGGGTTGCAAAGAGTCAGATACGACTTAGTAACAGAACAACAACAACAAAGTTTGCTATTGTCATGGAATCTTTTTATGTTATATTTTCCAACTGGTTTTTGGAACACAATTTTTTTTCACAATTTCTTCAGTTTATAATGTCAATGAATATAATTGAATCCAAATCAATAAAACATAATAAAATTCTTAAATAGCTACTTAGATAATTGCCACTTTTATAGAGAAGGAAAGGGAGAATGCAAGAGAACAATGAATTTTCTTGTTTTCCCAAAACCCCCACCAAGCAGCCTCAGATTCACCTGCATTTGACATCTACAGTTGAGTAACATCATGATATATACTAAGAGTTTCCAATTTAAAACATTCATTTAACATTACAAGCACAAGGATCCCCGAAACGAAATATTTGTTTTCAGTGTTAACTTTTTCTTTTATGAAAGAGAAAATCCAAAAGAATGAATCTCTCAGTTGTTATGTTTTTGCTGATGTACTCTCACCACTGGATTACGATTTTGGATCTGGCCTGAAGGTTTTAATTTGAATACATCAGTTTATCAGGCTTGAAGGAAAATAAGCGTAGCCCAGACCTCCTCTCTCCATTTCTAGGAAGCAGCAGCTTCTTATGAAGTAGTGAGCAATGTAAGAATTTAGAAAAACACCCAGGAGTGTGCTTCAGATTCTTTCTTGGGCACAAAGAAACAATGCCGATTTTTAAATGCTGTCTGTTCTCCAAATGATAGTGGTTAAAATTTTCCATTTTGTAGTTTATAATACTTAAGCCAAATACATTTTTCCAGTGTTAACAAAGAGATGAATAGGCTGGGAAATGTCCCCATACGAGTTCCCTTAAACACACACACACACACACACATTTAAATCCAGAAATGCCACCCAATTTTCTACAATGTCTCGTCAGCCTTTTATCCTCATAAAACTCAATATAATGAGGCTAAATGCAATGCAGATGTCAGGGGGAAGTGCTCTAACCACTTCCTGTCAGTCATCCAGGTATTCATAAGTCCTCTCCCCAGACCTTCCCACGGTGTCCCAGGCATTCATCTTCTCCATGGGAAGCCCTTGAATCTGACAGCCCAATGTGTTTTCTTTTATTTTTAATGTCTCATGAAGCTTTTCTTTGGCAGGAACCACAGATAACATGGCTAACAATGATTACGACTCTTTATTTTCATTATTCTGGCAGTGAAGGCTGCCTTAATTCTAAATCTCTTTGTCAGAATCAGAGACTGGAAAATTCCCTTGATTTAATGTCCTGAAAAATTCTGAGCTGCTCATTCAGTCTCTCTTTCATATGCTGTCGGGGTTTTATCAATATCATCTTGAATGATTATCAGTCATTACTAATATTATCTTGGGCTCTGACTCCTTGTAGAGTTTACATTTTTTAGTACATTTCCTTAATGCCTACTTACTAATGACCTACCAGATTAAGGCAATATGGTATTAATGGTTATATGTATTATCAACTGTGACATCCTCCTTTCAGTGTTTAACTGGTACTCCCTTGGTTTGTAAGTGAAACCTAAAAAAATTAACATAAAAGTATTTAGCTCTTACTGTGTGGCAGTCAAGGTCTCTGCCTTCATGAAGCTAAGTCTAGTGGGCTTGTGATAAAGTTAACAATGAGGACCCAGAGGGATGGTATGGGGTGGGAGATGGGAGGGGATTCGTGTTTGGGAACGCATGTACACTCGTGGTGAATTAATGTCAATGTTTGGCAAAACCAATACAGTAATGTAAAGTAAACTAAAGTAAAAATAAAAATTAAAAAAAAAAAAAACAATGAATTA
Organism: Redunca redunca; assembly: GCA_006410935.1. Classification (NCBI taxonomy): domain Eukaryota; kingdom Metazoa; phylum Chordata; class Mammalia; order Artiodactyla; family Bovidae; genus Redunca; species Redunca redunca. The sequence continues at coordinate 423,531 of SJYQ01002610.1, read as the reverse complement.
CAAAACAGTGAGATGAGAGCAAAAGTGAAGATGGGTTTTCTTTGAAGCTGAGGTGATAAAGAGGACTTTCTGAAGGATGTTATCCCCAGGCTAATGCCAGAGGATTTATGTTGAGAACCTAAAGGGGTGAACATTGGAAACTAGAGAAGCAGGAGTTAAGAGAAGCAGGGAAGAAGGAAAATAAATGGATGATGAAGCAAAAGATAGCTTAATACAAATAAGGAAGATCGTGAAAGCTCCAGAGTGGAGCAACAAGACATGAGGTTAGAGAAATATTTTTGAGTTAGAAGTGCCTAGAATTGCCATGAAACCATTTGTTAAGAAATTTCTGTCGAGTAAAATGTACATGCATGCTCAGTCATGTCCAACTCTTTGCGACCCCATAGACTGTGGCCCATCAGCCTCCTCTTGTCCATGGAATTTTCCAGGTAAGAATACTGGAGTGGTTGCCATTTCCTACTCCAGGAGATCTTGACCCAGGGACTGAAACTGCATCTCTTGCGTCTCCTGCAGTGGCAGGTGGATTCTTTACCAACAGCACCACCTGGGAAGCCTTGAGTACAGTGGGAAGGTGCTAAAAGGTTTCATGCAGATGATCAAATTTGGATTCCAGATCATTCTGGCTACAACATAGAGGATGAATAGGTTAGGGACTCATTAGAAAATGTTGCATTTACAGGCAAGAGATGAAGATTTGATTTAATAAAAGTTATTCCCATGGAGGATGGAGAGCAATGGAAAATTTGGGAAATATGAAGAAGTAAAATTGACAGAGCTTAAGGAATATTAGCTGCGGGGGAGATGGGGAGTGAAATGAAGGATGAGAGCCATGTTTCTAGCTTTGCAAAGGCATGTTAAGAGCCCAAGGCAGATTTCTTGGAACAAGGGTGTAGTCTCTTGAGTCAGTCCTAGATATTCTCTTAGCTCAGCCACTTGCCAGCACTGTATATCCTTGTACTAATTCCTTAATCTTACTGAGTATCAATCATCTGTAAAATGAAGATAATCTTGTAAGAATTAACTGTACATACAAGCATGTTGAAAATAACCAAACTGTACCAGTCACATGGGCTTCCCTGCTGGCTCAGTGGTGAAGAATCTGCCTGCCAATGCAGGAGACGTGGGTTCAATCCCTGGGTCAGGAAGTTCTCCTGGAGACGGAAATGGCAATCCATTCCGGTATTCTTGCCTGGAAATTCTGTGGATAGAGGAACTTGGTAGGCTACAGTCCCTGGGGTCCCAAAAGTAGTGAACAACTTGGTGGTAAACAACAACAACCAGTCATATATTCAGAGATCAAGCATGAGAACAGCTAATAAGAATTGGCATCTTTGTGATCTTAAGTCTTTCTACACACAAAGATGGTATATCTCTATATTTATTTTAGTCTTCTTCAATGGCTCTTGGAAAAAAAAGATCTATGCTAAATTTTTGTCATCCTTTTAAGCAGAATATTCTTTTCATTACATTTTCTAATTGTTCCTCAGAGTGGAATGAAAATTCACTTCTGTGTTGTGATTTTCTGTACTTCCAACTTCATCAACTATCCTATTACTTCCAATGATTTGTCTATAGTTTTAGGGAGAGATTATACAGATAATTCTATTATCAATAAAGTAAAAAATTTCTTTCTTTCTTTCTATTTCTTATATATTTAATTTGTTATTACACTGACTAGAAGGAAAGTTATCACCAACCTAGAGAGCATATTAAAAAGCAGAGACATTACTTTGCCAACAAAGGTCTGTCTAGTCAAGGCTATGGTTTTTCCAGTGGTCATGTATGGATGTGAGAGTTGGACTATGAAGAAAGCTGAGTGCTGAAGAATTGATGGTTTTGAACTGTGGTGTTGGGGAAGACTCTTGAGAGTCCCTTGGACTGCAAGGAGATCCAACCAGTCCATCCTAAAGGAGATCAGTCCTGGGTGTTCATTGGAAGGACTGATGTTGAAGCTGAAACTCCAATACTTTGGCTGCCTGATGCAAACAGCTGACTCATTGGAAAAGACCCCATGCTGGGAAAGATTGAGGGTGGGAGGAGAAGGGGATGACAGGATAGTTGGATGGCATCACCAACTTGATGGACATGGGTTTGGGTGGACTCTGGGAGTTGGTGATGGACAGGGAGGCTTGGCATGTTGCGATTCATGGTGTCACAGAGTCAGACACAACTAAGCGACTGAACTGAACTGAGAGACTTTATACCAGTGCTGTCTAATAGAAATGTGACATAGCTTCAGATGTAATTTTTAAAAAAATTAACAGACTTTATTTTTGAAAGCAGTTACAGATTTACAGAAAAACTGAATGGAGAGTACAGAGAGTTTCCATATATACTTAGTTCCCCATCCCACACACAATTTCCACTATTATTGACATCTTGCATTAGGGTGATGCTTCTGTCGCAATCGCTGAACCAATATTGATACATTACTACCTAAAGTTCATAGCTGACACTGGGGTTCACTCTTTGTGTTGTACATTTTGTGGGTTTTGATAAATGTGTAATGACAAGTATACACCATTTCCTCATACAGCCTAGTTTCACTCCCTCTGTTCCATCAGTCATCCCTCTCTTCCTCCTTCTGAACCTCCGGCAAGCACTAATCCTTTTTACATCTCTGTAACTTTCTTTTCCAGAATGTCATGTAGTTGGAATCATCCAGTGTGGGGCCTTTCCAGATTGCTTCTTTCACTTATCAATATGCACTGCTCCTCCGTGTCATTTCATGGCTTGATAGCACAGTTATTTGTTTATTTTTCCTGGATAATATTCCACAGTATGACCAGATCATGGTTTCTTTACCCATTCACCTAGTGAAGGACATATTTTTTCCTTTTTGGCTATGTCGTGTCTTCATTGCAACACATGGGATCCTTGTTACATCGTGGGTGATCTTTCATTGCCGTGCACGGACCCCTGAGTTGCGGTGCACAGGCTCAGTAGTTGTGGCGCACAGGCTGTCTAATTGTGACATCCAGACCCAGCATGTGGGCTGAGTAGCTGCAGCTGGGGTGCTAGGGTTTAGTGGCTGCATGGTATGCTGGATCTTAGTTCCCTGACCAGGGATTGGACATGTGTCCCTTGCATTGCTAGGTGGATTCTTTTTTTTTGTTTGTTTGTTTTTAAATTTATTTATTTTAATTTTTATTGCTAGGTGGATTCTTAACAAGGTGGATCAACCAGGGAAGTCCTAGGACATCTTGATTGGTTCCAAGTTTCAGCAGTTATGAGTATTTGTTTTTGCCTAGTAGCTCAGTCATGTCCAACTGTTTGCGACCCCATGGACTGCAGCACACCAGGCCTCCCTGTCCTTCACCATCTCCAAGAGTTTACTCAAACTCATGTCCATCGAGTCAGTGACGCCATCCAACCATCTCATCCTCTGGTGTCCCCCTCTCCTGCCTTCAGTCTTTCCCAGCAGCAGGGTCTTTTCCATTGAGTCAGTTCTTCGCATCAGGTGGCCAAAGTATTGCAGGTTCAGCTTCAGCATCAGTCCTTCCAATGAATATTCAGGGTTGATTTCCTATTTAGGATTGACTGCATTGATCTCTTGGAAGTCCAAGGGACTCTCAAGAGTCTTATGAATATAGAGACTGTAAATAGGGATTTTGTGTGAACTTAAGTTTTCAACTCATTTGTATAAATAATAAAGAACAGTTGCTGGATCATACAATAAGAGTATGTTTAGTTTTGTGAGAAACCAGCAGTTAGTCTTCCAAAGTGGCTATACTATTTTGCATTCCCACCAGCAACGGGTGAGAGTTCATATTGCTCTACATCATGGTCAGCATTTGGTGTTGTCAGTGTTATTTGGGATTTTAGCCACTTATAAACTGCTGTTTTAGTTTCTATTTTCTTAATGACATAATATAAAGCATCTTTTCATATGTTTCTTTGCAATCTGTATATCTTCTTTGGTGAAATGTCTGTTCAGATCTTTTGTCGGTTTTTTAATTGGATTGGTTATTTTTTTTACTGCTGAATTTTAATAGTACTTTGTATATATTTGGGTATCAGTCTTTTGTCAGAAAACTTTAATAAAGTCAGTATAACTTTAATAAAGTTCAACTTCTCAATTTTTAAATTTATGGATCATGCCTTTGGTGCCTTATCTAAAACGTCCTTGCCAAATGTAAGTTCATGTAGGTTTTCTCTTATGTCATCTTCTAGGAATGTCATTTAAGTATTACTTAACTTATGAATCCTTATTTAACTCATGTGTTATTTAGATATACCTTTCTAAATTTCTACATATATGAGGATTTTGAATTTATTTAAAATTTAACTTCTAACTTTAATACATTTTCCTCAGAAAATGTGTTTTACTTATACATTATTTATCCTTTGGTATTTGTTGAGATTTGTTTTATAGCCTGGTAGATAAATAATTTTTGTAAATAATTTGCATGTACTGGAGAAGGGTGTGTTTCCTAAATTGATGGGCCAAATCCTATTTATGCTCATTCTGTGCTAAGTCGCTTCAGTTGTGTCTGACTCTGTGACCCTATGGATGGTAGCCTGCCAAGTTCCTCTGCTTATGGGATTCTCCAGGCAAGAATGCTGGAGTGGATTGCCATTCCTTTCTCTAGGGGATCTTCCCGAACCCAGGGACTGAACCCGGGTCTCCTGTGTAAAGGAGAATCTGCCAGCAGATTCTTTACCATTCTGAGCCATCAGGGAAGCCATAACTCTCTCAATATTGATAGTTGAAGTAGACAAAAAAAAAAGAAAAGCAAATAAAATACCAAAAAGTATTTAAAAACACAGTTAATAATCTCACTTTAAATTTGAGTGGGCTTCCCTGGTGGCTCAGAGGTTAAAGCGTCTGCCTGCAATGTTGGAGACCTGGTTTGATACCTGGGTCGGGAAGATCCCTTGGAGAAGGGAATGGCAACCCACTCCAGTATTCTTGCCTGGAGAATCCCATGAGTGGAGGAGCCTGGTGGGCTACAGTCCATGGGGTTGCAAAGAGTCAGACACGACTGAGCAACTTCACTCACTAAATTGGAGTGAGTCATTTGGCAATGACTCTAAATTAGCATGAGCTTATCAACTGTGTTTTTAAATGTTTTTTTTGTACTTTATTTGCTTTTTTTGGTCTACTTCAGGTATTAGTATTGAGAGAGTTGTGTTAAAATCTCATACTTTGATGATAGATGTATTAATTTCTGTTTGATTTCTATCAATTTTTACTTTGAATGTTTTGAGCTGTATTATTAGGTGCATACACATACATTTCCCTGGTGAGTTGACCATTTTATGACAGAGCTCTATTTTCTCTAAAAATACTTTAAAAAATTTAAGTCGAGTTTTTCTCATGTTATGCAGCTTGCCAAAGTCCAACCTAACCAGCATGTGGCAGAGAGAAATTTGCACCCAGGAAATCTGGTTCTAGAGCCTAGGTATCACCCCCTGAGCAGCCCTTTCACTTGTCTTGCTGTCTTCCCAACATCTCTGCCAAGGACCAGCTGTGCCTGCCAGATGAAATGGGAAAAGGGATTTTCCATAGGTTCCACACATGGCCTCATACAGATAGAAGAAGAGCTTCTAAAAGTCTTTGCCTTTGTCTTTACCCAAAGCTGAATCTGCAAGTTCCCTATAAAAGTCATCAGTGGCTCTGTATCTTATAATTCGGAGTTTATTCCCAACTCTGCATCCATCCTCAATGTCTGTACTTTGGTCTTCCCCTCCAGCCACCATTTTTGCTTCCCTTTCATTGTCCTTACTCTGCCCCCTGCCCTGTCTATTCTACCAGCTTCCTTCAGACAATGGATGATTGAATGGCTTGCAAGGATGGAGTTTTGGACTTTTCACTGGATGAGAGTTGGCTAATCATTGTAGGGCAAGTCTATCCCCTCCCTAATATTTGGTCCAGGCTCAGGGAACATAAAACCTAAATCAGTCTAGCCCTGCAATTTCTCTCTTCATTGGATACAAAGATGGGCAAGATTTTACCATTAGAGTAGCTCTGTTCTTGCTCTGAAAATTTGTCTCCTCATTCTTCCTATACACAAATTGTTACATAAAATGCTGTGGAAATTATGTGAAAGCTCAGCCATGAAAAGGACAAATTTGAGTCAGTTCTAGTGAGGTGGATGAACCTAGAGCCTGTTATACAGAGTGAAGCAAGTCAGAAAGAGAAAAACAAACATTATATATTAACATATATATATGGGGGGCGGGGAGAGAGAGAATCTAGAAAAATATGGATGAACCTATTTTCAGGGCAGGAATACAGAGTCAGACATAGAGAGCAGACTTTGGACACAGCAGGGGAAGGAGAAGGTACAACGAATTGCGAAAGGAGCATTGAAACATATATAATACCATAGGTAGAATGGACGGGCTTCCCAGGTGGTGCTAGTGGTAAAGGATCCACCTGCCAATGCAGGAGACTCAAGATCCCTGGGTCAGGAAGATCCCCTGGAGTAAGAAAATCCTCTGGAAAATCCCATGGACAGAGGAGCCTGATAGGCTACAGTCCATTGGGCTCGCAGAGTCGAGCACAACTGAGTGACTTCACTTTCACTTTCACTTTCTAGAATTCTTACCTGGAAAATTTCATGGGCAGAGGAGCCTGGCAGGCTACAGTCCATGGGGTCACAAAGAGTCAGACATGTCTGAGATCACACCTACAATGTAACATAGATAGCTAGTGGGAAGTTGCCTGATAACACAGGGAGCTCAACCTGGTCCTCAGCCTAGAGGGGTGGGTTGGGGTGGGGAGGTGGGAGGAGGTTCAAGAAGGAGGGGGCATATGTATACTGATGGCTGATTCACGTTGTTGTAGGGCAGAAACCAACACAGCATTGTAAAACAACTATCCTCCAATTTCAAAACACACACACACACAAAATGGATTCCCACTCAAAACTTGATTCTGACCTCAAGACTGTTGATTCTACACACTCACTAAGAGGGTATAAAAACTTTTATCACTTGCATAATGAGGCTTTCTGGGAAGCACAGGAAATATCTTTCAGATTGTTCTAAAAATGGCCTAAGCAAGAAAAAGAACTGGATTGGAATTTTTACTGTGGCTAGACAGTGAGGCCAGGGTGAGAGCTGTCACATGCAGGAAGAGGATTACATGGATTTTTGAAACTCTCCTAAGTGCCAAAGGAGGCAACACCCAGACTTTCTTATCAGCTTTTCAAGATGTAAAACAGAAGAAGAGGGAGAAGGTTGTCAGCAGTCAAACGTCAAAAACTAAAGACTTGGTAGAAACATTTGCAATCCTGAGTTGTGTTCTCTCTTTCCATTGTTTATTGCAATGAGAGTGTTAGTTGCTCAGTTGTGTCTGACTCTTGCAACCCCATGGACTGTAATCCACCAGTCTCCTCTGTCCATGGAATTCTCCAGGCCAGAACACTGGAGTGCGTAGCTTATCCAGGGGATCTTCCTGACCCAGGGATCAAACCTGGGTCTCCTGCATTGCAGGTAGATTCTTTATCATCTGAGCCATCAGGGAAGCCCTGTTTATTGCAATAGCTCCACTTTACTATAAAGGCCCCCCAAACCCAAGAAATAGTTCAGGTTTCCAAAACCAAAGTTAAGGGAAAAGCTGTTCTTCAAGTAGTTCCAACTTATTGGCATCCAGTTATTATATCCTAGGTATTTATGTCCTGAGGCTCCCAACAGGATTGCAGAGACACAGTCAGCCACAGACATGCAGACAGTCCCCAAAGCAGCACCCATAGCTGACTCTAGCATCCTCTCCCTGACAGTTGGTGAGATAGGAGCAGATCACACAGGAAATAGATACCAGCCCCTCAATTTGCAAAAAAAATCACAATGAGCCTCCATGTCAGGGACTAAATTCATATATCATCTCACCATCAAGTGACTAATCTCTGATCTCTTCTCATGATTATAACCAGAGGGCAAAGGCTGGATCAGAGATGAAGACTGCATCACAGGGATGGGAGGAAAGGACACTGAGAGGAAGAAGAGGGCAATAAGGGGTAACTGAGGCAGCCTCTATCCATTAATCCATCCATTCATAGGTCATCCAGGGAAAATTCTATGGGCAACTTTCCTCCTGGCTGACACAGGCACTGTTTCAGCTCTAGCAAGTATCTTTCTGACAAAACGTAATAAATCTGTTCTTGTTTAAGTGGCAGGTGCTTGGGGATGCTCTTTTGCTTTTGGCAAACCAATAAAGAGGGAAACTCCATTTCATGGAGGAGGGGATGTGGGAAATTGTCAGACAGAGTCTTGATTCTTTAGCAGCCAGGATGGAGTTAAAAAAGCCCCCAGGTGGTTTTGAAAGGAAGGACACCTTGCTGTGCCCCACCCTCCTGGATTTAATCCACCTTTTCCAGGGCAGGTGGAGGAGGGGCCTGGAGAGGAGGCCAGGAGGAGAGCAGGATGTGGCCCAGCCTGAACCAGCCCTTCTGGGTGCTGTTCACTTCACAGGTAGTTGACAAGGCTCTTGACCCAAGTCTGAGAGAAGATAATGGGTGAAGACTGAGGCAGAGCATAACAAAGGCAGCTGGATGGCTACTTGCAGGTGATTTCTCTGAGGGCTGGAGGGATCCTTTTCAAAGGAAAGGGTTGGGAGACTGTTTCCATGGTAACTCTCGAAGTTCTGAAATGATATAATCAGATAATGCTCTGAAAAGCTGAGGAAAGGTGGTGGATTTAGCACACATGAGCAGCTAAATTCTACAAGTTGGGTTTTTTTTTCCTCTTTAAAATGTTACATCAGTATATTAAGAAAGAAAGAGGAAAGAAGGAAAGAGGGAAGGAAGGAAGGAAGGAAAGAAGAAAAGGAGAAAGTAAAAGAAAGGAACGAAAGAAGGGCAAGGTAGCAAGATAGAGGGACAGAAGGGTAGGAAGGCAGGAAAGAAGGAAAAAAGAATACTCGAACATTATTTATTTCAAAGAAATATCCTTGAAAGCAAGAAAGAGCTGCTGGTGAAGTTGAAGTTGACAGAAGGATATTTGATTGTCTATGATTTTGACCTTTGCATTTTATGAAGACTGATAAATGAGCTCATTCAGTTACTCTGGTTTTCTACTATTTAGCAGCACATCTATAATGTATATTGTTATAAGACATACTTACCTTGATACAATTAGGTTATTACCAATTTAACATGAGATTTATGCCATTTTGTCTGAAAAGACAAGCTATTAATGGCATTGTAAAATGTAACAATTACACACGGGCTTGAATAAGCTACTTCTACATCTAGGACAGTGCAGTTTATTCTGAGTAGAAAAGAAAACATTCTTGGGAGAAGACTGTTAAAAATGCTTAGAGATTGTTTCATTCTTCCATCTCATAAGTCTGTCAGGGGGGTTATTAACTCAACACTCTTGCCCTTTCATCCTGTGTCAAACTTGCCTGGTAAAACCCCACTGAAATTTAATACAATTCCCTGCCTGTTATGCAAAAGCTAAACATGGTTTGAGAAAAATACACACCGAGCTTGATGGGCCAGGGTCTAATTCACAAGCTTGCTCAGCTCCCATCACTTCCATGTGATCCTCTCCCTTCTACTGATTCCTCACTCTCTTGTTTCCTCAGGTTTGCAATACAAGGGTCCTCATCATCAGCTTCAACCAGTGACTCGCCCTCATTTTGTTGAGCAAACAGAATCCCTAGGAAGAGTACTTCCTCATTCTCTTAATGCTTTAACCTATCTCCATCTGTGATCATACCGCCTGCCTCGTCTCCTGTTACCATGAATTACCTGTATCCATGATCTGGTCCAGGACCAGCCAACCACATGAGCCTGGATCCCATCCTCCAGAACACTCTCAACCACTAGTTTCACCATCGATCCCACCCTTTCTCTCTTACCTTATCAGGTTTTTCCTCTCTTCTGGATCATTTTAGGCAGCATGAAAATGTCATTTTATCTCCCATGTTTAAGACAAAAACATCAACAGACTCCTTCTCTTGAGTCTTCTAACCCCCACCTTGCTTTGCATTTTATTATAAAATTCTTCAGTTCTCTCTCCACTCCCATGCTCTCTCGGACCAACCCCCTTTATGCTGTTTCCCTCACCACTCTAGGAGACAAGTTCTCGCAACAGTCATCAATGAAACCACATTGCTAAATCTGCAGCCAGTGTGAGGTCTTCTTCATTCTTGTCTGATTAGAACCACTAGAGGAGGTGGGTTAGGGCTTCCCTGGTGGCTCAGACTGTAAAGAATCCACCTGCAATGCACCAGACCTGACTTTGGTTCCTGAGTTGGGAAGATAATCCCCTGGAGGAGGGCATGGCAACCCACTCAGGTATTCTTGCCTGGAGAATCCCATGGACAGAGAAACCTGGCGGGCTACAGTCCATGGGGTTGCAAAAGAGTCGGACTCGACTGAGCAGCTAAGCACCATGACCTCAAGGAGGTGGATTACTCCATCCTTCTTGAATATTCGCNATCGATCCCACCCTTTCTCTCTTACCTTATCAGGTTTTTCCCCTCTTCTGGATCATTTTAGGCAGCATGAAAATGTCATTTTATCTCCCATGTTTAAGACAAAAACATCAACAGACTCCTTCTCTTGAGTCTTCTAACCCCCACCTTGCTTTGCATTTTATTATAAAATTCTTCAGTTCTCTCTCCACTCCCATGCTCTCTCGGACCAACCCCCTTTATGCTGTTTCCCTCACCACTCTAGGAGACAAGTTCTCGCAACAGTCATCAATGAAACCACATTGCTAAATCTGCAGCCAGTGAGGTCTTCTTCATTCTTGTCTGATTAGAACCACTAGAGGAGGTGGGTTAGGGCTTCCCTGGTGGCTCAGACTGTAAAGAATCCACCTGCAATGCACCAGACCTGACTTTGGTTCCTGAGTTGGGAAGATAATCCCCTGGAGGAGGGCATGGCAACCCACTCAGGTATTCTTGCCTGGAGAATCCCATGGACAGAGAAACCTGGCGGGCTACAGTCCATGGGGTTGCAAAAGAGTCGGACTCGACTGAGCAGCTAAGCACCATGACCTCAAGGAGGTGGATTACTCCATCCTTCTTGAATATTCGCTTCCCTTGGCTTCTGGAACATCATCCTCCTGCTTTTCCTTCAACCTCACTCAGTTTACCTCTCAGTCTCCTTTTTAAAAGCTCTTCTTCTTCTTTCAGCCTCCACATTTTGGACTTATTTATCCCCCTGTTAGATATTCTGATGATTCCCAATTTCTAGCTTCTGAACTCCAGCCTTCTGTGTTCAGGTCTCCATGTAATATCTCCACTTGCATGTCAAATAAGCAAATCAAAATATTAGCCCTTGAGTTCTCTTCTGTCCACACTAGCTTTCCTATCACAGTTCCAAAGACTGAAGGTGTTTAACTCCTCAAAATTCATACGTCGAATCCCTAATCCATAATGATGGCATTTGATGTTGGGGCCTTTGGGAGGTAGTTAGATCTAGATGAATTAGTCCTCCTGGTGGCTCAGAGGGTAAAGCGTCTGTCTGCAATGTAGGAGACCTGGGTTCGATCCCTGGGTCAGGAGGATCCCCTGGAGAAGGAAATGGCAACCCACTCCAGTATTCTTGCCTGGAAAAGCCCATGGACATAGGAGCCTGGTAGGCTACAGCCCATGGGACTGCAAAGAGTTGGACATGACTAAGCAACTTCTCTCTTAGATTTAGATGAGATCATGAGGATAGAGCTCACGTGATGGAGTTAGAGCTCTTTGAAGAAGAGAAAGAGACCAAAACTCCCTCTACTCTGCCATGAGTGTGCCTGCTCAGTCGCTTCGGTTGTGTCTGACTTACTGAAACTCCGTGGACTGTAGCCTGCCAGGCTCCTCTGTCCATGGGATTTTCCCAGCACAATACTGGAGCAGGTTGCCATGCTCTCCTCCAGGGGATCTTCCTGACCCAGGGATTGAACCCACATCTTCTGCGTCTCCTGCACCGCAGACAGACTCTTTCCTGCTGATCCATGGGGGAAGCCCAAAAGGGGCTATCATGAGGATTCAGACCTGTCTTGTCACTGGGATCTTGTCCTTCCCAGGCTCCAGAATTGAGAGAAATAAATGTTTGTTGTTTAAGCCATCCAATCTATGGCATTCTGTTATAGCAGCCCAAGCTCCTCTTGGTGTTTCTATGAGAATTAAGTGCTATAAAGTAATAAGATGGCGAAATCTCACAAATATAATGTTCTGTGAATATAGCATAATATAAGGTTAAATAATGCCATACCTCATGGTGTTATTATCAGATTGAAATGAGATGATTAAAAGCACTGAACATAGAGTCTGTCTGTTGCATAGTTCATATTCAAAGGCTTTTTTGTTGTTATTCAGTCACCCAGTCATGTCCAACTCTTGGCGAGCCCATGAACTACAGTACTGCAGGCTTCCCTATCCTTCACCATCTCCTAGAGTTTGCTGAAACTCATGTCCATTGAGTCAGTGATGCCATCCAACCATCCCATCCTCTGTCATCCCCTTCTCCTCCTGCCTTCAGTCTTTCCCAGCATCAGGGTTTTTCTAATGAGCTGGCTCTTTGCATCAGGCAGCCAAAGTATTGGAGCTTCAGCTTGAACATCAGTCTTTCCAATGAATATTCAAAGGCTAGTTATATCTATTAGTGTTAATTGCCACAAGGATACTGCATAACAAACCTCCTCCAAACTCAGTGGCTCACAATAATTCACATTTATTCTTTTGTTCAAGAGTCTGCAGGCTGATTGGATTACTATGGGCCCAATTGGGCAAACTGGACTTGGCTCTAGGATGTTGGTTGGGTTCAGTTCTGTTCTTTGTGGGTTTATTCCAGGGCCAAGGCTAAGAATCAACAGTTAACTGGGTCATGTTTTCCCATAATGCGTCACTTGAATACCAAGCTAAGCCAAAAGACATAAGCACATTTAAGGTCTGTTTCCATAATATCTAAAAACATTCCATTGGTCACAGCAAGTCACATGGTAACCCCAACATCGATGGGGTAGATTAATCTCCACCTACAGTAAGAAAAGAAAAGAAAGGAATTTTTGATGAAAGGTAATGTCAACTGTCACACTATCATAATAATGTTATAGTAATTGATGATAATGCTGCTGATGGGTAGGTGGAAAAATAATTATTGATTCTTTCTACTGCTTTTGCTTGGTTGCCAATTCTGTGCTAAGGTCTACCTTAGCCACTTTCCCAAGTCATGTGAAGCTTTCCCACCCATATCGTGACTTTGATGTGGTTTTAAAGGTTGACTTCAGAGACACCTGAGTTGCTGCTAGAATTATAGAACTGGAGCACATGGGGTAGAAGAAGGGGAGTTAGAGATGAGATACAAAGGAAAAAAAAAGATTTTTGTCAGATGTTATTCAGCAATACTGGAGTAGGAAATGGGAACCACTCCAGTATTCTTGCCTGGGAAATCTCATGGACAGAGGAGCCTGGTGGGCTGCTGTCCATGGAGTCACAGGAGAGTTGGGCATGACTGAGTGACATTTGTCCGTCCAGTCTTCTTACAATCCCGTTTCATGTTTCATGCCTACAGGAAGGAGTAAAAGGCCTCTCAGCCACCCATGGATGGCAGCTCTCAAGTCTATGGACACATCAGATGACAGATGATCTCCCCGAGTTTGATCAACTCTGCTCTACAATTCCACTGGTTAATTAACCAGAGGAAAAGCACTCAAGCTACAAGGTGAAGAATTTGAGGTGTGCATGAGGAAAGTTTCCCATCTTTAGGAAGCCAATCAATAGGAAATACCTTGAATTTAATTGACAACTTGTCTCTCCTAATCTCTTGGTATGGAGGGGTGAAGGAGGGCTGACTGACACTTATTGTTATTAATAACAAGGAACAGATCATCTCACAAACAGTATCCTATTAGGCACCATAAGAGCCCAGCCAGGTAAGTATAATAAGCTGATATATTCAGAAAAGAATCCAGGATTGTTCAGGTTAAACACATTATTACCCAAGGAAATGTTATTAGGAAATGGTAGAAATAACCTCAAACCTAACCTCTGATTTTCCCACCATATTATGTTTTGATTTTTAAGATATGCATGTAGGCTCAGAAAATTCTATTGGTTACAGCTCAAAGCAGGTAGACAGACTAAATTAATGTTCACAGAGTCCCTTTCAGTCCCAGACATCTGTGAGACTATGATATACAACAAATTATTTTCTCTGCAAACCCAACCCTAGGGTACATTGTACAGATTTCTTTCCCCCGCATTTTCAGCTGTCAGCTCCTTGACTGCCCCTCACGGTCACTTTGCAAGTCTTGATTGCCAAGCATTTATTTTCTTCTCCCAGTTTGTCTGGAAGACAGAATGCCTCAGGAAGGGATTGTTGGGGCTTTTGATATAAGGCACATGAAATATTTGTAATTAAGGATTGTATTTTTGTACCCAATAAATGGCTGAGAGAAGTCCTGTGATCGAAAGTTTTAGAAGATAATTGAATGTGTCAACTGGATCAAAAAATCATGCACTTGCTCCACCTCTGCAAACTGTGATGAATAGTCTATTGTCTGGAGAATTTGCTAGGCATTTCCTTTTGCATTGTAAAATTACTGTAGCCTTTGTCACTGAATTTTTGGTTTACAACTCAAAGAAACTCTTGGGCTAGGAGTTACCTTCTTTATGCCAGATACTGCCTCTCAAATAATAAAAATAATAATAATTCTAAACTTCAATTTATTTCTACCATTATCCCAGTTGAAGAATTTTTTTTTAAAGAACATTTATCTGGTTAAAAATGGGGCATATCTCATGTTTGAATAAAAATTAGCATTCCTCTATCTGAATAATAAAGTGAGAGTAAAAGCACTTATTCTTCATTATTTATGTTTCCAATTGTGTCCTTTGTATAACTGCTTTGAAGCAGAGGCACCTTATTAAAATGAACAATCAATAACAGCGATAGAATTTCCAGGCAGAAGAACAAAACAAAATATAAATTAAAACTTCCTATTAAACCCCAGCAGTGTATAGTGTGCCTGACCAAGAAGAATTGAGCTTGTTTAAATGTATATAAATCAGAGAAAATAGGAGGTGGAAGAGGAAAGAGAAGAGATCAAACTGAGACAAGACCGAGGTGAGAATTTCCCAAGCTCTCAAAAAGAGTGGCAGACATAACAAAGGAAAAGATCAATGGGGATTTCACATACAAATTATATTTTCTCTCAAAATTGCTTAACAGCAAATAAACCAGGGGAAATACTTGCTCTGAACAGGACAAAGGGTGATATACTTAATAAGAAAAGAGCTCATGCCAAAAGGTAATAAGAAAACCATCAAGTTCCCAATAAATACAGGGGGAAAAGGACAAAGACAATTTAAAACACAGACACATTAGTGGCTAATAAACATTTGAACATTTTTCAGCCTCACTCATTATCAACGAAATAGAAATTCGAATAACAATGAGAGGCTATTTTTAACCTGCCAGATTAATAGAACTGTAACAAATGAGTGTTTGATACTGGAGGTTAAGTGCAATGACCAAGACACACTCAGCACAGCTGGAAGGGTTAACAGAGTGGCTGGAGCCTTCCGCAGAGGAAAGGGGAGGATGTGAGAGCCTTTAAAATGCTTGTGATATTTGCAATCCTCACCTCCAAAATGCTGTTTCTGGGATTCTACTGATGGAAATGATCTGAAATGAAGGCACAGTTTTCTGCCACAGATTTTCATCGCAATGCTGTTTGTAATATTAAAATTTGGAAACATACTGTTTCCAAAAATAAGGGTTATATCAATTACATCGGAATAAAAAAATGTAGCCACTCAAAATATCTGTAAAATATTTTGAATAATATTATAAAATGCCTAGGTTTTAGTGTAAAATGTGAGAGTATAAAATTTTATATGTAGATTGAGATCAAAGATGTAAAATAGGTATAAAAAATGACTGGAATGATTTATAATAAAATATTAATCATGATTTTACTTGGCCAGCGAGATTACAGGGAGGGTGGCCATGTAATTTGTTTTCCAAGTGGGGACACTTGGGAGGTGAGAAGAGAGCCAGATCAGAGGTTAGAAACGGAATTGTTCCAGTTAGGTGGTCATACTTCTCCCAGATCACCTTCAAATGAATTTTTGCTCAGCTCCTCCATTCAAAATTTCTCAAAAATCTTTTCCCCCAGTGCTCATTGCAGCAGGACATGGAAGCAACCTAAGTGTCCTTCTAGAGAAGAATGGCTGAAGAAGAGGTAGTAGGTCTATATAACAGAATACTTCTCGGCCGTAAGAAAGGATGAAATAGTAGTATTTGCAGTGACGTGGCTGAACCTAGAGACTGTCACACTCAGTGAAGCAAGTCAGGCAGAGAAAGACAAACATCCTAAGATATTGCTTACATGTGGAATCTTAAAAAAAAGGTACAAATGAATGTACTTACAAAACAGAAATGAAGTCACCGATGTAGTGACTTACAGCATTTAATTCTCACAGAAACACCAAAAGGTGGGTTAAAAAGATATTCACAACTTGTTATGGAGATAAGGAAAGGAACCCAAGAGATTAAAGGACTTGTCCAAGGTCATGTTAACCAATAACTTGTCAGTAAGTGGTACCTGGGTCTTCCCAGGTGGTTCAAGTGGTGAAGAGCCTGCCTGCCGATGCAGGAGACTCAGGAAGGAGATGTGGGTTCGATCCCTGGGTCAGGAAGATCCCCTGGAGTAAGAAATGGCTACCCGACTCCAGTATTCTCGTCTGGGAGATTCTATGGACAGAGGAGCCTGGTGAGCTCCAGTCCATGAGGTCACAAAAGAGTCAGGCGCAGCTGAGCACAAATGGTACCTACCTCCGAAGAGTCCAGTCTAGCTTTCTTTCTCACACCGTGTTGACACTCCCGAGAAGTATGGCTTGGTGGGGACAGCGTGGGAACTGGGTTCATTCATATTTGGCTCTCCTACTGACCACCTTCGTGACTTTTGGCACGTCACCTACCTTCTCTGCAACCTGAATGCCTCATTTGCAGAATAGTATGCTGACATCAATGACTCTGAGGCAGTCAGTTAATATTTGGTAAGTGGATGAACAAATGATTCTGGTTGTTAGAATAAACTGAGATTGTGTATATAAAATCTCTTGGCATTTTTTGGCACTCAATAAAAAGTAGCTATAGGTGACCCTGGAAAGAAAGTCTCATATCAGCAGAGGCTCCTAATGAAAGACTAATTTTGATACGCTAGTTAGAATTCAGTGTTAGGATGTACTGAGCTCTCTGATACTAGATGATTAGCTGGAAGGGAAATGAACAAAATAAAAACAATGATCTAGGTATTTCCAAAAAGCAGAGCTGTCACTTTGCCAACAGAAGTTCATATAGTCAAAGCTATGGTTTTTCCAGTAGTCATGTAAGAATGTGAGAGTTGCACCATAAAGAAGGCTGGGCTCTGAAAAACTGATGCTTTCAAATTGTGATGCTGGAGAAGACTCTTGAGAGTCCCTTGGACTGCTAGGAGATTCAACCAGAGGAATCAACCTTGAATGTTCATTAGTTCTGATGCTGAAGTTGAAGTTTGATACTTTGGCCACCTGATGTGAAGAGATGACTCATTGGAAAAGACCCTGATGCTGGGAAAGATTGAAGTCAAAAGGATTAGGGGGTAGCAGAGGATGAGATTGTCATATAGTATCATAGAATCAGTGGACATGAGTGTGAACAAACTGGGAGATACCGAAGGACAGGGAAGCCTGGTGTGCTGCAGTCCATGGGGTCACAAAGAGGTGGACATGACTGAGCAACTGAGCAACAAAAACAAAGCATTTCCAACATCTGAAAACTTGCTTTTGTGCAAAAGACCTAGATGCCCCACCATCCACCCAGGGTCACCCAGAAGCTCAGGTCTAAGTAGCAGCTCCTCTCATTAGCCCTCTTAAAACTCTCAAAGTGTGTCTCACACACCCTTTTACTCCAGGCTTTGGTGTTATGTACAAAAACATCAGCTTTTCAAAGCTAATCTCTTCTTGAATTTTTGACATGCATATAGCACTGGTGAATTTACAACAACCTCTGGGATAGCATAGATTTTCTCAAGAAGAATGTAAAAACCATCCAGCTAGCAGGTCAAGTTAGAAATCCACATTCATCTAAGTTGGTTTGTGCCTAAATGCCCTCTGAGGTTTTACTTAGTTTTCAACTTGTTCGTACTGTGAAATTCCATCTTCTAAATGTTAAATCACTGAGCCATGAAAAGATGTTGCATGACCGCAGCTAGCAAGCAGTGTCAGTTTTCCTGTAATGGTCTGTATGTGTGGTGCTAGCTGTGGGAAATTTTGGAATGGCTTTCTAAATATTGTGGCATCCTTCTCCTTTAATATGTGAGTCATCACTGCAATTTATTGAGGATTAGTGTGCATCAGATTCTGTTAGCTACCCTTGTGGTGTTTCATTTAATCTTTACAGTACCCCCCTTGAGATAGAATTAGTGTCATCCTTTTGTGGAAAAGGAAGCAGACCCAAATAGCTTTTTCAAGGCTAAACAACCATAAGTGGCAGAGCTAGAACTTGAGCCTAGCGCTGTCTGATTTCAATGCTAGTTCTTTTTCCTCACTTCTATGATTCAAAGCAGGGCTGAGGGGACTCTTCTATGACAAGTCTGGAACATGGAATCCAAGGAAGAAGATGGACTCTCATCTTACTGATACGCATAGTCCTATAGTAGTAGGTGCTGTGGTTTCCCTAAGTCCTGATGACTTGCTTATCAAAGAATGTACTCAGCTTCTCAGTTGCATCTGACTCTTTGCACCCCCATGGAACCCCCAGTCTCCTGTGTCCACTGGATTCTCCAGGCAAGAATACTGGAGTGGGTTGCCATTTCCTTCTCCATGTCAAAGAACACAGCCCCATTATAACTGGAGAGGACTGGGTACTGGCACACCTTCCAAGGAGGAGGTCAAGTGTACTTGTGTTGACCCCAGCCTATGTCTACCCAAAACAGGCTGCCCATAGGCGGTCTGGAGGAGCAGAGAATAGTTTTCTAGATTTTTCTTCCATCACCAAGGTAAGGCGCTCTCTGCTGCTCTATCATGGTTCTTTATTTAGCAGAGCAATTCTGTTCTGCCAAAATATACATTCCAAATATAAGTGCTTAACATAATGATGATAATATAACCAAAACAACAGATAACTCTTAGGTAACCTCCAATAGTGAGCCCCAGACATTGGAAGAGGGAAGAAATATAAACATGTTGCTGCCCTTGAGGGCCAGGTACCTTTGAAGGTGAGAGAAGTGTCTCTTGCTCATTTTCCTTTGTCTTTAGAGCCATTTAGATCTTCAAAGTAACTGAAATTTGGCCCCTAAGTCTTGAATTCTTCCTACTTTTAAAATACACTCCCTTTATCATAGTCTAAGACACCAGCATCTCTCCACAAGCCTGTTTGGGCCACCAGTCTAGGCTTCATTTCTCCCCCTGTCCCCCTATAATTTATTTTCTTCAAAGCAACCAGAGTGTCCTTTCAAGCACGTAATTCACATACTTTGGGGGACAGAATTTACTTTCTAAAGATGACTGCACCAGTGGGTCTTGTTCCATGTGCTCTTACAAGGTAATACTGAGACCCCACCATCACCACAAGGTTCTATATTCCCTCCTCTTGACACTGAGCACGCTTTGGGATGGACTCCGTGAATAAAACACAACAGACTTTCAAGACTAAGTTAATAAAGGTGATACAAGCTACCACCAGGCTCTCTCTCTTGAAACGCTTGTGTTGGGAATCCAGCTGCCATCTGTGAGGAAGCCAAGAAGGCATATGGAAGGGCTTGGTGCAGTCCAGCTGAGGTTGCCTTGTAAAGCTGACATTCCCCACTAGACATGTGAGTGAGCAAGCTTTCAGATGACTGCCATTCCCAGCTTTATCCCATATCCCAGCTGAGCAGAGATGAGCTGACTCACCTGCCCATGTAGTGGGTCTCTGAGCAAAACAGATAGTGTCATTGTGTCAAGAAACTACATTTAGGGGATATTTGTTATACAGCAACAGGAAAGTAGAACTCCATCCCTCCCTTGCTCAAAATCCTCCAATGATTTTCCAGTGCCATGTGGGTGGTTTAGCCAGTGGCGGTCCCTCCCATCTCTTCAGCCCTCTGAAGAGGGCTACACCGACATACACTGAAGGCCACTGAGGTGTAGCCACATTTCCTTTTGCTCCATGGGATCCACTGAGCCTGTTCCAACCTCAGGGTCTCTGTTCTCACTGCTCCTTCTGCCTGAGTGCTATCCCTTGGAACTCACACAGCTGGATTCTTGTCATAATTCAGGTTCTGGTTCAAACATTCTTCCTTTTCTGATCGCCAGAACTGGCCTCTGGGTTCCCTTCAGACTGAAGGAGCACACATATAAGGTTGCATGGTCAGTGTGACATTTTTTTTTCCCCCAGCCATGCTCAGCTGCAAAGTTGTAGGCTTGGAATAGGTGCAGAGTGGAATTTGTTTTAAACAGACTTAGAGCCTTATCCAGAGAAGGCGATGGCACCCCACTCCAGTACTCTTCCTGGAGAATCCCATGGATGGAGGAGCCTGGTGGGCTGCAGTCCATGAGGTTGCTAAGAGTCGGACACGACTGAGCGACTTCACTTTCAGTTTTCACTTTCATGCATTGGAGAAGGAAATGGCAACACTCCAGTGTTCTTGCCTGGAGAATCCCAGGGATGGGGGAGCCTGGTGAGCTGCCGTCTATGGGGTCGCACAGAGTCAGACACGACTGACGCATTGCAGCAGCAGCAGAGCCTTATCAGGTGGACTCAGTGCTCTGAACCCCTTTGAAAGGGACTCTGCATCAGTAATTATTTCTCCCCACAGAGTCTCCAAAGGTGCTTTGCTCCAGGACAATATGCTAATGATGAGGTAGTCACTGTCTCAAAGATGTGTTTATCAGGTTCTGTTTGAGTGTTTGGCTCACTGGCAGTGAAAGAGAGAAAGAGAGAGAATCTTGGTATACAAATGCTGTGGTTCTCTTTAAGCATTTTTGATTCTCTATTTTCCAAAATTTACTTGTTGATTGTCCACTCTCATCAAGGAGGCTACATTCCAGTGGAAGGGGCAGATGCTAGGCAGACAATATATCAAATAGAGTATGTCACTGTGTGATGATATAGGAGGGAAGGTGATCAATCATACAGTCATGTCTGACTCTTTGAGACCCCATGGACTGTAGCCTCCCAGTCTCCTCTGTCCATGGGATTTCCCAGAAAGAATACTGGAGCATGTTGCCATTTCCTTCTCCAGGGAATCTTCTCAACCCAAGGATCAAACTTGTGTCTCTTGCATCTCCTACACTGGCAGGCAGATTCTTTACCACTAAAGCCACCTGAGAAGCCCTAGGAGGGAATGGGAGAGGCTTAATAAATAAACGTATCGGTCACGCACTATCCATGGATGAATGCCCCAGGAAGAAGTGGCAAGCATGTAATGCTTAAGAATCAGCAAAAAAAGAGTATGACTGGAGTTCAGTGAGAAAGAGAAGGAGATAGGATTCCAGAAAAACCATAATTAGATCTTATATAGACTTTCCCTCATACCCTGAGTGAGGTGGGAAATGGCTCAGTTTCATGGTGACACATCTCATTGCTGGCTTAGGAAAAGCAGCAGAAAGATAAAGAACAGGAAGTCTAATTAAGAGATGTTTTCAGTGATCCAGAAATGGATCCAGGAGTAGAGGTTTGTATGAAGACCTTAAAGCCTGGAGTAGTGATTAGTGGTCAAATTTTGGGTACAGGCTGTATATTGTCATCCCGCTTACTTAACTTATATGCAGAGTACATCTTGTGAAATGCCAGGTTGGATGAAGCACAAGCTGGAATCAAGATTGCTGGGAGAAATAGCAATAACCTCAGATATGCAGATGACACAACACTGATGGCAGAAAGCAAAGAAGAACTAAAGAGCCTCTTGATGAAAGTGAAAGAGGAGAATGAAAAAGTTGGCTTAAAACTCAACATACGGAAAACTAAGATCATGGCATCTGGTCCCATCACTTCATGGCAAATAGATGGGGGAACAATGGAAACAGTGAGAAAATTTATTTTCTTGGGCTCTAAAATCACTGCAGATGGTGACTGCAGCCATGGAATTAAAAGATACTTGCTCCTTGGAAGAAAAACTATGACCAACCTAGACAGTATATTATAAAGCAGAGACATTACTTTGCTGACAAAGGTCCATCTAGTCAAAGTTATGGTTTTTCCAGTGGTCATGTATGGATGTGAGAGCTGAACTATAAAGAAAGCTGAGTACTAAAGAATTGATGCTTTGAACTGTGGTGTTGGAGAAGACTCTTGAGAATCCCTTGGACAGCAAGGAGATCCAATCAGTGAATTCTAAAGGAAATCAGTCCTGAATATTCATTGGAAGGACTGATGCTAAAGCTGAAACTCCAACACTCTGGCCACCTGATACAAAGAACTGACTCATCTGAAAAGACCCTGATGCTGGGAAAGATTGAAGGCAGGAGGAGAAGGGGACAACAGAGGATGAGATGGTTGGATGGCATCACTGACTCGATGGACATGAGTTTGAGCAAGCTCTGGGAGATGGTGATGGACAGGGAAGCCTGGTGTGCTGCAGTCCATGGGGTCCCAAAGAGTCAGACATGACTGAGCGACTGAACTGAACTGAATGCAACACTTACTGATGGATTGGATATTCAAGAAGAGAAAAATGGTGTCAATGGAGACTTTGAGTTTTTATCCTGAGCAACTGTGAGAATGGAGTTGCCATAGACTGCAATGAATGAGATGCTAAGTGGAGCAGGACTGGGGGATAATTAGAAGTGTCAGGAATTATATTTCATGCAGGCTATGTTTCAAATGTCTTAATATATATTAGACAAGCAGCATTATACAGGCAGCTGAATATAAGAGTATAGCTTTGTAGGAGATAATTAGGCTGGTGATATAAATTTGGTAGTTAGTTATCAGGGCATAAATGGTATCTACAATCATGTGATCAGAAAATCTCACTAAGAAATGGATGTCGATAGAGGAATGTAGTCCAAGGAGTGAGACCTGGAAATTTCCAACATTTGGAGATAGGAGAGAATGGGTACACTGACTGACTAATGAGGATTGACCCCTGAGGTGTGAAAACTAAGCACTGAGAGGGTAGCAGGTAGGAAGGTCAGAGGTCAACAAGCATCATGAGGAAATAAAAAACAAACTAACAAAAAAAGTCTGCCACTTGCAATTTATTTTCTCCCGATGCTTGGGGACCTCTGGCCTTCCTACCTGTTACACTCATTATCTGCCCAGTCACTCAGTCGTGTCTGACTCTTTGCAACCCCATGGACTGCAGCCTAGCAGGCTCCTCTGTCCATGGGATTCTCCAGGCAAGAACACTGGAGTAGTTTTCATGCCCTCCTCCAAGGGATCTTTCTGACGCAGGTATTGAACCTGCAACTCCTGCATCTCCTACATTGCAGGTGGATTCTTCACCACTGAGCCACCAGGGAAGCCTGAAAACTAAGTATAAGAATAGATAAAAAAAAAGAGGTGGCACATATATACAATGGAATATTACTCAGTCATAAAGAAGAATGAAGTTGGGTTATTGGTAGAGATTTGGACAGACCTACAGTCTGTCATACAGAATGAAGTAAGTCAGAAGAAGAACAAATATCATGTATTAACATATGTATTTGGAATCTAGAAAGATGGTAAAGATAAATCTATTTCTAGGGCAGGAATAAAGATACACATGTAGAGAACAAACATGTAGACACAGCAAGGAAAAGGAGAGGGTGGGATGAGTTGGGAGAGTAGCATTGATGTGTGTATACTACCGTGTGGCAGGTAGCTAGCTAGTGGGAAGCTCAGCTTGCTGCTCTATGATGACCTAGAGGGCTGGGATGGGGTGGGACGGAGGGAGATCTGAGAGGGAGGAGATATATGTACGCAAATAGCTGATTCTCTTCGTTGTACAGCAGAAACTAACACAACATTGTAAAGCAGAAAAAGAATGTCCTCGGAGAAGGAAGGCACAACCAACTACTTGAAACATTAATGAACAAAGTGCGATGCGTGTTGAGCATTTCCTGTTGGATTTGGAGCTGAGGAGATACTTGATATCCTTGACAGGAGCTATTTCAGTGGTGATAAAAAGATGAAAATCAGAATGACAGTGGGGTCAGGAGAGGAAAGGAGGAAGGGAAATGCAGTGACTTTATTTGACTATATTTATCCTGTAAAAGCTTCTCTGGTGGCTCAGCTGGTAAAGAATCCACCTGCAATGTGGGAGACCTGAATTCCATCCCTGGGTTGGGAAGATCCCCTGGCGAAGGAAACGGCTGCCCACTCCAGTATTCTGGCCTGGAGAATCCCATGGACCCCATGTGTCACAAAGAGTCAGACATGACGGAGTGACTTTCACTTTTGCTCTCTTTTCATCCTGCAAAAAGAGCATAGACATGGATGCAGTTGCTAAAGAGGGATATGTGGCAAGTGGAGATCTTTAAAAAATCAGAGTCCATAAATAGTCGTTTCATGTGTGCAAAGGGCACAGTGAGAGGAGAAGCTAAAGATGAAAAAAGACTTTGCTAATGGCTTCCTTGAGTTCCAAAAGCACAGAGAAAGGGAGGCAGGAGTTGCGGGTGGCAATGTGGTCAGATTAGGTCACATGCAGAGCTTTACAGACAGATGACAGGAGAGTCTTTAACTTCTTGTGGGAACTGATGTAGAACAGGAAAGCGGGCTTATGAAATTAGCCACAAATATGACTGTTTGATCTCAGATCCATTCTCTGCAATTCTCCATGTCTTGAGAGTCTAGCTTCCTTGCAGGTTGGACCATTAAGAGGCTATTGGTCATCCGAATTCCCACTGATCAAAACCAGTGGGAAAGTAGCTCTAGCAGGAGATCAGAAAGCAGGAGGAGAGAGAGGCTGGTATTCTCCCAGCTTCTTCCCGTGCTGGTAATGGCTGTATTTCTTTAAGCCCCCACTCTGTGGGCAGTACCTCTCCTATGGCTCCAGCTCATGATGGTCAAGCGTTGGTGATTCCTTCTGCCTTTGCTAATCCCTTGGTAATCAACATTCTTGTTGGTTCTCACATTTCTGTTCATATCTCAGCCATCAGCCTCTTCACTAAATTTCTCCAGTTAAATGGCCACTTGATTCCATGCCTGGATTCTGGTGGTCTTTCCTTCTACTGCTAACAGAGTTACCACATATCTAGGTGCATCCGGTCCCATCACTTCATGGGAAATAGATGGGGAAACAGTAGAAACAGTGTCAGACTTTATTTCTTTGGGCTCCAAAATCACTGCAGATGGTGACTGCAGCCATGAAATTAAAAGACGCTTACTCCTTGGAAGAAAAGTTATGACCAACCTAGATAGCATATTCAAAAGCAGAGACATTACTTTGCCGACTAAGGTCCATCTAGTCAAGGCTATGGTTTTTCCAGTGGTCATGTATGGATGTGAGAGTTGGACTGTGAAGAAGGCTGAGCACAGAAGAATTGATGCTTTTGCACTGTGGTGTTGGAGAAGACTCTTGAGAGTCCCTTGGACTGCAAGGAGATCCAACCAGTCCATTCTGAAGGAGATCAATCCTGGGATTTCTTTGGAAGGACTGATGCTAAAGCTGAAGCTCCAGTACTTTGGCCACCTCATGCGAAGAGTTGACTCATTGGAAAAGACACTGATGCTGGGAGGG
>SJYQ01002610.1:357346-397297 GCA_006410935.1 Redunca redunca | reverse complement strand
TTGGACTGCAAGGAGATCCAACCAGTCCATTCTGAAGGAGATCAATCCTGGGATTTCTTTGGAAGGACTGATGCTAAAGCTGAAGCTCCAGTACTTTGGCCACCTCATGCGAAGAGTTGACTCATTGGAAAAGACACTGATGCTGGGAGGGATTGGGGGCAGGAGAAGAAGGAGACGACAGAGGATGAGATGGCTGGATGGCATCACGGACTCGATGGATGTGGGTCTGAGTGAACTCCGGGAGATGGTGATGGACAGGGAGGCCTGGCGCACTGCGATTCATGGGTAGTAAAGAGTTTGACACGACTGAGCGACTGAACTGAACTGAACTGAGGCGTGCCCAGTACTGTTCTGATTTCCATGATTCATGCCCGTGTGATTATTAACAGCATACTCTTTATTCTCACAATTATTCTAGTTTTGTTAAATAATAAAGCCGTCATACTCTTGGTCCCCTGGTTCCATTTATTATGATCCTAAGTACCCACGAATGTGAATGTGCTGATAGCCTTCCTCTGGCCGGTGTCTTCTCGGTCTCTTACAGTCTTTCCTGTGAACTGAGATTCTGGGTATCTAAGATAGGGGGAGGGAAAGGAAGAACATAGTTTGGTCTTAATATTCATTCTCCCAACACATGAGGGTAAAAGCAAATGAAAAACCAGAATGCACCTTGTTTATGATGTACATTTTCCCATCTTAATCATGTATAATGAAGAGCTACTTCCCTGGGGCCACTGGTTCCTTAGCTTCCTACCGTCACTTATTTGAGATATGAATAAAGCCAACTTGAAGAATGGCGCAGGTGAATGGACAAACGTCAAGTGGCATCAAACCTCGAGCACATTAACTAAGCTCTGTTGGCCACGATTTCCACCTGTAAATGGGAGGATTAACAGTACCTACCTAAAGGTGTGACTAGGATTAAATGAGTTAGGATATAAAGATGTTTAAAAAAGTGCCTAGCACATAGTCACCACTGTGCAGTTGTAACTCTATCACACACACACACACAGTGATGGAGAAAGATGGGGATGGGATTTAACAGTCATGCTGCAGAGACAGGAAAGTAATTCTCCTCTACTGAGAGGAGCATGATACTCTTCATGCTCTCATGTAGTAAATTGTGTTACAGATCCATGTAGTTTGTTGAAACAAGGGGCTATTTCCTGTCTGGAAAGAGTGTGCCTTTCTAGGAAAAGGAAGAAAAGGAAGCTGACACTTGCTTTAATTCAAGACTCATCAGAGCAATCTACCTTTGAGAGTAGCCACCTTGGGAAATGTGGGACAGTTTCTAGAACCTGTACACAATTTTGGTTTTGTTCTTGTTAACCAAACAAATGAAATCAACATTCATTTTTATGAACTGACATAATTTCTGGGTTAGAGGTTGTGCAGTAGAAGGGTGTATCAGTGTGGGTCCCACCCAAAGAGAAACACTACAAAGTAATTTGGACAGAGGAAGTGTAAACAGAATTAATCATTAAGTTATGATGAGGAGGAACAAAAAAGATAGAAAATCCTAGGGAGTTTGAGATGGACATGCACACACGGCTATGTAGAATAAATAACTGACAAGGACCTAATGTATAGTACAGGGAACTCTGCTCAGTATCATTTAATAGCATAAATGGGAAAGGAATTTGAAAAAGAATAGATTCATGTATAACTGAAAAAGAAGAGACACATGTATAGCTGAATCACTTTGCTGTACACCTGAAACTATCACAACATTGTTAATCAGCTATGTGAATGTTGTTCAGCTGCCGAGTTGTGTCTGACACTTTGCAGCCCCATGGACTATAGCACGCCAGTCTCCTCTGTCCTCCACTATCTCCTGGAGTTTGCTCAAATTCATGTTCACTGAGTCAGTGATGCTATCTAACCACCTTATCCTCTGGCACGCCTTTCTCCTTTTGCTTTCAATCTTTCCCAGAACCAGTGTTTATTTCAGGGTTGGCTCTTTGCCTCTGGTAGCCAAAGTATTGAAGCTTCAGCTTCAGCAACAGTCCTTTCATTGAATAATCAACTATACTCCAATATAAAGTGAAAAGTTTTAAAAAGGAAATAAAACCCTAAAGGTACCCTGGCACTGCTGTAGAGTACCCCAAGAAGCACCAGCTTGAAAGAGGTTCCAATCTTATTGGAGAAGGTGTGGGTGTAGCCCAGTGAGTGGCAGAGAAGCACTCTGGCTTACAGAACACCCTAGGTGATACCTAGTTCAGTTGCTCAGTCATGTCCAATTATTTGCGGCCCCATGGACTACAGCACACCAGGCATCCCTGTCCATCACCAACTTCCAGAGCTTACTCAAACTCATCCATTGAGTCGGTGATGCCATCCAACCATCTCATCCTCTATTGTCCCCTTCTCCTCTTGCCTTCAATCTTTCCCAGCATCAGGGTCTTTTCCAGTGAGTCAGTTCTTCACATCAGGTGGCCACAGTATTGGAATTTCAGCTTCAGCATCAGTCCTTCCAATGAACACCCAGGACTGATCTCCTTCAGAATGGACTGGTTGGATCTCCTTGCAGTCCATGGGACTCTCAAGAGTCTTCTCCAACACCACAGTTCAAAAGCATCAATTCTTCGGTGCTCAGCTTTCTTTATAGTCCAACTCTCACATCCATATATGACTACTGGAAAAACCATAGCTTTGACTAAATGGACCTTTGTCGGCAAAGTAATGTCTCTGCTTTTTAATATGGTGTCTAGGTTGGTCATAGCTTTTCTTCCAAGGAGCAAGCGTCTTTTAATTTCATGGCTGCAATCACATCTGCAGTGATTTTGGAGCCCCAAATAGTAAAAATCTCTCGCTGTTTCATTGTTTCCCCATCTATTTGCCATGAAGTGATGGTATCAGATGCCATGATCTTAGTTTTCTGAATTTTGAATTTTAAGCCAACTTTCTCACTCTCCTCTTTCACTTTCATCAAGAGGCTCTTTAGTTCTTCACTTTCTGCCATAAAAGTGGTGTCATCTGCATATCTGAGATTATTGATATTTCTCCCAGCAATTTTGATTCCAGCTTGTGCTTCATGAGCCCAGCATTTCACATGATGTACTCTGCATGTAAATTAAATAAGCAGGGTGACATTATACAGGCTTGAAGTACTCCTTTTCTGATTTGGAACCAGTCAGTTTTTCTACATCCAGTTCTAACTGTTGCTTCTTGACCTGCATACAGATTTCTCAGGAGGCAGGTCAGGTGGTCTGGTATTCCCATCTATTGATGAATTTTCCATAGTTTGTTGTGATCCACACAGTTAAAAGTTTTGGTGTAGTCAATAAAGCAGAAGTAGATGTTTTTCTGGAACTCTCTTGCTTTTTCAATGATCCAACGGATGTTGGCAATTTGATCTCTGGCTCCTCTGCCTTCTCTAAATCCAACTTGAACATCTGGAAGTTCAATCCCCAGTCCCCAAGCAAACAAGAACAGGCTGCTTGGGTCCACAAATAGAGGGAGTCAGTGTCCATTTTTGGGGGTGTACAGGCATTTGCATCAGGAAGGCAGGAAAAAACTCTAGGGGTTAGGTGAGCTGAGGCTGGCAATGACACACAGACATAGCTGAGGGGCTCCTACAGATGCAAGGCCTGGAGCACACAGTGCCTGAGATGGTAGCTCCTTGGGAAACAGATTAGATTACTGAGGCTGGTGGGTGTCCAGGCAGAACACGGAGTGATGCTGGAGAGGTGTCTCCCCGCAGGCACTAAAACACCTGTGCATGTGGCTCAGGCTGGTCCACACCCAGATGGGGCCACGGGATCACTAGAGCAATTCTGCAGGTGTTAGGGCATTTCTTTTACTCTCCTGTTTATCTATCAGGTGAACCATGCCAATTTCCTTTTTTTTCCCATTAATATTAAACATTAAATATTTTTAAGTTGGACGACAATGGCTTCACAATGTTGTATTAGTTTCTGGTGTGCAAAGCATGAATCAGCTATATGTTTACATGTATCCCCGCCTTGCTGAACCTTCCTTCTCCCCATCCCACCTCGCTAGGTCATCACAGAGCCAAGCTGAGCTCCCTGGGCTATGCAACAGCTTCCCACTAGCCATCTGTGTTATAGACAGGAGTGTAAATATGTCAGTGCTACTCTTTCAACTCACCCCACCCTCTCCTTCCCCTGCTGTGTCCACACGTCCATTGTCTACATCTGTGTCTCCATTCCTGCCCTGCAAATAGGCTCATCTGTACAATTTTTCTAGATTCCATGTACATGAGTTAATACACAATATTTGTTTTTCTGTCTCTGACTTACTTCACTCAGTGTGACAGACTCTAAGTTCATCCACGTCACTAAAAATGACCCAATTTCATTCCTTCTTATAACAGTAATATTGCATTGTACCTGTGTACTACATCTTCTTTATCCATTCACTTGTTAATGGATATTTAGGTTGCTTCCATGTCCCGGCTTTTGTAAATAGTGAGGAAATGAACACTAGGCTATATATTTCTTTTTGAATTATGGATTTCTCAGAGTACACAGCCAGTAGTGGGATTGCTGGGTCATATGGTAGCTCTATTTTTACTTTTAAGGAACCTCCTCCATACTGTTCTCCACCATAGTTGTATCAATTTACATTCCCACCAATAGTGCAAGAGGTTTGTAACCCTGGTCACACTGACAGCTCTTTCCGGCCATTGTCTGTGGCAGTATTCCAGATGCCATACTGGTAGAGAATACACCAAAAACATTACCTCCTGTGCCTGGCATCCTGGAGAAGAGTTTCCTGGAATTTCTGTCAGCTTTTTGAGCAACTGTACAAGGGTTATATTTAAATTAATGCACTGTGTCCCAAGCAATAACCACTTATGTGTGGTATATAATTGACCTTACTTATTGTTATTATAGTGGATATAGTCTTTCAGGCTATCATCAAGTATATTTTGCATTTTTATAATCATAATATTAAAGACTAGAAAATGTATTCCCAGGTAGCATTGCTGTGAGTGACATGCATTTTCTATCTCATTACCAGGAGGGGTCATTAGATAATCTTCGGATGGCTTTGGGTAAATCTATTTCTTGAAACTGTTCTCCTGGGATAAACAGATAAAGTCATCATTTTGTTCACTGTGGTGTCTCTAACTCTCAAGATGACTGATGGGCCATAATGGTATTCCATGGGGATAGGATGCATTGACTGTGGGGTTGGCTTTTGGTTTCCTTAGCAACCCTTTCCTAGGGACACCATGGCAGCCACATTTATTCAAAGTTAGGATTCTTTAAAAAAAAAAAAGGCAGTGTTTCAACTGAGATTTTATATACCTAAATTAACTTTGCTCAAGAGACATGCATTTTGCATTGGTATCATTTTTTTATGTGTGTTATTTCTCATTAGAATAGCAAATTCTGCCCTCAGAGGAGAATTGGCTGGGAGGGGAGAGTGCTGAGGGTAGATGAGATTAGAAAGGCTTAATAACCCGAGTCCCAAAGAGGAAGTGGTTTTCTCTCAGCTCCATTTTCCAATACAGCCCTGAGGGGAACTAGCTTAGAGTCTAAGCAAACACTGTCAAATACACGGTCTCCTTAGCACCGTGTTATTCAATCTGAGTGGAAATAATGTTGTCTTTCCAATTGTTTTTACCAAAAAAAAGCTGGCCTCTGTGGGAAATGTGTTATCATTTCCTAAACCAGGGTTCTCCAAGCTTGGTGCCATTTGTATTTGTATTTTGGGTCAGGTGATTCTTTGTTGGGAGGGAGGTTACCTTATGTATTATAGGATATTTAGTATTAGTATTCCAGATCTCTGTCCAGTAGATACTAGCATATCCTTTCTCCCACTGTAACAATATTGCCAAATATTTCCTGGGCGGGGCACAAATAGCCCCCCTCTACTTGAGATCTATTGTTCAAAACAAAGGTGAATATCTCTGCCACTCTCCCTTATCTGTCCTTACTCTTCATGTCCAGAATGTTGATTAAAAGGAGCTATGTTGTATTTACATATTGTTTTACAAGTATATATCATTATAACACACTGACTCGATGGGCGTGAGTCTGAGTGAACTCCGGGAGTTGGTGATGGACAGGGAGGCCTGCCATGCTGCGATTCATGAGGTCGCAAAGAGTTGGACGCGACTGAGCGACTGAACTACTGAACTGAACTGATCATTATAACATCATTGTCCTGGTTACCCTTGAGAAGAGATGATTTGACTGATCTTCTGGCCTCAGTGGTTCTCACCTCTGTCAAATTATCTACTCACATTACAGTTTATATTTCTTACATGGCATGTCAGAGGGAAGACACCACTGCCAACACTTCCCAGCCCCCAAATATGAAAATGGAAAGCATAAAAAGGGACCTCCATGGTGACACAGTGGTTCAGACTCCACGATTCCAAGGGGGCATGGGTTCAATCCCTGGTCAGGAAACGAAGATCCCACAGGCTACACAGTATGGTCAAAAAACAAATAAAATGAAAGAACGATAAAATAAAATAAGGCTAAAGAAAGAGCCATGGAGGAATCTACTATGAATTTCACAGGACACAGTGTTACAGAATATTGATCCTACTTGGCCCTACAAATAGCCACAAAGTTAGACACATATGGCAGAGGGGGGATTTATATAACATGTTTAAGCACTAGAAGTTTTCACAAGAATTTTTTTTCAAACAAGGTCTACTAGAACAAAAATTCTTAATCAGTAAAAGAATATGTACAGCTCCTTACACTTCCGTATGACCAAAGCCACATTTTAGATTAAAGATATTCCACTGTAAATCCTTTACGTGGAGAAACATTTTTGTCTGATCTCAAAAAAGTTAGACTTAAAAAGTTTTTCTAGATGCTCCCCAATGCAGTTAGAACTGACCTATGCTGGAACTAAGGTAGCGCTTGAAAACTCTGACGTGAGCTAGCCCCAGCGTCTGCCACGATGCACCCTGGCACATATTCAGCAGTTGTTGGGCTTTGTTGGAACTGGTTTCCGTCTTAGAGATGAGGTCTGTGTGTCAAGGAAAATGGAAAGATCATGGAGTTTTGCATCTGGTTGACTTGAGTCTTAAACCCAACATTGGCTGTGGGATTTCAGGCACCTTATTTAACCGTTTGTACTTCAGTTTCTGGAAAGTAAGAATCTAATTCAACCACTGCCAGGTCATCACAGGAATAGAATATACACAAGTCCCTGAGCCCCTCCCCTGTGGGATGGTTACTCCATGCTGATGAGATATCTGATTCACACGGCCTCAGGCTAACACATCTAGTCCCTCCCCAAGTGGATGACTGGAGCCTTCACGTTTCTTTGAAAAACAACAAATTACCATCTACCTAAGGAAGACATTTCCTTCCCTGGTGGCTCAGATGGTAAAGAATCTACCCGCAATTCAGGAGACCTGGGTGCTATCCCTGGGTCAGGGAGACCCACTGGAAGAGGAAATGGCAACCCACTCCAGTATTCTTGCCTGGGAAATCCCATGGACAGAGGAGGAGCCTGGCAGGCTATGGTCCACAGGGTTGCCAAAGAGTCAGACATGACTGAGCAACTAATACGCAAACACACACAAGGGGTTTCCAAATGGCAATGTCAGCCTGGCTGGGAGCCTACTGAAATAACGGTCCCTGGTTCATTTGCTAGAGAGTCTGATTCAGTGGTCATCTCAATGACTTGGGAGCTGAGCCTTAGAAAACTCTTCAGGAGGTGGTAATGTGGGAAATCTTCACTTTATGAAACATGGGAATTTTCCCTTTTTGAAAACTCACTAATTGGCTCACTTTTTTGCTTGTATGTATGTCATATGATACCTCTTCAAAAGTTTAATTAAAATAAAAGATTTCCCCAGGTGATTCTAATACACAGCCAGGATTGAGAGCCACTGGTTTATATCTTATCCAAGCTCTTTTAAAAGTATAAAGTGGTATATATCATTTCCTCATCTTTGATGAAAGAACTATTGGACCAATATGCTTGGCCAGTGGAAGAGTCACTTCCCAGAGCTTCAGAAGAATGGATCGTGACAATATATAAACAGCATCTGGTCTGAGATTTTCATTTCATAGTTGAGGAATCTGAGAGCTAGGAAAGGGACAGGATTTCTGTAAGTGACCCAGTGAGGAGCTGGAAAATTAGACAGGTGTCCACACGATCATTCCCATCCTGCTTCTATAAAATATAAGTTGCATTGGAAAATGTACCCACCTTTCAAGCACAGTATCAAATGCACAAAAATGTCGGCCTTAGAAAGCTGCTATCTCATTACTGATGGAGAGCTTTGACCAGGGCCAAATGCCTGGAGATAGAGTAATGAATCATTCCTTCCTTTTAGTATCTTATACTGGCCTACATGTTTTCTTTTCCTTGAAACTTCAAGGAAGACAGAGAAAACTCTAATTTTAAAAGATACATGCACCCCAATGTTCATTACAGCCCTGTTTACAATACCCAAGACATGGAAGCAATCTAAATGTCCATCAACATATGAATGGATAAAGAAGATGTGTTACATGTAAACAATGCAATATTACTAAGCTGTTAAAAGGAATGAAATAATACCATTTGCAGCAACATGGACGGACCTAGAAATTATCATATTTAGTGAAGCAAGTCAAAGTCAAATATCATATATCACTCATATATGGACTCTAAAAAATGATACAAATGAACTTATTTACAAAACAGAAATAGACTCACAGACCCAGAAAACAAACTTATGGTTACCAAAGGGGATAGCAGGGTGGGGGAGGGAGGGATGAATTAGGAATTTGAGATTAGCAGATACACGTTACTATATTGGGCTTCCCTGGTGGTTCAGTCAGCAAAGAATGTGGGAGACCTGGGTTCGACTCCTGGGTTGGGAAGATCCCCTGGAGGAGGGCATGGAAACTCACTCCAGTATTCTGGAGAATCCCCATGGACAGAGGAGCCTGGTGGGCTGCAGTCCATGGGGTCACAAAGAGTCAGACATGACTCGGCAACCAAGTACAAGCACAAATGACTATATATAAGGGTGGTGCTTATTTATACCCTGGCGGCACTAGTGTTAAAGAATCCGCTTGCCAATGCAGGCAGATGTAAGCGATGAGGGTTCAATCCCTGGGTCAGGAAGACCTCCTGGAGGAAGGCATGACAAGCCACTCCAGTATGCTTGCCTGGAGAATCCAACGGACAGAGGAGCCTGGTGGGCTACAGTCCATGGTGTCACAAAGAGTCAGTCATGACTGAAATGACAGCACCCAGGCACACACTACTATATATAAAATAGGTAAATAACAAGGACGTACTGTATAGCATGGGTAACTATACTCTATGTCTTGTCATAACCCATAATGGAAAAGAGTCTGAAAAAATATGCAGATATAAATATATGTATAACTGAATCACAAGGCTGTTTACTTGAAACTAGCACAACAATGTAAATTAACTATACTTCAATTAAAAAAAAACTTCAAGCGATAAAAAGTCACAAGAATAAAATGCTATCAAGTTTCTAGCAAAGCACTTTCATTTACGGCAACTGTCTTTGTGAAATCAGAATAAGACCCATCAATTGCTGAACCCTTTCTGAACCTCAAACACTGAGAATGTGGAAGATGGACAATTAGTTGCTCTTATTTCCACTCTGCTCAATTAGAAATTAAAAGTATTAATACTGTTGAGCCAAAGATTGCAGATTGTGCACAAAATGGCACAGTTCTATTTTCCTTCTGTCAAGAGTGGTTAATTTTCTCCTGAGGAAGTCTCACTGTGCACTCTTTTATCCAGCATTGAATAACGGAAAGAAATTGCATATTTCAAGCTTGGTAAGTATGGTATTTATTTGTAATTTCACTTAGGAGATGAACCAGTTAAGACTTACACAAAACGTCAATGTGTCTAAACACAGGGTGTCCAGAGGCAATTGCTCTGATTTTGAGTAGTGGTTTTGTTTCCAACTTGCTACTTTATTCACTTATTTCAGTTGTGGATAAATTGGGTAAGCTAAGTTCACAATACTATAAGAACTTTTTCCCCAATGATGATGAATTAAAAAAAAAAAAAAAAAAAAGGCAGCCAGAGATGGAGAGGTGCTCTGGCAATGTCTTAGTAAGACAGGTGAAATATTAGTCTTAATCAGATAAAATCTTGGATTTTTTTCAGGTAATTTAAATGTTGGGAAAATGAATTCATCACTCAGGAAGACAAATTAAGGAAAAATATGCATACTGTGGATAGGCAGATTGAGAGTAATAAGACTGAGTTTAAAGTGAAGTAGTAAATAATAGTAGTTTGATAATGTGCCCATTTTTCTGATGAAGAAACTAAGGTTCAGAAAAATTTCAGAGCTGAGATTCACTCAGGTCTGCTTAAAAGCTGTACACTTCTCCTCACGCCTCCATAGTGGCTTGTTAGTGAAAAACATTCATGCATTCAAAAATATTGGTAGGGGACCTGGTACAATAATGACTGAAAAAAGACAGTCAGGCAAGGAAGTCATGCAGCGTGAGGAACAGCCAGAAAGCGAGATGGGTATTGTGACAGGAGGAAGACAATGAAAACAAGTAACCCATGTAGTCTAGGGGTAGAGGTCCCCAGAAAAGCACGTGTCCGTGGAATCTATGGGCTTCCCAGTTGGTGCTAGTGGTAAAGAATCCAATGCAGGAGACATAAGAGACACAGGTTCGATCCCTGGGTCGGAAAGATCCCCTGGAGGAGGGCATGGTAACCCACTCCAGCATTTTTGCCTGAAGATCCAGGGACATAGGAGCCTGGTGGGCTACAGTCCACAGGACTGCAAAGAGTTGGACATGACTGAAGCAACTTAGCATGCACGCACATGGAATCTACAGCAGGACTCGGAGGGAAGCATATACCATGACCTGCATTCAGCTTCATCAGGGAAATAACTAACGCGCTCTTAAACACGTTTTACATGCACATCACTGAAATTTCACATCTTATCTTTATATACTCTTTCAGTAGATTGAATGATGGCTCTCAAAAAGGTAGGTCAACTCCCCAGAATTTGTGAACATGACCTTATTCGGAGAGAGTCTTCAGAAATGTAATCAAATTAAGGATCTTAGAGATGAAATCATCTTGAATTACATCCTGAATTATCCTAAACCTTACAAGTAGCCTTAGAAGAGTGGACAGAAAGAGGAGGAGAAGCCATGTAAACACACAAGGCAGGAGCTGCTTGGAGTCCCCTGGAAAAGGCAGAAAGGATTCTCTAGAGGGTCTCAGAAGAGATGTGACTCTCTTGACACCTTGGAGTCAGACTTCTGATTCCCCTGAATATGAGAGAATAAATTGGCTGTTGTAAGTCAATAAGGTTAAGGTAACTTATTACAGCAGCCCTGTGCTCTTATGATCCCCATTTTACAAATGAAAAAGCTCAGTTCAGTTCAGTTCAGTCGCTCAGTCGTGTCTGACTCTTTGCGACCCCATGAATTGCAGCACGCCAGGCCTCCCTGTCCATCACCATCTCCCAGAGTTCACTCAGACTCACGTCCATCGAGTCCGTAATGCCATCCAGCCATCTCTTCCTCGGTCATCCCCTTCTCCTCCTGCCCCCAATCCCTCCCAGCATCAGAGTCTTTTCCAATGAGTCAACTCTTTGCATGAGGTGGCCAAATACTGGAGTTTCAGCTTTAGCATCATTCCTTCCAAAGAAATCCCAGGGTTGATCTCCTTCAGAATGGACTGCCTGGATCATCTTGCAGTCCAAGGGACTCAAGAGTCTTCTCCAGTTCAAAAGCATCAATTCTTCAGCGCTCAGCTTTCTTCACAGTCCAACTCTCACATCCATACATGACCACTGGAAAAATCATAGCCTTGACTAGACGGACCTTTGTTGGCAAAGTAATGTCTCTGCTTTTGAAATGAAGAAACTGAGGCGTAAAATGTGAAGTAGACTCCTCAGTTCGCACAGTCATCAAGAAGTCAAGCCATGTCTGGAACCTGACCACAGAGACCATACTTAGAACCCTACACCAACGTGACCTTCCTGTCTCTGAAAATAAGGCCAGATACCTCAGGCTTCCCAGGTGGCCCTTCTCAATAAGGCTCAATCCACCTTTCTGGACCCTGCTTTCAACATCGGTCAGCCTTCCAGTCACCACAGCCTGGGTTCTAATGGGCCACTTATAAAGTATTTGTGGTGGTGGTGTTCAGTCACTCAGTTGTGTCTGACTGTTTGCAACCCCATGGACTGAAGCATGCCAGGCTTTCCTGTTCTTCATTATCTCCCAGAGCTTGCTCAAACTCATGTCCATTGAGTCTGCAATGCCATCCCGCCATCTCATCCTTTGTTGCCCCCTTCTCCTCCTGCCTTCAGTCTTTCCCAGCATCAGGGTCTTTTCCAATGAGTCAGTTCTTTGCGTCAGGTGGCCAAAGTATTGGAGGTTCAGCTTCAGAATCAGTCCTTCAAATGAATATTCAAGGTTGATTTCCCTTAGGATTGGCTGGTTTGATCTCCTTGTAAAGGATACATTGATAATAAAAACAACTACCATGTATTGAATCTTACCATGTACCAGGCACTGCCTTAAATTCTCTATATTCATTTTGTATTTTCTCCCCCAGAACCTATGCATCTCCTTCTACAAATAAGAGCACTAAGACTTGTAATATCAGTGGGCAAATAATGGAAGTACAGGGCCTTGCTCAAAAGCTGCTTCCTCCATGAAGCTTCCTGGATTTTTCTTACCGTAGAGGGAAGGTCCTACCTCCTCCACCCTCCCACATCTCTTGGAACCCACTTCTAACTCTACCAATCCTTCAGCCCTTCAACAAGTAACTAGTGAGCAAGGACTTTTCACCAGGCACTGAATTTGGGAAAGATTTCATGAAGAGAAAAAAAACACAAGCCCTGCCTTCAAGGAGCTCACAGCCAGGTGGTAAAACAGACGAGAAAAGTATACAGTATACCACAAGGAGGGACAGGCATGCTGCTCAGGACGCCATGCAAATCCCATTCGCTCCCTTGCAGTCCCCACGCGCCTCCTTCTCAGGTCTGTTTCCTGCAGGAAGAGTTGATAGCTCCCGGGTCCCACTTGCCCCACCTGTTATAAAGTTATGTCCTGGAGGGCCTGTCTTTCTCCATCTTACACTCAGTGTTCACCTGACTTGGCTACCTGGGGCAGGCTGATGCCCCTAGACACATGTCTCTTGCTCTCTCTTCTCTTCTAGACTTCTAAACATTTGCTCAGGCAATCTTGCCTCTTCCATGTGCTGTTCAGTGAAACCTACTGAGGGAAGGTCATAAAATTCCAAGAAGAAGTAAGGTCCTTTTGCATTGGCCTTGGCCATCTACTTCTGCCCAGATTCCCAGAGAGCTCATCAGAGGTGTTTGGGCCACAATCTCAGCTCACAATCCTAATAAAACAGTATTTTGGTTCTCCATTGACCGCCATTCCTGGCACATGTCATTCCCTGGAAACACAGTTTGGTCTGTGATGCGGAAGAATCCCACCACAACTCTACTTCCAGCCAGTGTCACCAGCCTCTACAGGATGATCTATCAAATAAAACAGAAGCTACATCTCCTCTGTCTGTGTGCACGGCTGTAAAAAGCCCCAGAGTTGCACTCTCGAGGTTGAAGGCCCAGGGCTGGCCATGTTCTTTCTCAGGAGCCAATTGTGCCATTTGCCTGGTGAGAGGGACAGAGGGCAGTCACAGGTCTGGGTCCTGGCAGTGGGGCTCTGCACAGAGGGACCGTGGAGAGAGAAGACTTGCAAAGCTTGGCACTCTGCCCAGTCTCTCCTTTCTGTAATGCCATAGCGATTTTAATTAAATACTCCCACTATGAACTCGGCTTCCCTGGTGGCCCAGATGGTAAAGAATCTGCCTGAAATTCAGGAGACCGGGGTTTGATCCTGGAGGAGGGAATAGGTTAGGGTTCCCTGGAAGAGGGACTAGCTACCCACACCAGTATTCTTGCCTGGAGAATCCCATGGACAGAGGAGCCTGGAGGGGTACAGTCCATGGAGTCGCAGAGCAGGACACTGCTGAGCGACTAACACGTGGACTCAGCAGCGGCTGCAAAGGCCAAGTGCAGAGCCAGGAGCCTGATGTATAGAGCGTCACCGGTGGTAGTCAGTCTGGAAGGCCCTGCTGGAGGCTGCCAACCCCCCACAGCCTAGGACAGCCTCAGTCTCCCTTCCCCAGCTGGACTCCCCAGGGGCTGGCTGGAGGCAGGCAAGCTTCGCATTGTCAACGCCTCTTGCAAGAGACACTTCCTTGGACTCTACTGGTCTTGGTTCTGAACTGTTTACCAAAGTCCAATTGGGAAAGCTGCCTCATTCACCCCATTAAGCTTTCCTCCTTGTTTCTGCATGGCTGTGGCTGGAAGTTGACTTCTGAAAGAGCTCAGCAGCTGTTGGGAGAGGACAGAAGGGGACAGCTCTAGGAGAGAGGAGACCTGGATTCACAGGCCACAGCACAGGGCAGTGGAAGGACACAGGCTCTGTACCCAGGCCCATGGGCTTTCTCATGCCAGTTCTGGTTTTCACCAGGGCTCAGGACTCAACTTTCCTAGTCTCAGCCTTCTTATACACAAACCAAGAATAAGATCTATTTTACAGGATAATCAAACGGATTAATTGAGACAAAAACTGCACACACCAAGCCTTCAAAAACAGGTAACTATTTTGTCAAACATGTAATGTCCAAGTAAAGGCTGGATAAACCACAGCGTATGGTTTAGTCACTAAGTGCTGTCCAACTCTTTTGAGACCCCCCTGGTCTGTAGCCCACCAGGCTCCTCTGTCCATGGGATTCTCCAGGCAAGATTACTGGAGTGGGTTGCCATGTCCTCCTCCAGGGGATCTTATTGACCCAGGGATCTAACCTCGGTCTTCTGGATTGCAAGTGGATTTGTTACCATCTGAGCCACGTGAGAAGCCCCATGGCATAGCTGCCAAGAAAATGCAAGTATCTATGAACACTTACAATATTTCAGACATTGTACTATGTAATTTTCATAATTGTGTGGGCACAGAGGAAAGTATTTTTCTTCTCCCTCTATTCAGGGAAAAAATTCAAGGGCTCCAAGAGATGGCCACCGTCCCTTCTGCCTCAGCAGCCCCTGCAACTGAATTTGCCGTCCTGGTTGTAGATTCAATTATTATTCAGCAAACCTTTACGCTATGGAAGAAGTTTTCCTCTGAAACCCACTAATGTTGAGCTTGGTCCTATATTCTCTTGACCAAATGGCACAGGGGCAGCAATAGTGTCTGTGATCTGAGTCTAGACCTAAAGGGGTGTGCCTTGTTTCTGCTCATCATTCTGAAAAATTCTTACCTCCCTGGTAGATTCATAGGAAGTCACTACCCTTCACGCCTGGCCCCCAAAGAGGACACATGGGGGAGACTCGCAGCCTGAAACAGGCAGCAAAGCCAACCTGCAAACTTGTGAGCAAAGATAAATGCCTAGTATTATATACCAAGATTCTGTGGTGTTTATTACACAGCAATAGCTGATTTATTCAGTTTTCCAGGGAACTGGATGGAAGGCTGGACATAATTCTCCTCTATTCCTGGATCCTCTAATCTATCTGGGAATGCTGCCATTTCCCTGTACCAAGTATCCAAGCAGGGAGGAAAATGACCAGTATCCTTTCTGGAACAACTCTCAGACATTCTTTCCCTCCTCTCTGCTCATGTCTAGGTTAGACAGAAGAGAAGGCATTGGTTTATCTGTGATTCTGTCCCAACTTTCCCCTCTTACACTTGAACATTTACCTTTTGTATTCTCTGATTCCATTAGGGAAACTTGCCAGTGGGGCGAAGGTGGCATCTCTAGCAGCCAAGGTGAGAAAGGGCTAGGACTTCAGATTTAACTGTCTGCCCTATGTTTTCACTCGTCAGATGTGACAACCATATCACTGTAATTCAGGCATTGTGTAAATGCTCAGGGTAGAGTGGTTGTTGTTGTTCAGTCACTAAGTCATGTCTGAGTCTTTGCGACCCTGTGGACTGCAGGGGTCATGCCAGGCTCCCCTGTCTGACACTATCTTCCAGAGTTTTCTCAAATTCATGCCCTTTAAGTTGGTGATGCTATCTAACCATCTCATCCTCTGCTGCCCCCTTCTCCTTTTGCCTTCAGTCTTTCCCAGCATCAGGGTCTTTTCCAACATGGATTTCTCTTAGCCAGTGCTTATCTGTCTGCCCCCTTGCTGAATGGCCTACTTTCCAGTAGCAACAGCTAACTGCAGTTCTGTAGTGCGGTGTTTTGGAGGATCATTTTGGGACCTAATGGCTGATTGACTCTATAGGCCTTCTTTCATAATATAACAATTCCTTCTTAGTGAAAGAGATACATTCTGAATTTGAATTTGTTTTCTCTGCTAATGATACTTCTGTTAGCTACCTGTACATGTCATATTAAATATTATGTGTATATTGAAAAATCAGTCCCCTGGCTCAATGAAGGGACAAAACCTTCCTTGGAAGGGAAGCAGCCTTGTAGAATAAAGGATATGCTCAGAATTAGTTGCAGTATATCATTTTGTGACTCTCATAGTCATATTACAAGTGTCCATTACTGGGGCTAGAATTGGGGAGCATGTCACGTAATTAAATCTGGTGATTCACTAGCAAAAGTGTTGCTTTCCTGCCTGAATCTGTAGACTCCTATTAGTTTAGGTATTTGAATATCCAGTTACAGAACGCTCCCCAGCCCTGAATCCAACAATGATTTCATAGAATTGGAGCCTAAGAATACCATCTGTCCATTCTGAGTTCCTCATGCCATTCAATTAACCAGCAAAACAGGACACTAGATCATTGGCCAGGGCACTTAATCCCACCAAGGGGAAATGGTTTTGAATCAAGCAGTGGGGTAGAAAGGACTATAAATGGAACACAGGTTCCCCTGGGTGCCTTTTAGTTCAGCCATTCTTGCAATGTTAATTGGCAGGACCACCAAGCTCACATCCTTCAGGAAGGAAGGTTTGAGCTCACTAGGCAAGTATCCGCAATCACCATGGGTGCTGGCTGACAGCCTAGAGAACAAGGGCACAGGGGAGAGTCGTGTACATCAGCTACGACCTTGAGACCAGATGCAGTACAAGGGCATGGCCTTCCCTCATACTCTCTCTCTCTCTCTATATATATATATGTGTGTGTGTGTGTGTGTGTGTGTGTGCGCGTATACACACACAAAGTTTTTCTTCTATTTCTTCCATTTCTCCCTCCATCATTGTCTCCAGGTTGAGTTGGTTCATAAGCTTCAAAATATTGTAACTGGTTCAAGAGAGAGCCAGGGGGAGGAATAGACATTCCTCAGAAACCTGGACTCAGACCTGGATGCATCTGCTGAGAGATTCATGATGTATCCTTGACTGGGAGGTAGCACTGTAAATGAGTTTTCAACATATAAGAATGAATGGCAGTAGCTAAATGAAGACTTTATTTTGAAAGGTGATTATGGGGAGAAGAATATATGAGGATATAGGATTGCCAAGCAGATTACCTATATAAGAACTTGTCAATTTGGACTTCCTAATATCCAATACTCTTCCCATTTAACATAATCCCAGAAGAATCCCAGAAGAAGAGGCGGTTAGCGATTACTTACAGGAGATGTGATGTTAGGGCCAAAGTCCGGTGGTGTAGTGGTGCGTGGGTGCCCAGGGCCAGCAATGCCTGCTGCAGTGGTGGTGGTCTTGGGTCCCAGGACACAGGTCAGGCCATGCTCTCCGTTGTCCAGGCTCTCTTGACACCATCTTCTGACTTGGCATTCTGGTTTTCCCTGTCATTCATAAACTAGCAGATCTCTTCCATTAGATCTTCCATCTGCTTTAGTAGACAAAATTGATTTCTGTTGTTTATGACCAATCACCCTGCCTTGAACAAATAGTTTGTAAAATAGGAAAGTTTTAGGGCATAGTTCTACAATGGATTGAAAAATAATCAAATTAAAATTGATCTCTACAAACATTAAAAAAAAAAAAAGAAAGAAAATGTGCTGTGAAGATGCATCTCATTGGAGTAAAGATGGTCAAAGAGCCAGAGCTTTGGATGTGCCACGTGTGGGAAACTGATGTCATGCACGATGGTGGTAGAACTTTTAGAAAAGAAATGTGGTAAACCAGATGTCTGTCTCTTCAGGAAATGCGGGAATGTGACCATCTGGCTAGTTGGAAGAGAATAAGCAGATTGACACAGAATGATTTAGCCAAATGATCAAGTCTCAGAGGAGCAGAGATTCTTCTGAAACAAGTTAGAGAAGTTAGGGTGCTGAGCAAGGAAAATTCAGACCCATATCCTGTGTGTGGGGGAGTTGTGTTTAGCTGGGACAAGCATTACAAAAAATTAATCTCCCCTTCACATGGACCTCAATACAGTCAGTTATGTGGCTGCCTTAAGAGACTGATCAGATGAACACAGGTATTGGGCATGAAAACCTGGGTTTTAGTCCCCTGAGGGCCACTATGCAGTTTTAATTATTTATTTAGGTCATGCCATGTGGCATGTGAGATCTTAGGTTCCTGTCCAGGGATAGAATTCCTGCCTTCTGCATTAGGAGTGCAGAGTCAACCATTGGACTGGGAATGGTTAGTCCCTGGGAAGCCTCCACTATGCAATTTTAAATACCTTCTTTTGATATCTTCATTTATATAATGGGAATCATAAACCTCACATTACTTGATTGTTGTGAGGATCCGAAAGACAATGTATACAGTGCTCTTAAAGAATAATTTTT
Organism: Redunca redunca; assembly: GCA_006410935.1. Lineage (NCBI taxonomy): Eukaryota > Metazoa > Chordata > Mammalia > Artiodactyla > Bovidae > Redunca > Redunca redunca. The sequence continues at coordinate 378,655 of SJYQ01002610.1, read as the reverse complement.
TTCAAATTTACAGAAACGCTGCTGGAATAAAAATAATACAGTGAACACATATACTTTTTCTCAGCTTCACTTTTGTTAACATTTTCCTTGTTTGCTTCATCATGTATCATTTGCACTCTGTCCATTTATATAGACATAGATTAAGTATTGGATTGGTTAAAAGGTTCATCTGCATTTTACCATAACATATTACAGAAAAACCCCAATGAACCTCTTGGCCAACCCAATATATTAAAATGTACAAATATAACACAATATTGTAAAGCAATTTTACTCTAATCAAAAATTAAATAAATTTAAAAAGTAAAACATAGGTACATATAAAATATTATATACATATATATAAATGTGGTGTAAAAGTACATTAAAATATATATTACATTATATATATAACATAAAATCACATTAAAAAATCGCAACAGATGAACACAAGTGTAAGGCATGCAAATTAGAAAATATAGATACACCAAAGAAAAAAGTGCCTGTAAACCCAGACCTTGAACGAGTCAAGGTGCCTGTGTCCAGATTCCCTGCTCTTTTGGTGAGCACCCAAATAGAAACATCACCTGTCTTTGGTCTCTCCTTCTTTGTTCTTCTTTGCCCTTCAAAGGGGACTTCCCTGGTGGTCCAGTGGTTAACACTCTGTGCTCCCAATGCAGGGGCCCTAGGTTTGATCCTAGGTCAGGAAACTAAGATTCCCCCATGCCACATGGCAGCCAAAAATAGGACAATCTCACACTACAATTTCCACGGTGACTGTGTGTGCGCGCGCACGTGTATGTGTGTGCTTGCGCCCATGCCTATGAAAGAGCTTTTAAACCACAGAGTCCTACACCAGTCTAAGAGCTCGTAGTCAGATAACAGAGCTAGAAGGTGGGGTTGTGTTAAATGCCTTTTCTGGCTGCTGCTTTGCTCCTCTCTCCGGCTGCCTCTCTTCGTTGCTCATTTCTCTTCGTTCTGTCATATGTGGGATGGCCTTCTTTGTGGACCCAGAGCACTGTAACTGCTCCTTACTGACTCACACGGCCGTTATCTGCTGACAGGTCTGAATGTGTCACCAGACTCATTCTAGCCTTAGGACTTAGTAAGTCCGGGGCACATAATAGGCAGTTAACAAAGAGATACTGAAAGGAATACAGGAGAGAAAGAATTCCAATTTCTTTAAATACACTTCTGTGCTGTGCACTGTTTTACTCCTCAATCTTGCTATGCAGGTGAGCTATTGAGTCTTAGCATTTGTATAACTAGGAAGAACATTGGCTTATTGAAGACAGCACACCTGTTCTATTATCTACAAATTATTAAATCCATTTAGGATTATGGTCAACATGATGGTGAAAACAGTAATTAAATGAAATAAAATCATGTGTTGGGGTAAAATTTGATCTTGTTTAAATTAAGATAAATGAAAAAAAATGGTGTGAAATTGTAACACCAGATGGTATCAATACATTACACTAATTTTCTATTCACATATTCAATTACAGTTTAAATAAAAACTAATACGGGTAATTTATCTCTTGGTGTTTGTATGTACCATCTGACTATTAATTCCCATAATGTCCAATTTATCCACCAATCTCACACTGCACAATTATTGAGCAAGTGGGGCACGGTCTTCAGGGCATTTCAGAAAGTTTTAGCTCCTCTGGGTCCTTGGGGGGAAGATGTCATAGGGCAGGAGGTCAGTACTGACTTCTGTTTCCCGAGAGTGTGGGTACCAGATAAAATACAGAATGCCTGGTTCAATTTGAATTTCAGATAAACAAAGGGCAATTTTTAGTATAAATATGTCCCAAATATTGCATGTGTGCCAAGTCAGCGAGTCTGACTTTGCAACCCTATGAACTGTAGCCTGCCAGACTCCTCTGTCCATGGGATTCTCCAGGCAAGAATATGGGAGTTGGTTGCTATTTTCCTCCTTGAGGGGATCTTCTCGACCCAGGGATTGAACCCACATCTCCTGTGGCTTGTACACTGCAGGCAGATTCTTTACTGCTGAGCCACAGGGGAAATCCAGTTGTTGCATGAGGTACAGACTGAAAGAATTCACATAGGTTACCACGTGCTTTTCTGTGCATCTGATTATCGTTGCAACAGATCCGTGAACCAGGATCTCAAATTCAGTGGGAGGTGGAGGTCCTAAGAAAACGCTTGTTCTTATCTTGTTTTGTCACTAAGCTGTGTCCAACTCTTTGCAACCCCATGGACTGTAGCCCGCCAGGCTCCTCTCCATTGGATTTCCCAGGCAAAAATACTGGAGGGGGTTGCCATTTCCTTCTCCAGGGGATCTTCTCAACCCAGGGACTGAACCTGTGTCTCCTGCATTGGCATGTAGGTTCTTTACTACTAAGCCCACCAGGGAGCCCAGCGTGGTCTTACTAAAATTAAAAATTTGTTGCTGTTTAGTCACTAAGTAATGTCCAACTCTTTCATGCTCCCATGGACTGTAGCCCATAAGGCCTGTGCACCAGCAGCCATGGTGAGGGACCCCCAGAGGAGCCAAGATGAACTGGGGTGAAGTGAGACCAGGTCCTCTCACCCTGTCTGATGCCACAAGCAGATCAGAGCAGGCTTTCCTTCAGTCAAGCCTAGAAGAAGGTCAAAGTCAGGCTTGGGAGAAGCCCTGTTCTACTCCTTGAAAAATTCTGTGAAATAAATCTTTGTGCCTCTTTTGTGGTGTCAGAAATTACTTTAAAAGGGAGGAGTGCAAATCTTCAAAATCTTAAAAGATGTATAGCTTTAAAATAGTCATAGGGGGACTTCCCTGTTGGTCCAGTGGTTAAGAATCTGCCTTCCCATGCAGGGGACTCGAGTTCCATCCCTGGTTGGGGAACTAACATCCCGCATGCCACAGGGTGATTAAGCCTGCACCCTGCAACTCAAGAGCCTATGCACTGCAACAAGAAGTCCTTGTACTGTAACTAGAGAAAGTCATTGGCTACAACAAAGACCCAGTGCAGCCAAAAAATAAAATAAATTAACAAAATAATCATATGTAAATTTAGTTAGTAAATTTGCATCTGTTGTCTCAATAATGAGCAAATTAGCAAATTATTTTTCTCTACTTGATCATCTTTCTGTCTCCCCTGATTTACTCCTTATTTAACTCTTCCTTGGAGGAGGACATGGCAACCCACTCCAGTATTCTCGCCAGGAAAATCCTCAGGACAGAGGAGCCTGGCGAGCTACAGTCCATGGGGTCACAAAGAGTCAGACACGACTAAGCACACACTTGGTTGGTTGGTTAGAGCTAGGATACCATTTCCGTTTTATAGCCTGCCTGAATTCTAACAGCCTGAAGGGATTTTCCCCTTTTCTGCACCCCACAACACCTCATATTAACCTTCTTTAGATGCATCATTTCTCTCTTATATGGGGATTTGTGTATATGCCTTATTTTTCCTTTAAGATAGAAACTCCTTGGGGTAAAGAATCACATCTTGAGCTTCCGGAGTACCACATTCACTGCCTTAAATATAATGGATGCTCAGTTATTGCTGAAAAAGAAAAAGAATAAACTGCACTTTACAATTAAATAAAACACATTCCCCAGTAAAATGGCTCCTTGGAGAAATGGCTGATTCCAGGGCTGGGCATAGATAACACAAAACAAGATTTTTGTGAAAAGAATACACGCTAACTTGAAGGGGCTTCCACTAATAAAATACAGAATAATTTGAGCAACAAAATAAAAAACATAGTAACCTATAGAATTAAAAAAAAAAACCCTTGAGTTTTCAGTAAGATAAACATGTAAATGAAAAAATAATGTTGCAGAAGAAAAGCTCTCCCTTACAGAAAAATTTCAGCTAAATATAAAAGAAATTGAGTTAGAATATTGCTATTTGGCAAATACTATAGTAATAATTGCTCTAGATAAAAGTCTCCAAGGATGCTAAAACAAGTGGGTAAAAATGTGATGAGCAATGGCACTTGCTCGCAGTCTTTTACTCTCCTCACAAGATAACAATTCATTGTTGTTGTTTTGTTTAGTCACTAAGTCGTGTCTGACTCTTTGCGACCCAGTGAACTATAGCCCGCCAGGCTCCTCTGTCCAGCAAGAATACTGGAATGGGCTGCCATTTCCTCCTTCAGAGAATCTTTCCAACCCAAGGGTCAAACCTGGGTCTCCTGAATTGGCAGGTGGATTCCTTACCACTGAGCCACCAGGAAAGCCCATTCATTCACTATGAATAGGAAAAGTAAATTTTCAGTGGAGAAATATGGCTGGTGTAAGTCTAACCAAGTGGTTGGGAAGAAAGAAAGCATGACCAAGTGTTTCCTGATATCACATTATTGACTAGACTCCTATCAATATGTCTTTCATTATGTGAACTTTATTGATTGGAGACCTATCAATATGCTTTCAGAGAGAGAGACAATTAACACCACTGTGTGAAGTTGTTAGCACTTAAAATTGATCAAAGTTTCATTATACAACTTATGATTGGTGTTGTTCATATTTTTGTTCCAATCTTGTGCATATTATAAATGTAAAATTTTAAAATATGATGCATCATGAGATCTTGAGGAAAGAAGCGTTTTTCAGTGAATTTTATGAAAATACATTCTCTAATTGTCTGAGCAACATATATAATAGGGTCTCAGAAGATGATAGTTTTCCAGAATATAGTTCTGAGTCAGGCAATGTGATTATTAGACCAACACAAAGACAAAAATAATAACCTTAGTGATTGACTCTGGTATGGAAAATGAAAATAAAACTCACAGTGCTGAAGAATACTCCTTTGATTTTATAGAGGAGTGGATTGAAGACAACATTTCATGAAAATCAGAAGACTTTACAAGTGTATCTGGTGTATCTATTGAATGTTATAACCCACAAAGTGTTAGTGAGATAACAGAATTAATTTTTTGGCTGGCCAAAATAAAAATCCCCAGCCACATGCATTAGTTTCTGCAAAAATTCCCTGGTCAATAATGAGATATGCTGTGCTGAGCAGAACACATCCCTGCATCTGTGTATTCCTGACAAAAATGCACATTACAAATCTAACCACATGGAAACATCAGACGAGACCACACTGAGGGACGTTCTACGAACCGCTGGTACATGCACTTCAAAAATTCACTCTCCATGAATGATAAAGAAGACGAGGATAGAAAAAGAACGTGGTACCTGGTGTGTAAATGCAGTGTGTGATTCTGAATTGAATTCTGGGCCAGATAAGTGCTTCTTTTTCCGTACAAGACATTGGTGGGACAATGGATAAAATTTTAATATCTGTAGATGGATAATATGAGTTTATCAAAGTTAGCTTCCAAATTTTGATAACTGTACTGTGGTTATATTACAGAATATCCTTGTTTTAGGTACGATGCTGCTGCTGCTGTCACTTCAGTCAGGTCCGACTCTTTGTGACCCCATGGATCGTAGCTCATCAGGCTCCTCTGTCCATGGGATCCTCCAGGCATGAATACTTATGTGGACTTCCGTGCCCTCCTCCAAGGAATCTTTCCAACCCAGGGTTTGAACCCGTGTCTCCTGTGTCTCCTGCATTGTCACCCAGAAAGCCCTTTAAGTGTGATACTGAGACTTAAAGGTAAAGGAGTATAATGCTTTCTACTCATCCTCAAACAGTTCAGATTTTTTAAAAATATAACTAGATAGAGAACAAAGTCAAGGTATTAGAATATTAACACCCGAGAAATCATAGTAGGTTATACAGGAATTCTAAGTACTACATTTGCAAATTTTAAGTCAGATTATTTCAAAATGTTAAAATAGAAAAATAACCTTTGATACATAGAAGTATATATCTATTATTTCTAAATTAACCAATCTTTTAAAGTTATGAAAAACACATTGTATAATTTTTTAATTTCCCCCAAAAATTGTATATCAGATTTTTATGATTTCTGAATTTATCTCATTTTTATGGTTTTTGAATTTGAGGGAATTTTTTCTTATAATATTTTTGGTAACTCTTCTGGACCATTGATTTTCTTGAATGGGTGATCAAAATACGAACTCAAATAAAAATGCTCATAGAGTTCAAGTTGAGTCCCCCATGAGCTCATTCAACTTATCTGTTCTTGGTGTGAATGAATTGTATCACCCCTGTCTGAACACTGTAGTTCTAGTCTCTGCACCATGCTTGCACAGCCCCTTTATTATTTTTTTTTAATTTTTATTTTTACTTTATTTTGCTTTATAATACTGTACTGATTTTGCCATACATTGACAAGAATCTGCCACGGGTGTATATGAATTCCCAATCCTGAACCCCCCTCCCACCTCCCACCCCATGCACAGCCCCTTTAAAATCATTGTCTTCTAGCTGTGTGGCTGCTATACTGACCTCCGCCCCACTCCCCACACCCTCCTGCCTTTACTGGGGTCTCGGTTTTCCATGTTATCTCCACAGAGCCTAGCAGTCTAAAAATGAGGAATGCTAAACAGTATTTATTATGATCTCTCATTTCTAGACATTAATAAAAATGTCTTTAAGACATTTTCTACCTGTTGTATTTACTCACAGAGACGTTCTTTGAGCAAAGGACATTGACATTTACTGAACTCCTGTCATGGCAGACACAGAACATACACCATCTCATTCAGTCCTTAATACGATCATATGACACAGGTATAGTTATACCCATTTGGCAGATGAGAAAACTGAGGTTCATAAACTTTAAGTTGCTGTAGCTCACATGGTAGGAAATGGCAACTCACTCCAGTGCTCTAGGCTAGGAAATCCCATGGACAGAAGAGCCTGATGGGTTATAGTCTATGAGGTTGCAAAGAGTGGGACACGACTTGGTGACTGAACAAAAACAGCTCATATGGAAAATAAGTGGCAAAGCAAGAATTTCAACTCAGACCTGTCTAACGCCAATGTCCACATAGCCTCCTTCTGTCCTCCTCAGTAATCCTCTCTTTCAATTAATTCTTCTATTTGACAACTTAAGTAAACAGCCCATTGCCCATTGACTGCACAGCTGATCTTTCAGATGCTCTTCTCTGGTCTCCTGCAAATTTGGAGATGGGAGGGGACATAGAAAGTAAAAACATAAATATGAAATACTAAATCGAAAGTGACGCTCACAGCCACATAGAACAAAGGGGGAAAGCAGTAGCTCATTGATATGCTTTCTTTGATGTCTGCACTGGAAAATAATTTATAGGGGGCATGTGTTTTCCCACATTGTATCTTTGAAAAGAAGCCAGAGGAAGATGCCAAGAACAACTGAGGAGCATCTAGTTCCAGATTCATATTTGATATCATTCATCAGAATGGTTGGTTTGTCCAGAAATAATGATAGCCTGGACTGCTGTGTTCCCTCCACACCTGCTACCCCTTTTCACTCTCTAGTGAAAAAAAAAAAGAAAAGAAAAAGAAAATAGAAGTTATGATCCTGGGAACTGCACAATTCAGAAATGCTGGCTTGGATGGCAGGGCTCCAGCGCACTAAGACCCAAACCCAGAGTCTCTTACTTCCTTCTGACATGATCACATGCCAGGCAAAGCAAATGCTCTGGGGTCCTCCATCCACCAGGAAGGACAGAAGGTACACACGTTGCAGAAACCAGTACTCGAGAAAACAAGCACACACTCAGAGAGTTGGAGAACTCAGGTTTATTATGCCAACGAGCCCAGAGGAGTTAACACTCCAAGCTCTGAGCCCCGAACAAAGTGGTTACAGAGTTTTTTACACACGGACAGGCATGATTAAGTGGGTTTGAGGGTTTTCAGGGGCTAAGGTGATTGCAAAGAGCAGGACAAGGGTGAGTGAGATAAGCTCCAGTTCCTAGTATTGTGAGTGCCCACTTTCTGAGACCTATGTGATCTAGACTTTGCAAGGAGCAAGCTGGGTTACAGAGACAGAAGGAGCAGGAGGTTATGTAAAATTTTAGCTTTTCGTCTTCACACATACAAAGGAAGTATGGAAAAGTGATAACCAAACAGCTAGGAGGTCAGAGATGCTGATTTGCTTTAGAAGAGATCTTGATACAAGGTCTGGTACGATATAGAGCTGAAGGCAAGAAAATCATCCCCTGACATCTTTGTTGACGTACCCCATGATGTAGCCCGGATCACTGACAGATAACTTTGGGAAGCAGCTTGGAATCCTCTAAGTTGACCTCCCTCCTATCAGGGGAGATGCTCTGGGACTAAATGGGAGCTTTCTGGTTGGAAATCTGTTGCTATTGTTTAGTCTCTAAGTCACGCCCGACTCTTGTGGCCCCATGGACTATAGCCCGCTAGGCTCCCCTGTCCATGGAATTTCCCAGGCAAGAACACTAGCGTGGGTTACCATTTCTTATTCCATGGGATCTTCCTGACCCAGGGATCAAATCTGTGTCTCTTTCATTTCCTGTATTGGCAGGTGGACTCTTTACCACTAGTGACACCTGGTTTGAAGTTTAGAGAGAGGAAAAGCCCCTCCACCAGTCAAATAACACCTGGCAGTCACAGTTGGCAGCACATGGGGCAGAGGAAACACCCAGCTGAGCCCTGTCCAAATTCATCACACACGAAATCGGGAACTATAAATGACTGTTGCTTTAAGCCACTAAATTGGGGAGGAGTTCATTATGTATCAACTGAATTGGACCACTTGGGCCTTGGTATCTTCGTCTGTAAAACAACCCAAATGTCCATCAATGGAGGAATGGGTAAAGGAGCTGTGATACATATATACAATGCAATATTACTCAGTTATAAAAACGAACACAATTAGGCTATCTGTAGAGAGACATGGATGGACCTAGAGAGTCATACAGAGTGAAGTTAGTCAGAAAGAGAAAATAAAGATCATATATTAACACATGTATGTGGGGTCTAGAAAAATGGTACAGATGATCTTCTTTACAAAGCAGAAATAGAGACACAGATATGGAGAACAAATATATGGATACGAAGGGGAAAAGTGGGTTGGGAGGAATGGGGAGACTGGGATTGATACATATACACTGTTGATACCATGTATAAAATCAATAACTAATGAGAACCTAGTGGATATCACCGGGAACTCTACTCCATTCACTCTGGTGACTGAACGGAAAGGAAGTCCCAAAGGAGGGGGTATGGGTATACCAACGGCTAATTCATTCTGCGGCACAGTAGAAGCTAACACAGCATTGTAAAGCAACTAGACTCCAGTAAAAAATTAATTTAAAAAAAAGGAGGGGACTCCACTGGACTCCACGAGCTTCAAGTTTCTTGACAACCCTCAAGGAATCTCTTGATAGGTACATTTAGCCTTTCCTAGTTGAATGGTAAATAAATGTATGCCAATGTGCTGTTGTGCTCTTCCCTTCAGCATTCAGATTGCAGTGAGAAATACATTTCTATAAAATGGCTGTAGCCCTGAGATTTTGCTCTGGAATTGGAATGCTTGCCCAGATGGGAGCCTCAGAGCACATCATGAATGGGGGTTCACTTGGGCAATGCACAGGCCACCTTGCTTACTATGTTCTCCTTTCATTCAGAATTCTACCGGTGACAACGGTAAAACCAGGGGCCAAAAGTGCCCCCATGCCCATTAAGAAGCTGGCAGAAGACAAAGACGAGCCATTTCAGAAATGACGGAATGAGAAAACACACAAACTAGACAAAAATCCCATAAATAGGATGAGTGTATTTCTCATACATACTAATTTTCCTTAACAACATCTAGAAGGGTTGTGATTTACAAATTTATCTCAGCCATCTTTGAACCTATTTATAGTTTTCTTTTAATCTTAGGATAACAAGCTCCATATCATCTTTATATTTACTTGACCTAAATTTACCTCCTCCTATAAGCTAGTTTTAAACTACCACCTCCTTCTCTGTGTGACCAGGTTTAGCAAATTCAAAAATTTAAGCTGTGAAGCAAAATACACTGAAAATTAGCCATGTTGAATTCTTTGTAAAGTAACCTTAGATGTGAATATAAAAATGCATAACAATGGAATATATGGAATTTTCTCATCCAACAGAGTCCTATGAAAATCTGTCAGGAAAAGTCTGACCCAAAGATGAAAGAAACAAGCTTTTTAAAAATAACCTAAAGAGTTGCTTGCTTAGGACTTCAGAGTATAGAATGGAAAGGCCTTATAGACAGGTAGTTCTGGGGGTGAATCTGCTGCCACCACTTGCTATCAGCATATCTTTCATGGGTTCCTTGACTACTGTAAGGCCACATAATTACACATGAAGAAGAAAGACACTAGTGGTTAAGACTATGGCCAAGGGAGCCAGCCTGGTTGAGTTACATCCTTCTCTACCATGCATAGCTGTGTGACTCTGGGAAAGCTACTTCACCTCTCTGTTTCTCATTTTTAAAATCTGTAAAGTGTAAAAGCAATAATATCTGCTGCATTGCATTTTCATAAGGCTTTATGAGGCTCAAGTAGGGAAAGCTCTTAGAACATGTCTGTGTGTGTGTTAGTCGCTCAGTTGTGTCTGACTCTTTGCGACCCCATGGACTGTAGTCTGCCAGGCTCCTCTGTCCACGGGATTCTCCAGGCAAGAATACTAGAGTGGGTTGCCATGCCTTCCTCCAGGGTATCTTTCTGACTCAGGAATTTAATCATCTTGTATGTTTCCTGCATTGCAGGTGGGTCTTTACCACTGAGCTAACCAGGGAAGCCACAATAAAATGCTAAAAAATATTCACTCATTTCCTTTCCTTCTTCTGCAGATTTTGTAATAAAAATGAGGCTCTGCTGTTTTCTGGTTTCATGAAGGCAGACACTTGTGCAATGTGAATGAAAATTGCTCTCATACATGTAAGCCAACTTAACTGTTAATAAATAACAACACAAATAAATGACATTAAAGTAAGAAAGATTTTGGACAAAAGAAAGAGTTTCCAGACTGCTGCTACCACTAAGCCACTTCAGTCGTGTCTGACTCTGTGCAGTTCCATAGACGGCAGCCCACCAGGCTCCCCCATCCCTGGGATTCTCCAGGCAAGAACACTGGAGTGGGTTGCCATTTCCTTCTCCAATGCATGAAAGTGAAAAGGGAAAGTGAAGTCGCTCAGTCGTGTCTGACTCTTACCGACCCCATGGACTGCAGCCTACCAGGCCCTCCATCCATAGGATTTTCCAGGCAAGAGTACTGGAGTGGGGTGCCATTGCCTTCTCCATTCCAGACTGCTGAGCTCACTAATATATACAAATGATGGGGGAGCTCTGATGCAGTCTTTCCCATCAGCTTTGTTTTTTTTTTTTTTTTAAGAAAAGAAAGAATAATTATGGGTCCTGGTCACCTGACAAGCACATAGTAGTCCGCTACACTCATGGTGAATTCGTGTCAATGTTTGGCAAAACCAATACAGTATTGTAAAGTAAACTAAAGTTAAAATAAAAATTAAAAAAAAATAAAATATAATCAATCATATTTTATGTTTTTTTTTTAAAAAAAGAATGACACTGAATGGCAGCTGGAAATGGTGCTTCATGTGTTATCCTCCCAATTCACAAATGCTTCGAAGGTTTTGAAAACGTAAAGCACGAGGCAGTTGATTTCTTTGGATGAAAAGCTTCATAGCTTTTGCCTTCTCCTGGGTTTCACTCGATCTTTGACCCAGGGCTGATAGCTATGCATTGGGCAGCCTGAGGCAGTCACCCCTGAAACTTTAGGAGCATTCAAGCATTCTTGCCAAGGGTCAGTGTCCAGGGGTTCAGGGCCAGGGACTAGTTTCTAAGACCTATGAACCACAGGTTGAGTATACATGCCTGTGAGAGCATACACACACACACACACACACACACACACAGAGCAAGCAGATTCATTCACAGCCCATGTCTCCTCAGCCTGCTCTGGTGTTGACTTTGTTACTGAACACAAGTTCTTGTGCCCGATGCACAGTGAGGCCAAACGAACCTAAACATCAGAGTTTGGAGGATAGAATAATTAGTTGCAAGGCCAAGCAAAAACAGTAGCTCATACGTTAAGAAAGAAAACAAAACAGAGAGGAAAACGCGAACTCTTTGAAGGGTTTCAGCAAAGCATTTTTCAAGGCAAGGTAAAGGAGGGAAGTTTCAGGGTCTGTGATCAGCTTGTACACAATTCCGATTGGTTGATGGTGATCAATCCTTAGGCTCCAAAAGGTCTGGGGGCTATGTGCTCATGATCAATAAATAGTTAATTTCTTCCATTTTGTGGTGGTTTTTGCATCTGAAAAACTCTAGAAATATGCATCAGATACTATTATCTAGGTACTTTTGAGAGCTAGAGGGAAGGATGTGTGGGAGGGGTCTGCCCCAGGAAGGATGTGGGGGAGGGTTCTGTCCCAGGAAGGCCTCAGAGGGCCCTACCAGATTACAACCTGATGAGAACTGCTCATCTTCCTTTGTCTGTGCTAGAGGATGGGGGCTGGCGGAAAAACACTGCACTAATATTACATCCTGTATTACAGATGGAATATGTGTGCCCCTGCCCCAAATTCCTATATTAAAGCCCTAACCACCACCACCCTGACCCTCCAGTGTGACTGTATCTGGAGATCTGCTAGGATTGGTGTCTTTATAAGAAGACAGCAGAGAGCTTGAATTCTCTCTCTTTCTGTGACTGCACCGAGGAAAGGTCATGTGAGGACTCAGTGAGAAGGCAACCCTCTACAAATTGGGAAGAAAACTGGATTTGCCAGCACCCTAATCTTGGACCTCTAGTCTTTAAAACTCTGACAAAGTAAAATTCTGTTGTTTAAACTACTCACTCTGGGGTATTTTATTACAGCAGCCTGAGTCAACTAAAACACCCTGTATTCTCCATCTCCCAGAGAGTCCCCAGCAGAACTCAGCTTTGGTTACCCATGGCAGAGATAAACCCATCATGATCATATACTCTATTGGTTTTCCTCCACCCACCAGAGGTCACCTCTCAAATAAACCACCTTTACTCAAATCCACTCCTCAGGCTTCGCTTCTGGAGGAAGGCAAACTAGGAAATCTATCATCAGTGTATATTGTGAAAGGCTTCAATATGCTAGGGCTTCACTAAATGCATCACAGATAAGGGCCAGTGTGTTTGTGGAAAGGAGAAGGGAGAGACCCTTGGTAGGGTTCTTGGGCTGAATGGCCCACAAATGAATCTCGGATTTTCTTTACCATAATTGAGGACAAACCTCCTTTTTCCCATTCTTTGCCCTTCTTTGGGTAAGAAAGAATTATTGGCTTGGACAAAAATTTTGTTCAGATTATTTGGTAAGCTCTTACATAGAACCACCTTCCTATGTAGAGATACTCAGTCCACATTAGAGTGTTGTAGCCACGTGCTCCTGGAAACAAACTCACTCAGAAGGACAATGCAGATAGTGGAGTGCAGTTTATTACACCGGCGGGCCCAAGGCAGAGTCTCCTCTTAGCCAAGGACCCCGACCAGTTTTCGTGAAAACCTTATACACCCTAAGTGTATTTACACAAACCCGCTTCCCCAAATTCCCTGAAACTAGTCTGAACAACGGAGAAGGTAATGGCAACCCACTCCAATACTCTTGCCTGGAAAATCCCACGGATGGAGGAGCCTGGTAGGCTGTAGTCCGTGGGGTCGCTAAGAGTCGGACACGACTGAGCGACTTCACTTTCCCTTTTCACTTTCATGCATTGGAAAAGGAAATGGCAACCCACTCCAGCATTCTTGCCTGGAGAATCCCAGGGACGGCAGAGCCTGGTGGGCTGCTGTCTATGGGGTCACACAGAGTTGGACACTACTGAAGCGACTTAGCAGCAGCAGCAGTCTGAACAAAAAAAAAGAAAGGTACAGTCAAAGTTAACCCGTGATTCATATGCCTTAAGCCTAGGTAGTTAACAGTGGACAATTATCAATAGGCCTGTGGTCATACCTCAACAAGCATAGTAGAATTTGTGATTCTATTTGGTTACACAGATAATTCGGGTATTCTTTTAGGAGACAGAGAGTCTAAGTAGGAGCCCTGGGGCTTTTCCATTGGTGGGTGGATGGGGGGTGGTCTGGTTTTCCAGTTGGAAGGTCATTTCCATAGATACTGGGCATATAGATCAAAATCCACAGTCAGGCCCAAGATGGAGTCCTGCTTTCAAGATGTAGCCTGTTCTGTCTGTTTTCTCCTTCAAGGGTACAGAGTAATTGTTATAATTCACTAGATACCAGAGAAGTGTCCTTGAGAGCCTTGCAGACTCAGAGCTTCTAGGATTCTCTCAAGACTGCCCTGCATTTAGATATTACATCATTACCCCATGAAGGGAAGAACAGGTGGATTTACAAGTGTCTGATTACAGAAGGTGATACATCCAATTTGAAGTGATGGTTGGAGTCTGGCATGGGAGGACATGTCAGTGAGAACCATGGACGGTGTACTCACCTGCTTAGAATTTGGCAGCTTATCCTGTCTCCCAGTGTTGTGGATCTGGGTTTATTGTGTTGAGCACTCAAATGTAACTATATAATAAAGTCAGTGGGGTTTACATTACTTAACAGCATGTGTAGTGTGCCAACTGTTCGGTAGAGAAACATTCCCCAAGAAAATGGGTGATTTTTGTCTCTGACACGAGAGGAACCTGGGCCAATTTCCCTGCCAAGCGTATTTTTCCAGAGCATTAGTCTTCTATAGATCACTTATGTCCATCTCCGGAACCACTCTGATACACATAGGTTTCATTTATATAACTCACTAATTAAAAATATAGGAGGAGGGGCTTCCTTGGTGGCTCAGTGGTAAAGAATCCAGGGGTTGATCCCTGATCCTGAAAGATCCCACATGCTGCAGAGCAGTGAAACCTGTACCACAACTGTTGAGTCTGTGCTCCAGAGACCAGGAGCCCCAACTACTGAGCCCACATGCAGAAACTACTGAAGCCCGTGCACCACAGAGCCCGTGCTCTGCAAGAGGAGAAGCCATTGCAATGAGAAACCTGTGCGCCACAGCTGGAGAGCAGCTCCTGCTTGCTGCAGCTAGAGAAAATAAAGCAAAGAAAATAAACCAACCCATGCAGCAACAAAGACCCAGCACAGCCCCCTAAAAAGTGAATAAATAAAATTAAATATATATATATGGGGAGAAATAAATTTGTTACTGCAGGATGCATTCTCTTGACTCTCCATCCATAAAAAGATATCCAATAAACTTTAAGCTTAACTGGGCTCGAAATGAATTCACTAGTCCCCTATATCTACTGCAATGAAGCGCTCTAATTTTATGGAACCCCTTTGCTATACATAGTTTGTTATCTGATAGACCTAGGAATGCATTCTCACGTCATGAACATAACCTTGGAAAGTAACTTAAACCTTCTAAACATTAATTTTCTCATCTATATATTGATAATAGTAATAATAGTTCTGATCACAAGGAATAATTATAAGAATTAAGAAGAAAATATATGTAAAGTGTATAGCAAAAATTCATCCCATAATTGGCACTTTTAGTACATATTTGACATTTTTTGTTCAGCATACAGACCTCATTCCTGTATTTAAGTAATTCCTTACCTTTTTTAGGCTTTCCCCATGGCTCAGTGGCAAAGAATCTCTGCCTGCCAATGCAGGAGAGGAAGTCCAATCTCTGGGTTGGGAAGATGCCCTGGAGAAAGAAATGGCAACCCTCTCCAGTATTCTTGCCTGGTAAGTTCCATGGATGGAGGACCCTGGCAGGCTACAGTCCATGGGGTCACAAGAGTTGGACATGACTTAACAAGTAAACAACAATAAGAGCAGCTACCTTTTGTATCTTGGTGGGAAATAGAAACTGAAAATTCCAGATACCATTTTTTTCAGGATCCCTTGACCTCTCTGAAAACAGTGGAAACAGTGATAGACTTTATTTTGGGGGCTCCAAAATCACTGCAGATGGCAACTGCAGCCATGAAATTAAAAGACGCTTGGTCCTCGGAAGAAAAGTTATGACCAACCTGCTAACTGCTAATCCATAGACAGCAGCCCACCAGGCTCCCCTGTCCCTGGGATTCTCCAGGCAAGAATGCTGGAGTGGGTTGCCATTTCCTTCTCCAATGCATGAAAGTGAAAAGTCAAAGTGAAGTCACTCAGTCGTGTCTGACTCTTTGTGACCCCATGGACTGCAGCCTACCAGGCTCCTCCGTCCATGGGATTTTCCAGGCAAGAGTACTGGAGTCAGGTGCCATTGCCTTCTCCAATGACCAACCTAGACAGCATATTAAAAAGCAGAGACATTATTTTGCCAACAAAGGTCCATCTAGTCAAAGCTATGGTTTTTCCAATAGTCACATATGGATATGAGAGGTGGACTATAAAGAAAGGCAAGCTCCAAAGAATTAATGTTTTTGAATTGTAGTGTTGCAGAAGATTCCTGAGAGTCCCTTGGACTGCAAGGAGATCCAACCAGTCCACCCTAAAGGAAATCAGTCCTGAATATTCATTGGAAGGACTGATGCTGAAGCTGAAACTCTAATACTTTGGCCACCTGATGCAAAGAACTGAGTCATTTGAAAAGACCCTGATGCTGAGGGAAAGACTGAAGGAAGGAAGAGAAGGGGTGACAGAGGATGAGATGGTTGGATGACATCACCGACTTTATGGACATGAGATTCAGTAAGCTCCTGGAGTTGGTGATGGACAGGGAGGCCTGGCATGCTGCAGTCCATGGGGTCGCAAAGAGTCGGACATGACTGAGCAACTGAACTGAGCTGAACTGAACTGACCTCTCTGCAGCTCCTCCTTTTAAGATTCATTGCATATCCATGTGTGTGTATGCTCAGTTGTGTCCAAATCTTTGTGGTCACATGTACTGTAGCCTGCCAGGCCCCTCTGTCCATGGGACTTTCCAGGCAAGAATAATGGAGTGGGGTGCTATTTCCTACTCTGGGGGATCTTCCAGACCCAGGGATCGAACCTGCATCTCTTGTATCTGCTGCATTGACAGACAAGCCACTTAAGGACAGGAGAACCACTTACACTTTGCCTTAGGACAGGCACACTTTAGATTCTCTTACCTAACACTGATCTTTGAGATTTCCCCACCCCAACTTCATCTTATTTGTCTGTTCACACTGGTTGGTTCATGTAGATTACTGACCTGAGTCTAGACTCTCCCTGGTTCTGACTGAAATGCCCATGAGATTCTACTCCTGAAAGCCACCTTTCTGATTCAGGTGTTAAAACTTCAGGTAAGAAATCTGTCATCTTTTGTTTCTCCTAATTCCTGGATATCTCTAGCCCCACTGAGTCAAGGCATGAGGACCAGACATAGAGCAGTGGAAATGAAAGGGGGGGAAAAAAAGGTTTAAAGCTTCAAGAAACTTATGAAAGCATTATCCACATAGATTTAAGATATTTGACCAAATTTTTCCATTTTAGTAACATATATTAAGTATAAAATTGATTAAAAAAAAAAACATAGATGAGAGAGGACTCCAAAGTTTCATGGAGTTGCCTCTCTTCTGATGGCAACCAACTACATCAAATTCATAAATTGAAAAACTGATTATTTCTTTAAGTGATTATCTTCTGAGTTTAGGTGAAAGCAACATCCACAGAGCACCCAACTGGTTCTAAATAACAGGGTTTGGGATTTTAGTGGAGTCAAGATGTTACATTTATCATTTATGGTGTTTATTGATCAGAGGAATAAATCTGCCTAGAATCAAATGTTTACATCTCTTCTTCAAATGTCCCAGTCTTAACTGTCACCAATGTCTATGCTGTGGCAGAGGTTAAAGACTTTAAAATTGTTTCTTATTGGAGTATAATTGTTTTACAATGCTATGTTAGTTTCTACTGTACAGCAAAGTGAATCAGCTACGTGTGCATGCAAGCTAAGACTCTTCAGTCTTGTTCAGCTGTTTGTGACTCTAGGGATTGTAATTTGCCATGCTCCTCTGTTCCGGGGATGCTCCAGGCAAGCATACTGGAGTGGGTTGCCATCCCCTCCGCCAGGGGATCTTCCAGAGCCAGGGATCAAACCCATGTCTCTTATATCTCCTGCATTGGCAGGTGGGTTCTTTACCACTAGCACTACCTGGGAAGCCCTGAATCAGCTATATGTATATGGCAAGAATACACAGAAGAACTATAAAAAAAAGATCTTCATGACTCAGATAACCACGATGGTGTGATCACTTACCTAGAGCCAGACATCCTGGAATGTGAAGTCAAGTGGGCCTTAGGAAGCATCCCTATGAACAAAGCTAGAGGAGGTGATGGAATTCCAGTTGAGCCATTTCAAATCCTAAAAGATGATGCTATGAAAAGTGCTGCACTCAATATGCCAGCAAATCTGGAAAGCTCAGCAGTGGCCACAGGACTGGAAAAGGTCAGTTTTCATTCCAATCCCAAGGAAAGGCAATGCCAAAAAAAGCTCAAACTACCGCACAATTGCACTCATCTCACACGGTAGCAAAGTAATGCTCAAAATTCTCCAAGCCAGGCTTCAGCAGTATGTGAACCGTGAACTCTCAGATGTTCAAGCTGGATTTAGAAAAAGCAGAGGAATCAGACATCAAATTGCCAACATCCGCTGGATCATGGAAAAAGCAAGAGAGTTCCAGAAAAACATCTACTTTTGCTTTACTGACTATGCCAAAGCCTCTGACTGTGTGGATCACAACAAACTGTGAAAAATTCTGAAAGAGATGGGAATACCAGGCCATTTGACCTGCCTCCTGAGAAACCTATATGCAGGTCAGGAAACAACAGTTAAAACTGGACAAGGCACAACAGATTGGTTCCAAATTGGAAAAGGAGTACGTCAAGGCTCTATATTGTCACCTTGCTTATTTAATTTATATGCAGAGTACATCATGGAAAGTGCTGGGCTGGATGAAGCATAAGCTGGAATCAAGACTGCTGGGAGAAATGTCAATAACCTCAGATACGCAGATGATACCACCCTTATGGCAGAAAGAATTCATGTCAATGTTTGGCAAAACCAATACAGTAATGTAAAGTAAACTAAAGTTAAAATAAAAATTTTAAAAGTAAAAAAAAAAAAAAAAAAAANNNAAAAAAAAAAAAAAAAAAGAGCCTCTTGATGAAAGTGAAAGAGGAGAATGAAAAAGTTGGCTTAAAGCTCAACATTCAGAAAACTAAGATCATGGCATCTGGTCCCATCACTTCATGGCAAATGGAGAAACAGTGGAGACAGTGTCAGACTTTATTTTTTGTGGTGGGGGGGGACTCCAAAATCACTGCAGATGGTGATTGCAGACATGAAATTAAAAAACACTTACTCCTTGGAAGAAAAGCTATGACCAACCTAGACAGCATATTAGAAAACAGAGACATTACTTTACCAAGAAAGGTCTGTCTAGTCAAAGCTATGATTTTTCCAGTAGTCACGTATGGATGTGAGAGTTGGACCATAAAGAAAGCTGAGCACCAAAGAATTGATGCTTTTGAACTATGGTGTTGGAGAAGACTCTTGAGAGCCCCTTCGACTGCAAGGAGATTCAACCAGTAAATCTTAAATGAAATCAGTCCCAAATATTCATTGGAAGGACTGATGCTGAAGCTGAGACTCCAATACTTTGGCCACCTGGTGTGAAGAACCGACTCCCTTGAAAAGACCTTGATGCTGGGAAAGATTGAAGGCAGAAGAGGATAAGATGGTTGGATGTCACCACCTACTCAATGGACATGAGTTTGAGTAAGCTCCAGTAGTTAGTGATGGACAGGGAGGCCTGGTGTGCTGCAGTCCATGGGGTCACAAAGAGTTAGACATGACTGAGTGACTGAACTGATTCCTATATCTCCTCTTTTTTAGATTCTTTCTCTATATAGGTCATTACAGAGGATTAATTAGAATTCCTTGCACTATAGACAAGGCTGTGGTCCATGTGAGTAGATTGCCTAGCTTTCTGTGATTATGGTTTGTGTGTCTGCCCTCTGATGCCTCTCTCAACACCTATCGTCTTAATCCGGTTTCTCTTACCTTGGATGTGGGGTGTCTCTTCAGGACTGCTCCAGCAAAGCACAGCCGCTGCTCCTTACCTTGGAGGAGGGGTATATCCTCACAGCCGCCCCTCCTTACCTTGGAGGAGGGGTATCTCCTCACAGCCGCCCCTCCTGACCTTGAACATGGAGTGGCTCCTCTCAGCCCTCCTGACAGGTGGGTCATGGTGGAGAGGTCTGACAGAATGTGGTCCACTGGAGAAGGGAATGGCAAACCACTTCAGTATCCTTGCCTCGAGGACCCCATGAACAGTATGAAAAGGCAAAATGATAGGATACTGAAAGAGGAACTCTCCAGGTCGGTAGGTGCCCAATATGCTACTGGAGATCAATGGAGAAATAACTCCAGAAAGAATGAAAGGATGGAGCCAAAACAAAAACAATACCCAGCTGTGGATGTGACTGGTGATAGAACCAAGGTCTGGTGCTGTCAAGAGCAATATTGCATAGGAACCTGGAATGTCAGGTCCATGAATCAAGGCAAATTGGAAGTGGTCAAACAAGAGACGGCAAGAGTGAACGTCGACATTCTAGGAATCAGTGAACTAAAATGGACTTGAATGGGTAACTTGAACTCACATGGCCATTATATCTACTACTGTGGGCAGGAATCCCTTAGAAGAAATGGAATAGCCATCATAATAAACAAAAGAGTCTGAAATGCAGTACTTGGATGCAATCTCAAAAATGACAGAATGATCTTTGTTCATTTCCAAGGCACGCCATTCAATATCACGGTACTCCAAGTATGTGCCCCAACCAGTAACACTGAAGAAGCTGAAGTTGAACGGTTCTATGAAGACCTACAAGACCTTTTAGAATTAACACCCAAAAAAGATGTCCTTTTCATTATAGGGGACTGGAATGCAAAAGTAGGAAGTCAAGAAACAGCTGGGGTAACAGGCAAATTTGGCCTTGGAATACAGAATGAAGCAGGGCAAAGGCTAATAGCGTTTTGCCAAGAGAACACACTGGTCATAGCAAACACCCTCTTCCAACAACACAAGAGAAGACTCTACACATGGACATCACCAGATGGTCAACACCAAAATCAGATTGATTATATTCTTTGCAGCCAAAATGGAGAAGCTCTATAGAGTCAGCAAAAACAAGACCAGGAGCTGACTGTGGCTCAGATCATGAACTCCTTATTGCCAAATTCAGACTTAAATTGAAAAAGTAGGGAAAACCCCTAGACCATTCAGGTATGACCTAAATCAAATTCCTTATGATTATACAGTGGAAGTGAGAGATAGATTTAAAGGACTAGATCTGATAGATAGAGTGCCTGATGAAATATGGTTCGTGACATTGTACAGGAGACAGGGATCAAGGCCATCCCTATGGAAAAGAAATGTGAAAAAGCAAAATGGCTGTCTGGGGAGGCCTTACAAATAGCTGTGCAAAGAAGAGAAGAGAAAAGCAAAGGAGAAAAGGAAAGATA
>SJYQ01002610.1:300343-354336 GCA_006410935.1 Redunca redunca | reverse complement strand
ACAAACCCCCACACTCATACACACACAAACCCCCACACTCATGTACACACAAACCTCTTAGAGCTAGTGAAAGAATTCAGTAAAGTTGCAGGATACAAAATCAATCTGTGGCTTTTCTACACACTAACAATAAACTATCAGAAAGATAATTTTAGAAAACAAACTGTTTACAACCAAATCAAACAGAATAAAATACCTAGGAATAAATTTAACCAAGGAGGTGAAAGACAAGTACACTGAAAACTATAAGACATTGCAAACAATAAGTTGAGGATGACTCAAAAAATGGAAAGATATTCCATGTTCATGGTTTGAAAGAACTGATGTTAAAATATGTTACTACCCAAAGCAGTTTACGGATTCAATGTAATCCCTATCAAAATTCCTATGGGATATTTTACAGAAATAGACCAAATAATTCTAAATTTTGTTTGGAACCACAAAAGGTCCTTAAGAGTCAAAACAATCTTAAACAAAAGGAGTGAAACTGGCGGTATCATGCTTTCAGATTTCAAACTAAACTATAAAATTATAACAGTAAAAAAAATAGGATCAGATTTTAAAAGTGTTTTTATAAGGCAAATTTTACTGTAATCCCCAAACTTAGAGAAAATAACATCAAAATTTTAAATGTGTAAACCTGCAAACTGCCTATTTTATAAGATTACTTGTTTAAGATATGAATCAAAATTGTGTATACAGTATGATTTTAGTCACGTAAGAAAAACAAAACAATGCATTCTGACAAATGAAACTGGGAAGGAAAAAAAAAAGTTAAAATATTGACAGTGGTTCACTGTGGATGTGAATGAATGATTTCTTTCTTTTTATACTTCAGTGAAAGTGGCTCAGTCATGCCCAGCTCTTTGTGACCCCACGGACTGTACAGTCCATGGAATTCTCCAGGCCAGAATACTGGAGTGGGTAGCCTGTCCCTTCTCCAAGGGACCTTCCTGACCCAGGGATCAAACCCAGGTCTCCCGCATTGCAGGCGGATTCTTTACCAGCTGAGCCACAAGGGAAGCCCTTTTATACTTCAAAGTTTTCCTAATTCTCACTATAAGTTGATAGAAGGGCAGGTACTGTTAATGGGGTGAATATGTGCTCCCAACTTGATATATGAAAGCTCTAATCTGTAATATCTTCCTGAAAATGTCACTTTATTGGGAGATAGAGTCTTTAAAGAGATAATCGAATAAAAATGAGGTTCTTAGGGTGGGCTCTAATCCAGTAGGATGTCCTTATAAGAAGAGGGGATTAGGACACACACACACAGGAAAGATGGTGTGAAGGCAGAGGGCAAGCCAGGAGAGAGGCCTGCAACAGGGTCTCCCCTTACGGCCCCAAAGAGAACCAACCCTACTGACACCCTGATCATAGATTTCTAGCTTCCAAAACTGTGAGGAAATTAATTTCTGTTGCTTAAACCACACGATCCATGGTATGGTTTTAGCCCTAGCAAACTCATACAGAGGCTTGCTTTTTCCCTTACTTCCTTCTATCCTTGCTCTCTCTAGCCCACTCTCCCTCCCTTCCCTCCTCTCTCCTTCTCACCCCACCTTCCTTCCTTCCTCTTTCCTTTGTCAGTACAAATAATCTCATTGGAGAATATTCAGAAAAAATTGAAAGCATGTATTACTTCTATTAATGGGACTTCATAACACTGTATATTTATGTAGGTAGGTGTGCATGATCAGTCGTGTCTGACTCTGAGATCCCATGGACTGTAGCCCACTAGGCTCCTCTGTCCATGGATATTTCCAGGCAAGAATAATGACTACTTGTTATTAACTTGGTTGATTGGCTGGGGAGAGTGATTGGAATTCCTGGGAGCTGTATCCATAATGTTATAATTAGGATTTGGAAACGCAACTCAGGCTGGGGAAAACCACTGGGCTAGCTAAAAGACAATTCAGTTTAGGTGGCTTTGAACTTTGTTAATTGGACAATAACGGTGGAGAGAATAAGGTCAGAGGGTCTTTGTGCCAATAATAGTAATGTTAGGAATAAAAAAAGGAAAAGGTGTCACTTCCACAAATCAGCTCCTATGATCAAATCTGATCACTCAGTGATGTCAGATTTTTATAGCCGTTCTTTTACAGCTCTAAAAATACCTTTGGTCTTTTTACTCCTGAAAGAAAAATTATGTTGTTATTGCCAGTCTGAAACTTT
This sequence comes from Redunca redunca, assembly GCA_006410935.1. Classification (NCBI taxonomy): domain Eukaryota; kingdom Metazoa; phylum Chordata; class Mammalia; order Artiodactyla; family Bovidae; genus Redunca; species Redunca redunca. Next base: position 352,164 of record SJYQ01002610.1, on the reverse strand, counting down.
AGATCACAAGACACTTTTATCCCCACTGAATCAATTGGCTTTATAATTCAACCCTTGGCAACACAATGATTTTATCAAATAGTACAGTAGAAATAAAATTTGATTATTCATAGAAAAAGAGTCCTATGAGAATCAGTAGGCTATTTATAACCTGCAGCATTTCTAAATCTATCAGAGGAGCAGGGGTGGAGTGACTTTCACACCAAATGCATGGGTATAAACTTCATTTTCACAAGAAACATACACTCTCTTTCATCATCCCTCCAAGCGTAACTTATTTTTCATAAGGGCCTATTTTCAGGGATAAACTCCTCTACAGTCAAGAAAGCACCAGTGTGAGCAGGTGGCAAGTGGATGCTGACCCCAATCCTCACTGGGTAGAGAGAGTGGCTGAAACTGTAGGGTGCTGGAGGCAAGCTCTTCATCCAGGGGGCTCAACTGACAACCCACAGGAGTGGGCTGTGCAGAAAACCCACTGACTGCTAAAGAGGGGAGCCTAGTTTGGATGGCTGCGATAATTCTCCAAGTTTTTAAATGTTGGCTCACCCTGTTGACCAAGTCACCCTGTTGACCAAGTTAATCACTTCTACGAGCAGGGTAACACTGCTGCCAGTGAAATAAAATGAAACTTGCTCTATTAGAAGAATGGAATCCTGGCTCCAACAGTTTCTACTCTGTGGCTTGGGGCATGACTGGCTGCTTGACTCTCAATTTCAACATGCAAAATTCATCAGCTATTTTCAGAGTAAATAAAGCTTCCAGAAGAGTGTCTGGTACTTAATAGGTTTTCAATAAATGTTTGGTGATTGCAAATGTGCCTAAGAAAATCTACTATCAGAATATGACTTATCAATCAGAGAACACAGGAAAATCAATAGCCAACATTTAATATCCATTCAAAACAAAGAACTTAGAAATGAGACTCTTTCATAATAAAGTTACTATTTATAACCCAAATATATGTTAAAATCAGCATGGATCAAAAGAAATAGCACCTTAAATTCAGCTTTTTTAAAAAAAAAAACTCATAGATTATTGTTTCCTAGGCTTCCCAGGTGGCACTCATGGTAAAGAACTTGCCTGCCAATGCAGGAGATGTGAGAGATACGGGTTTGATCCCTGGGTTGGGAAGATCCCCTGGAGGAGGACATGGCAATCCACTCCTGTGTTCTTAACTGGAGAATCCCATGGGCAGAGGAGCCTGACGGGCTACAGTCCATAGGGCCACAAAGAGTCAGGCACAGCTGAAGCGACTTCACACACACACACACACACACATCTTATTGTTTACTTATTTCTGTTTACTTGTGGCAAAATACACGTAACATAAAATTTACTACTTAAAAAGTTTTCCAGTTCAGTGGCATTAAATTCATGCACATTGCTGTACAACCATCCACACCATGCATTTCCAGAACTTTTTCATCTTGCAAAACTCTGTATCCATGAAACAGTAATGAGAATCATTAAACCATAAATCCCCATCGGGAAAATGGCAACAGTGTCATTACATAAAAATAATTATATACATAAAATATAATAATATTCTAAAATTATAAATAAGCATTTATTAAAATGGCCAGACACAAAAGAAATGCTCAGCAATTGACACATGATGATGTGTATATGAAAGTAACTAGAAAATGATGACAAATGAGCTATCACAAATTCAGTGCAGTAAAATCCTTAGAAGAAAACTTAAAGAAAAATGACATGTGCATTAAAAACATAACCAAGTCTTCTTGGGAGAAATTTAATCATTTCTGAAAGTGAAGAGTCATGCTTTTTAAACAAGTAGAGCATGTTAATCCATATGTTTAAAACAATTCCAGTAAAATTCCAACCAAGCTTATTTAAAATTGGTGAGCTGTATTTTCAAATGATGGCTCTAAGTAAGATCACTGTAACGTCATGAACTGGAAAGAAGGTGTAGACGCCCTGCATGCATGTGGGCTAAGTGGCTTCAGTCGTGTCTGCCTCTCGGTGACGCTATGGACTGTAGCCCACCAGGCTCCTCTGTCCATGAGATTCTCTAGGCAGGAATACTGAAGTGGGTTGCTATTTCCTACTCCAAGGGTTATTCCCAAACCAGGAACTGAACCCTCAACTCCTAGGTATCCTGCATTGGCAGGTGGGTTCTTCACCACTAGCGCCACCTGGGAAGCCCAGATAGGCCCTAGCTTACTGATAACAGAATACGTTATGAAACCTATTCAGCAGGGTGGCACTGGCACCAAAACTGAAATAGAAATCTTCAAAAATTGATCAATATATGAAACAATGCATATGTACTTAAGGTTCAAGTCAAATAAATGAGAAAGAATTATCAATAATGATGAGATAGCAAGTTGAAGGAGGAAAGAGTAAGTTTGTAGGTTTATACAGCATGAAATACAACAAAATAAATTCTGGCTCTATTAAAGGGCTAAATAGATTTAAAATTTCAGTTTTAAAAACATTGGTGGTTGTTTTTCAGTCACAAAGTTACGTCTGACTCTTTGGGACCCCATGGACTATTGCCCACTAGGTTCCTCTGTCCAAGCAATAATACTGGAGTGGGTTGTCATTTCCTTCTCCAGGGGATCTTCCCAGATCAGGGATCAAACCCATGTCTTCTGAATTGGCAAGCATATTCTTAACCACTGAGCTACCAGGGAACATACAATACAGCAAAATGTTAAGTAGGTAATTGGGAAAAAGATCAAGACCCTGTTAAGACAAATCTGAAAAAAGTCACTAAACAAAATTATGACCATTTCAAATATGTAAAATATTAAAAATACATTAATCTGATAACAAAAAGTAAAATTTAAATTTAAACATGCACAATATGCAAAATTTTGCACTAATTTTGTTAAAACAAGAAATCAATATTTGTAACACATTAATATCCCATTCTTTTTTTTTGTACTTCTGATTTATTAAAATCTAAATTTCTGGATCTTGCCTTGTACTTATTTTTAATCAAACATAATGGGTCGCTACTATAAAATCCAGCAAAGCAATCATAAACAAAATATTTTCTTTCTTGCATTTTGGCTGAAAGGGCAGGTTCATTTTCTTTCTTTTTTTTAAATTTACTTATTTTAATTGGAGGATAATTACATCCATTGAATTTTATAAGAGAGACAGGAAGATTTCATAAATGAACAGACCCAGATTAAAGTGAGTAATAGTTGTTAAGTGCTTTCATGGAACCGATCATTCATTTATATCACATCATGTAATCCTCACCACAGTTCTAAGACACTTGGGATAGTAATATCTCCATTGTATGGATTTTAACCCATCTGGTCCCAGAGACATAGGAAACAAGGTCTAGAACTTTTGTTTTAACCACTACTCTTGTTTTCTCTTCTAGAAGTTCCAAAACATTAAAACAAACAGCACAAGTGATCAAAAACCTTGTACAACTCATTGACTTAATGTCATTAAATATCTATTTTATACCACACTCTGTGCCAGACACCTGGAATTCAAGGCAGATCAAGATACTCTCTAAGAATCAAGATACTTGCCAGTGGGGAAATTGGCAAGTAAAATAACCATTAAAATATGATTCTATCTATATTCCACTGTGCAAATGAAAACAACATTGGGAGTTCCCTGGCAGTCCAGTGGTTAAGACTTCACACTTTCAATGCAGGGAATGTGCATTTGAACCCTGAACCCTGGTGAAGGGTCTAAGGTCCCATATGCCACATGGCATGACCAAATAAATAAGCAATTTTTTAAGTAAAAAAATGTTAAAAAAAAAAAAGAACAAATAAAATAAAACAACACTGGAGGCACAATTTTGATGGCTAAGCCAAAATCTTAAATAATAATAGTTGAAAAAGAATTGAAATAAATTTTAATAAACCAACATATATTAAGCACTTTGGGCTGCAGTCCACAGGATCACAAAGAGTTGGACACGACAGAGTGACTTCCCTTTCTTTCTTTCTTGACTTAACAAGCTCGCTTAATCTTGGAAGTTCATCCTGAAGAAATAATTTATCAAAAGGAAACAAGAGTATCTTTCACTAATTAACTTTTCGAATATGTATTTGTGCCTGTTGCCGACGGGATTCTCTGCTAGGATCTGGGGAAATGAAGAAAAACAAGAAGTTTATTCCACAGAAGTCTACTTTTCAGTCCTCACTGCAATAGAGGAAAATGGAAACAACATTAAAGTCCAATGACAGAGGATTATTTTATATATTATGAGACAATTTACTTGCATACATACAGCAAAATGTGAAAATTATACTCCAATATTACATAGGAATAAAGGTCATTTTCAAGACACAATGCTAATCTTACAATATTAAATTTTGCATACAATTCAGTTGCTGTGAAAATATTTATTCATAAAAGCAAAAGCTAGAAAAGCATATGCAAAGAAAAGTGGCATTAGGGTTTGGGGATTATGGATGATTTTTATTTAACTACAATTAATATTACTGGTATATAGCTTTTCCCATGAAAAACAGAAAGAGGAGAAAGAATTCATTTGATGAAAGACTGATCCTGGAAGAGATTCATAAGTGATTACAAAGGGACTTGCGAACATGAAGTTTGTGTAACAGTTCCCTCACAGAGTAACAAAGCAGGACTTTCAAGATATGAAGGGTTTGATATTCCTGCCTTATACAGACAGACAGTAAAGAGAGATGTTAGAAGACAGGATAAATGTTGTATTAAAATCTCACTCCATGTAAAACCATAATTACTCTGAAATTACTGGCTTCCAAAGTCCCACTAACAATACAGTACTTGCTAAGTGTTATCGAATATAATTTTATTCAGGATTCCCAGGGTCAAGTATTCAGCACAAAAATGTATTTTAATACACTTGTAGAAATGATAAAACACATCAGTATTTCTTGGTCCCTTTGAGTCTTCTTCCTGCCTCCACTTACCCAGCCCAATTTTGCGTTCTTAAATGAACTGACCGGCCACTTAGAAAGCAGGAACCTTGGTCGCTCTGACTTTTTATTGAATCACCTACCCCTCTGTCACCTTTCTGGTTCCTAGAAGCTTGATATTTTTGAGTCTGATCTGTCAAGAAGAAAGAAGTAGTGGCAAAAATAAGAAAAAGTTGCCCACTGTAAGGTCTCACATGGACCTCCTTCATTACACGAAATGAACATTTCTTGTGAGCAGAGGAAATAAAAATGGCTAAGCAAGAACACAGTTCTTAAGAGACAAGTTTCTTCCCCAACCTAAGTCATGAGGAATGAGTTCAACAAAACAACCGAATGCCACCGTGCGGTTCTGGGTGCTGCACAGTGGCGTCCCTAGATGTCAAAGCCAGCCATTCCGGACTTTGCACCTGTAAACAGGACCACAGTCTGGAGCCTGACCAGGGCCTGCGGTCCTTATGACAGTACTGGCAAAATTAACCCATCACAGCCATTGTAAGATGCCCCTTCTGTGTGGGTTCAGTTCCTGCTCTGCACTGTTCTTGCCGTTGGAAGGATGCTTGGTTCCATAATTCCAAACTATATCTCTGTCTTCCCCAAGTCTACCTACATTGATCCATCTACTCTCGTAGAAATTAGGAACAGCCCGATTGTTTCCCTCTTTGATCAACACTGTCATTTGCCATAGATACCTCATTTCTGCCTCAAGTGAGGACCCCTCATAGTGATGCTCTGAGAGCAACACTGCCTGGTTTCAACACTGCTCTGTCCACTGCCTCTGCTCTCACACTCCCTCTGTTGGAAACTATGATTGGTATTGCTCTTGTGGCATCATTTCTTGGTTCTCTTGAGCTAAAATTGGCTATTGTCTCCCATAGTATACTTGCCTTTCACGGTAGAATCCACATGGCCAGTATCCTATGAAAGTCAGCCACTAAGGAGGCCTTCAGAAGGTTTTTGTGAGATTTCCCTTTATGTTTTCCACTCTAATTTATGCTCTCTTGTCTAGTTAACTTACCAAAGATCCATGCCAGAGAAGACTTGAGATCAGCCTGGACAGCTAATCAAGGCTACGCGATCTCCTCAGATCTCACCATGAATCTTGTGATATAGGCAGCATTGGAACTCAGTTTCTAATTGCTAATCTGGTGCTCATACCCACTGCAAAAACAAACAAAAATAATCCCCAAGATATGTGAGCAAAGATGTTTTTAACACAATACCTAATGATTTCTCCCTCAGGTGCTTGGTTATTCCAATTAATCCAAGACGACCTGGTAACATTAAAGTTTCCAAACTGCCATGCTAAACTCAATGAGTGGGTATCCATAATTTCTGCATTCAAAACAGAAGTGACATACACATAAAGCAAGGGAGACTGGAATAGGGAAGAAGGGTCAGATGGTACATGTGGGGGTTATAGTACTTGTTCATTTCCATTATATAAATTCTCCCTGCATGGCTAATTTCAAGCTACTACCACTGTGAAGTCAGCTTGCTTACCAAACTTTTGAAAATTTAGCAATCACTTCCCTGATGTCACCTTTGAGAAGACTCCAGCATAACACTCCTTTTCCTGAATTACCACCTGAAGATATTCACCTGCAATGCAGAAGACCCAGTTCAATTCCTGGGTCAGGAGGATCCACTTGGGCTTCATTGGTGGCTCAGCTGGGGAAAAAACCTGCCTGCAGTGTGAGAGACCTGGGTTCGATCCCTGGATTGGGAAGATCCCCTGGGATTCGGAAAGGCTACCCACTCCTGTATTCTGTATAGTCCATGGGGTCGAAAAGAGTTGGACACGACAGACTGACTTTCACTTCGCTTCAACTTGACAGTATGGCTTTGATGATCATGTACTTGCATAATACTGTTGTTTTGTTGTTCTATTTGTTTTTGACTGCTCACAATTATGTTTCACAGTCCCACTGATATGTAAAATATAAGTAAATTACTTCTTGGCTGAGGTATGGGTATAAATTCTACCATATGAAAGAAGAGAAATTCTTGTGGCTCTATCCTTTCAAGTATTTCTCCTCCAATACTTTCTGGCATATGGCCTGTTGAAAGGGAACAGCTCATAAACATAGACTGGGAAATATGGTAATATTTTGATTTATAAATGTTTGTGGAAGTTCTCTCTGTCAGGCCTGAACCCATAACATGTGCTATGATTCTTCCACTCAAGAAGCTGTATTCCTTTAAGATACAGAAAAACCTCAAATTCCGTGACAACTAAAATTAGAGATGAAGAGAAAAGAGGGGAGCCCTGGTGACCACAACAATGAGAACAAAAGCAATATAGTGATGCTCTATTTTATGAACATATAGTTTACGAAGCACTTGAGCACACACCCTCATAGTTCTGGGCGTTGCATTTTAAGAGGCACTGATAAATGGAAGGGCATTCAGAGGACATCAATAACAATAAAAAGCGCTCACACTTCTGAACTGTTTACAAGGGGCCATGCACTTTACTGACAGTACTACATGTTCAATTTTATTTGATTTTCCAATTCCTAGGCTCTGAAAGATGAGGACAATTACAACTAGAATAGTGATTTGTAACTTTCCTCTGATGTATATTTGATAAATGGTAAAGCTGAGACTTAGAACCAGGCAGTCTGATTCCAGAAGTTGTGCTCTTAAGCACAAGTTCTTAATAGCAAATGCCCACCCCTGCTAGATTGAGGAATTATATCTATAGGTGTACCAGAAGGAAGCACTGAGAATACAGGATAAAAGGTGCAGAAAAAGCCACCTTGGAGGCAGTAATAAGTTCATCCTTCTCTTAGCAGAGCCCAAACTGCAAGGGGCCATCTTGGAACACCCAGACAAAGACTGAAGCCCCAGTGGCTCAGCGGTAAAGAATCCACCTGCAATGCAGGAGACGCAAGAGATGTGAGTTTGATCCCTGGGTCAGAAGATCCCCCGGAGGAGGAAATGACAACCTACTCTAATATTCTTGCCAGAGAATTCCCATGGACAGAGGAGCCTGGTGGGCAACAGTCCATGGGGGGGCGCTCAGAGTTGGACATGACTTAGCGCACACACACGTGCTAGTGAAGGAGCCTCAGGTTAGACAAATACCAGATAACAGGTATGGAATACTTGTAGACAGAATGTGGATTAAGAAGCATAATTTGGATTTACTAACTTCTCTGTGCTATCCAATGCAATTGTCATTATCCACATGGGATTGTTTAAATTACAAATTTAGTTCCTTAGTCACTCTAGCTACACTTCATGTGCTCAGTAGCCACAAGGCCATGTTGGATAGTGCAGATATATAGAATATTTCCAGCATCACTAAAAGTTCTACTGGACAGTGTTATTCTAAATTATAAAATCTGCATTTAAAATTCTCTCTGTCTTTGAGAAAAGCATATTTGGTAACTATCTTGATTTCACAGATGAATAAAGTAAAGATGAGCACTTTATTTTCTCGTCTAAGTGTTAACATTTCATGATCCTTTGCCTTTCTACTCCTGCATCCACTGGGGTTGTGGGTTGCACACTCAGGCTCCCTTCATCATTTCCAGTACTTCCTCTTTGTGGCCACAGGAGAACTTGGCATTGGACTGTTTGGTGCATAGATAATTATCAGCTGTTTCTGCCTCCTCTTTCATTTGCTCGCATAGCATTTCCTGAAAAGATCTTTGAAAACAACTGAGCCACCACACTCCGTGGGCAAGAAGGGGAATTACAGTGGTTGGAAGGAAGATAAACTGTGATGTCAGCTTGATTACAGTGCTGGTTACTGCTTCAACCAAAACTCTGGACAAAAGAGCATTTCTCTGGGAATCCTTTTATAGATCGTCTAGCACAGTGCCACCTGTTGACTGCCAAGGATATAGCAAAGGAAGTCCTGAGAGAGGACCCGTGCCTGGTGATGGCAGGGCAAGTGGGCTTCTCTGGGAGGCTCTAGCTTTGCAGAGCTAGCTCACTTTAGCACAGTGAAAATTCATTCACCTCAAAAGTCAAGTAACTGATTTAAGAAAGAAGATTTTCAAGACCTGATATTCTGGTTACTCAGTAAATTCATGCTGATTCATTACTAACTAACTGGTAGACTTTCTGGTGGGTTCTGTTTATTTAAATGTTCATTTACAGCCTCTTAACAAGATATGTCAAATATAACCATGTGGGGTTGCATATGCTTTAGTTCTGAATAATCCTCAAGAAGGCACACTTATGAAGCTTCCTCTTTGTCAAATATTAAGCTAGATCCATCCACACATCTTATCCCTCTTAGTTCGCATAATGACAATGCAAGTTAGTTAATATCATTATCCTGATTTTATAGACCATGAGGCTATGGTGGAATAAGCAGTGGACCAAGAAGCCAGCCCCAGGTCTTCAGATTCTAACTCCAGAGTTTTTTTCACTAATAAGCTAATACCTCTCAGGTTAAAGGTAGCAAATCTTTTTAATTTGAATGGTCAATTGCTGGATTCCAAGGACATTCCAGTATATCATGTAAGTACTTCGCCAACTTCCTTCTTCTTTTTGTCTCCAATAAAGCCTTCAGTAGCAATCATACTCAAATTCTACCATATGTAAGTTGATTATTATTTCCTTCTGTTTGCATATGACATTGCTCTCACCTAAAAATATTCTGCTGTCTCCCTTAACTCTTTATAAATCCCTTTACTTGAAAGATCATTTCAATAATCCTGTCACCTCAAAAAAAGCCACCAGGAGAATGTCCACAAAACATGAGTTGTGCAGGGCTACTGACTGGTGCTGCATGTCCTTTGAACTTATTTATAACGCTCCTACTATATCATGAATTCGTTTTCATGGCCTGGGTCTTCTAATGTATGCATCTTGTGCACTTTTAAGTGTGTTTCTTTGCTACCTTTCATTGCTATTTTTTCTTTCCTACAGTATCACCATGTTTTTGACCCAGAGAATTTCAAGGCTTGAATTTAGGCTGAGAGATTAAGTTGTCTAAACAACTTGGTTCTTTTAAACTTTAAACTCTTTCCCCCACTAACTACTCATCTATTTTAGTGCCCTAGGACAGGTGTAAATTCAAATTCAGTATCTCTTTCTTCAATAACCATAATGATTCTTGACCATTAGGAGACACATCAAGCCAACTAGCTGGATGTATACATTATATCAACTACACTCTCTTTCTGTCGTATGAATTATTATCAGAGGGAGAGTGTAATTAGGGAGTACTAAAAATAAATCATCATCATTACAAGCCATTATAATAGGTTACTCAATTTGATGAATAATACTACTTTGACCTCACAGCACATGTATTTTTCAAGGGGTTGACATATTACTAACTACCTGAAATTCACTAACATCCCGTATATAGAGACCATGAAGTCTTCACAGAATGATATATTTGTGTTGAGTACAATCAATAGTAACACGTCAAGAGTGTCCTGCAGGGTAAGGAGGAATCTACTTTGAGAAAATGAACCTTGAGAAATTGAAGATTATCCTTTTAAGTCATGAGATTAAAAACAAAAAATTCAACGGTAAAATACGACACATTTCTTTGCCTAAGAAAATAGAGTGAAAGGGATTTTTCTGGTGGTCTAGTGGCTAAGACTGCATTCCCAATGCAGAGGACTCAGGTTCAATCTCTGATCAGGGAACAAGATCCCACATGTCACAAATAAGAGTTCACATGTTGCAACCAAAGATCCTGAATGCTGCAGTGAAGACTCAGTGCAACCAAATTAAAAAAAAAAAAATAGGATGACATATGTGATGCCATTTACTTTGTCTTCCTGAGTTAGGATAACTGTTATGAACATCAAGCAAAGCCCACACAGGCAAAGTATGTATAGTCATACAGAGCGTGGATTTGCAGTCAAAAAGAGCTGGATTCGAATCTTTGCTTCATCATTTAACATGACTTGGGGTGCAAGTAATTTAAAACCTCAACTCGTGTGCCTTACATGGTAAAGAAATTATTTCATATCAAAAAGTTGGGAGGTAAGGTGGTTTCAGAGTCCGCTGAATGTTCACTTTGGGAAGTCATCACAGAACTAGATTCTTCTGTCTTTTTTCTTAATCATACCTAGAATTTGAATTTTTCCTCAGGCTACATATGGACAGATGGCAGTTACACCTGTCACAATCACCACAGCAGCCTCCAAGAAAAGAAGAGATGATTTCTTCTTTAGGTCTTCTTTTGAAAGGGACAAAACCTTTCCCAGAAACTTCAGAGTAGCCTTCTTCTGATGTCTTCTCATTTAGAATGGGGTCACATGGACACCTCCTAGCCAAATACTGGCAGGGGGGATACGATTATCAGGCTTGGTTTAGAACAATCAGGATTTATACCCTAGACTGAAGAACACGGAATAGGGTAATAAAACTGGGACTGTGCAGAAAGAAAGGATGGAGAGAAAGAAATAAACTCTGATTCACTAGCTGTGAAATCTTGGGCACATTACTTAACATCTTTAAGTCTTAATTTCTAAACCTGAAACATGAAAATAATATCTGCATTTCACAGAAGTGTAAGGATTAGATAAGATAACCTGTTCCCATTGCCTGGCACATAGAAACTCTAGCTGTCCTTTTCTTTATCTGCAGTCTGTACTACACTTCCCGTCCATGCTTCTTCTCTCTGCTTCTTTGTGAAATGTGCTCTTCTCAGTCACTGGTTTCTGGTGCCGTCAATGAATTTGCTTCTTGCTATTCATCACCGTTCCTAGTCTTTTTGAGCTGGGTTTTCTGTCACTCATTTTCCTCCTCTGCCTTGTCAATTTCTTTTTTGTTTCTTTGTCTAGACTCTAACTCTACTATACTTTTCTATTTCTGAGTATCATAATTTGTGTGTATATGTGTGTTTAAGATATATTCATGGCTCATAAGGGAGATAATTTCTTTTGCTTAGTCAATGATTTCAGGCCCTGGGAGAACCTCACATTTATTTGATGTCTGCATCATTATGCTTTTAATACTATCAGTAGAGATGAACAGAAAGAACATTCAAAGTACATTCCATGTTCACTGTGCTACATGGCAGTAGAGGCAAAGGTGAAGCACAGAAAGAGCAAAAGAAATGCTGAGGAATCATGTGTTTGCACACACACACACACACACACACACACAAAGTGAGCAATATGATAGCAAACTTAGGATGAGGACATATTTGGAGAATTTTGAGAACTATGCCAAAAAGTTGGGACTTCATATTTTGGCATGAGGCAGGGGACAGAGTGGGACCAGTAGATATTTTAATTAGAGATGAAATATGAAGAAAACATGATTACAGAACTTAATATGGCAGAGTATAAAAGAATAATCGGAAGGAGTACAAAGTATTCCAGTTGAACCAGTTACGAGGCTATCAGGCAGGTGAGGCTAGGTTATGCTAAAGGGAGAGCTTCAAAACTCTCATGACTTAAAGACACACAAACATATTTGCTTTTCACTCATATGACTTGTTCACACAGGAATCTAGCCTTAAAGTGAAGTTGAACCTTGCCTCTGTACCCTGAAAACAAATTAAATCTCAGAGATAGAGTTTTGAGTGAAGTAGAAAAGAAAAGCTTTATCACTTTGCCAGGCAAAGCGGGCCGCACGGGACTAATGCCCTTAAAACTGTGTGTCCTGACCTGGAGGGTTTAGTAAGGAGTTTTACAGTAATGGTTCAAAGAGGGTGTGATCAGCTAATGGCTATTCTTCTGATTAGTTAGTGGTGAGATAAGTGGGAGTCAGCATCACCAACTTCTGGTTCCAATTGGTCTGGAGTCTGCCTATGGGAAGCATACATTTAACTTCTCCCACCTACTGGGGGTTTCAGTATCTGCAAAACAGATCAAAGATATTGTTAGGTATATCCCTTGAGGGGGAAACAGGCCCCTGTCCCAAGGCTGCCCTGTTGTTCCCTTTGACTCCTCATCCTCTGTCTCTGAATCCCTCCCTTCACTAGTTAACGATGGTTTGAACTTGCCTTTTGGACTCAGGGAAAGTCATGGAGGCTAACTGAAGCCTGTTTCCAGGAATCAAGAAATACGGGGGTCATAAAAAAAACTTCTGTACCCAGAAACTCCACAGGGTCCTGCTTGGTTTCAATAGTGTTGGTCGTACCACTGTCTTAAACTTTGACAAATACCATGATGAAGCAAAGGGCTTCCCTGATATCTCAGTTGGTCAAGAATCCACCTACAACGCAGGAGACCCTGGTTTGAATCCTGGGTCAGGAAGATCCACTGGAGAAGGGATAGGCTATCCACTCCGGTATTCTTGGGCTTCCCTGGTGGCTCAGCTGGTAAAGAATCCACCTGCAATATGGGAGACCTGGGTTTGATCCCTGGGTTGGGAAGATCCCCTGGAGAAGGGAAAGGCTACCCACTCCAGTATCCTGGTCTGGACTGTATAGTCCATGGTGTTGCGAAGAGTTGGACACGACTGAATGACTTTCACACAAGATGACAAAGCAAAAGAAAAGTCCAGAGGGTCTCACACCAACAATTTAATCTTTTGCTCTGAAGCGACTCACACAGTGGTGTCTTGGAGTCAGTTTATATGGCCTCACAAGAGCCAGTTGTGCACAGCTCTTCCCAACTCCATATTCATTGCCATCAAGTTGGTACTCAGCCATGGCAGGAGTATTTGTGCCAGAGAAATAAACTAGTGCTACAAATCACACTCCACCTGTCCCCTACCACCAAAAGAACCAGTTGTTAAGTGGCCACCAATACATTTCTTGATTCACTGCACTTTCACTCACAACTTATCATTCAAAAGTATTCACATGGTTCAATCCAAATGCAAAGGAATTGGGAAGTCCAGTCCTACCATTTGCCCTGTATGCAGACAGCCAGGAGTATTTGGTGAGCAACAGTATTTCCAACCAGGGGATAATGCAAACATCCAAATGTTTATTCATTTACAGTTAATATAGGCATTCAATCATGGAATACTTCAGATGTTAATCTAAGAACAATAAAAATGAGAAGTGGGAGAGTTTTAAATATGTGTGATATGACAGTTATCAATTTACTGCCTCTCAGCTACTGACCCACCCTTTATTTCCCTGCTTGGGATACTAGAGATGGATCTTGTAAACCATTCCTCCTTTGCTAGTAGATGTGGCACACAAATACTGCAGAAGGAAAGGGCTTCTTCCTGAGCCTGGTGTGATTTCTCTGTCTTTTTATCCTGCAGTGCTCATCTGGCATGAGAGCTACCAGTGGAGTTCAAGCCCAGAAAGTTTCAGAGACGCCCCTGAGGGTAAAGCTGTCCATAAAGTCCCAAGGATGTCTTAGCCAATTTCTCAGCATGTACTGCAATGTACTCTGCAGGTGTCTTCCTGGTGGCTTTCTGGTATACTGATGACCTAGCCAGCTCCCCAGTAAGTTCAATAGCATCCCTCATGAGCAGCTTCCCATTAAGTTTTTCTAACACACCAGTTGATGGCTTCCTGCCTACCAGCCTTAAATTGGCAGTACCCTAATATCAGGCTATCTTGCCAGTTCCACCCCAGTTCTCTCTGCCTGCCAACCTCAACCCACCAACAGTGGACCAGCTCCAGGCAAGGCAACCCAGTGAATTTGTTTCCCTTCTAATGGGCTGCAACCATATCCTACCCACTAAGGCTGGACTCTCTGGATTAGGGACCCAAGCTTAGTGACACGGAATCCAAATAGAAGAGTCACAGAAGGTATTTAAAGATAATTTTGGAATGTTGGGAATCTCAAATAGATGAGTGATGTTTCCTCTTCACCATAAATCAAGAGAGATTGCTTAATACGTGTCCCCTCAATGTCAGTGGGGAGTTAAACAGTGGCCTGCAATCTGACTCATGCCTTATAAATCCAAAGGTTGAGAGATTGGTGGAAGTAGCCTCTGAGGACAATGTGGAAGCTAAAGGAAGAGGACTCCTATAAGGAAGAGTTGGGGTAGAGTCTTCTTTGGACCTGTCTGTGAACAATTTGCATGTGTCAAAAGATTTTTGCAGAAAGATGTTGAAAGTATCATCAGATGTCTGGGTGCAAGAAAAGAGGGAACAATCAGGAGAGATGGAAATGCACTTGTCCTGCAAGTTAGAGATCCCCAGTAAGGAGTGGAAATAATGGAAATAGTATAGGTGAAATGCAGTAAAGGCTGTAGGCATAAGAGTAGGACATTTGGAGCATTCCTATCTATTGGCAATTGCTCTAGAAGATAGGGGATTGATCCATGCTGAGAAGAGCTTGTGAGTGCTGGTTCATAGGCTATAGGTGGGTGACATAATTTTGAGGAGATTTAAGGTGACTGGAGGAGAAGGCAATGGCACCCCACTCCAGTACTCTTGCCTGGAAAATCCCATGGATGGAGGAGCCTGGTAGGCTGCAGTCCATGACATCGCTAAGAGTCGGACACGACTGAGCGACTTCACTTTCACTTTTCAGTTTCATGCATTGGAGAAGGAAATGGCAACCCACTCCAGTGTTCTTGCCTGGAGAATCCCAGGGACAGAGAAGCCTGGTAGGAGGCCGTCTATGGGGTCGCACAGATTCGGACATGACTGAAGGGACTTAGCAGCAGCAGCAGTAGCAAGGTGACTGGAACTAACTGTGCAGAATAGGTAAGAGTGCTAACCAGAGAGCTCTGATAGGATTATCAAACAGAGCTCAACGCCCATTTTAAATTGTTAATCATGAGTTCATGGTAGAAGAGTTTTTCTCCTGAGCCCACATCCACTGACCCACAGACAGGGAAAACAAATAAATTCATTAAATTTTGTGGCTCAGCAGGTAAAGAATCCGCCTGCAATGTGGAAGGCCCGGGTTCGATCCCTGGATTGGGAAGATCCCCTGGAGAAGGGAAAGGCTACCCACTCCAGTATTCTGGCCTGGAGAATTCCATGGGCTGTATAGTCCATGGGATTACAGAGAGTCGATCACGACTGAGCGACTTTCACTCACTCATTCACTTGGGTTTTTACCATGTAGAGAGGCAAAGAAATAGAGTGGCAGGGATGTTTAGTGTATTTACACTAAAATACATGATGTAGTTATGGTTAACCAGCTCCCAGTTTAGTCGGAAATTGAAGGGAACACCTGGAGAACTTGAAGGTGTATTGGAGATGAGTTTCTTGATGGTAGAGCAGCAACCAGGATTCAACAGGACCAGGATTAGGGTGAGAGTCCCTTGGACAGCAAGGAGATCAAACCAGTCAACCCTAAAGTAAATCAACCCTGCATATTCATCGGAAGGACTGATGCTGAAGCTGAAGTTCCAAGATTTTGGCCACCTGATGGGAAGAGCCAACTCACTGGAAAAGACCTTGATTCTGGGAAAGACTGAAGGGAAGAGGAGAAAGGGATGACAGAGGATGAGATGGTTGGATGGCATCGCCGATTCAATGGACATAACTTTGAGCAAACTCTGGGAGATAGTAAAAGACAAGGAAGCCTGGCATGCTGCAGTCCATGGGTTGCAAAGAGTCAGGTGTGACTTAGTGACTGAACAACAAGTGAGGCTGAGTCATGCTAGTGTAGGGTTGAATCATGTCCTTATTTAAAATGGTATTTTATTCATCTTGTATTGTCTAGTAATTTTTATTTTAAAATAGTGTATTAAAATATTATTTATCTTGATGATTGAGTTTTTTGGCACCTCCTTAACATATTGCACTCTCGCCCTAATCCTGCTTCTGTTGAACCCTGATTACTGCTCTACCATCAAGAAACTCATCTCCAATACATCTTCAAGTTCTCCAGGTGTTCCCTTAACTTCCAACTAACTGGAAGCTGGTTCCCCTAACAACATCCTGTATTTTAGTGTAGATACACTAAACATCGCTGCCACTCTATCTTTTTACCTTCTCTTAACACAACCCCACTTGCCTCACCTGAGTTCTAACTTTGGCAACAGTGTCAGTCAGTCCAGGGGAGAGTGGGGAAGAATGGAGAAGGGCTGGAGTGGGAAGCAGAATGCAGTGCCATATCAGGAGCAAGAAAATGCAGAACACCATGAAGATGGGTGAGGCTGATCCCCGAAATGAGGTAGTGATGGCACTCAGAATGCTTTAGAAAATGGATGTTAAGGGTATCACAAGAGAAAATTGATAGAACATAATGGATATGGTGACTTTTTATATTGGCAATAGGATTAGTAAGGTGATAACTAAAGCATATTAAAAAGCAGAGACATTAGTTTGCCAACAAAAATCCATATTGCCAAAGCTATGGTTTTTTCAGTAGAAATATATGAATATGAGAACTCGACCATAAGGAAAGCTGAGCACTGAAGAATTGATGCTTCTGAACTGTGGTGTTGGAGAAGACTCTTGACAGTCCCTTGGATAGCAAGGAGATCCAACCAGCCCATCCTAAAGGAAATCAGTCCTGAATATTCATTGGAAGGACTGATGCTGAAGCTGAAGCACCAATTCTTTGGCCACCTGATGTGAAGAACTGACTCACTGGAAAAGACCTTGATGCTGGGAAAGACAGAGGGCAAGAGAAGGGGATGACAGAGGATGAGATGGTTGGATGGCTTCTCCGACTCAGTGGACATAAGTTTGAGCTAGCTCTGGGAGTTGGTGATGGACAGGGAAGAATGGCATGCTGCAGCCCATGGGGCTGCAAAGAATCCGACATGACTGAGTGACTGAATTGAACTGAACTGAACTAAAGAACGTGGAGACGACACGGTAATACAGAGTAGGAAAAGGAACTATAAGGACTCAGCAGTAGTATGTCTCCGTTATTTTGGTGAGGGATGGAGGAGAAGCCGTGGTAGAGGACAGAGGAAGAGAGGTTCCAAAAGTGACTACAGTTATGGACTGGGGATTACTGCAGAGTGGTGGCTCTCTTCCCGACACATTTGAGGTTCTTGTTTCATTGCAAAGGAACTCAGAGATGAGGTGATCGGTGAGAAGTGGATTTATTTAGAGAGAAACACACTCCACAGACAGAATGCAGAGAGCCCCAAACTATTGCGTGGTTAGTTTTTACAGGCTCTGTAATTCCATAGGCTAATGAGTGGGAGGATTAGTCCAATTATTTGGGGGAAGAGGTGGAGCTTTCCAGGAACTGGGTCACCGCCCACTTTTTGACCTTTACGGTTAGCCTCAGAACCGTCACGGTGCTGATAGGTGTGTCACTTAGATAACGCCATTGTAATGAGGGCATAATGAGACTCCGGGTCCATTGAAAATCGAATCTTCTGCCATTTGGACCCAGCTGGTTCTAACCAGTCTTTAGTTCTCTTTAGTTAAATATAACCGATTCTCTTGAGCTATCCCCTTACTAAGCCCACCACCAATATAAATACGGCCATGACATTCTTTTGAAGGTTGTGCCCCACCCCCTTCCCTCCTGTTTCAGTGCCTTCAGTAAAAATAAGCACTTTGTAGGAGATCGGTCATGTTTGAATTTGAAGGAAGTGGCCATGTTGAGATGGCTCTTCACAATTCAGTGCTGATGAGTGACTCATGAGATGGTAGAGATCTCTGAGGACCAAGGCAGAGCCGGTGATGTAAGTCTCAGTGGAAAACGATCCATTATGAAGATCCCATGCTCTCCTCCCCAGCTTGCTGGGAGCAGGTCCAGGCTGCATTAACATCTGTCTTCTAAAGGCTCCCTGAGTTCTCCGTGCACCTGGACCCAGTATGAAAACTCCCTTCCCTTCATAGTTTGCCCTCAAAGAATTTAAGCATTTTTCTAAAGGCAAATTTTACTGGAGAAAAATGAACAACAATAACAAAAATTTCAAAAGTCTAACAACAGAGGTTTTCAGGGTATAATCTGCTTATTGAAATTAAAATGTAACCAGTGTTCTGAAAGCAAATAAGAGCAGTCTGCAGTCATGGCCCACAGAGGCTCTGATTCATCTTCCTTGACGTACATGCACTTATTTCTCTGGTCTGCTTGCTTCGTCTTAATCATATCCATTAATAGATTGGTAAGGCTGTTTCTACTGGTTGGTGAGGTGATGATTCCTCTCCAGCTGTTCTAAAATAGAATTTAGGTATCGCTGGGGGCACACAAAAAGATGTACTGTGAAAGGAAATTAATAATCCTCTATCAAATCACTAAAAACCTTGGTTAAATGTTTCAGAAATCTACAAAAGAAAAGTATTCATATAGACATTGTCCCTTGGCATGTGTTTTGTGTGTGTTTTCCACAATGAGCATCTATTACATTTTCAACAGATAAAAATAAATTTCATTTAAAAGTAATTAGAAAAAAAATACAGTGGTTAAAGATACATCTAACACAAAACAGAATAGTCAGGTTATCTTGTGCAGAAAAATTGCATTCTTGATTCTGGTTATTTGTGCATTTTTCCATAGGTTGTCCAGGATATATATCAGAGAAGTCTATTATTTCTTATATTATTTGGAAAATACATCATTAGAAAGACTTGCAAAAAGCTTTTACTGATTAAATATTTACCAGTAAAGACCTGACAACAACTCCACTACCTCTTAAGCATTCAAATAAGTGCGGAAAGTGTCCCAGAGGGGAGACACACAGGAAAATTATAAGAGAACGCATTTCTAGCAACTGTTCATGAATCCTTTATGACCCTTGGAAAACTAAAGAATATCTGGTCTACAATATATTTTACACCTTTGTCTTCAAAGTTCAACCTTCATCAACATATACCAACTAATAGGGAGTTGCTCCAAAATACAAAATAATAATAATAATAATAATTCAAGAGTTCTAGGAAGATAAGACAAAGAAAGCCTTGGCATGCATTCACACTTTATCCAGTCACTCAACATGCATAAACTGGGTACATACACTCTATTAAGTAATATACTTACTACTGGGAGAATGAGAAAATAAATATCACTCTGAAAGTGACTTACATTTTAATGGGAAAGATAAGATATGTACAAAGACAAGCAAAACAACACAAGGGAGCCTGTAATACGTGTCTCTGTGAGTGTGTGTGTGTGTGTGTGTGTGTGTGCCCCCACGCATGTGCATGCACACTCAGTTGCTCAGTCCTGTCTGACTCTTTGCAACCCCATGGACTATAGCCCCCCAAGCCATGGGATTTTCCAGGCAAGGATACTGGAGTGGTTGCTATTCTCTTCGCCAGGAGAATTTTCCTGATCCAGGGATTGAACCCTGCATTGCAGGCTGTTTTTTGTTTTTTTTTTTTTTAAACCCCTGAGCCACCAGGGAAGTCCCTAATAAGTGTCCTAAGAGATCTTAAAAGAAGACACCAGGAGCAGGAAATAATCATATTCTACAGGGAGGCCAGAGAATGTTTCAATTCAGAAATGATGTAAGAATAAAATTTGAAGTTGCTTCCCAAAGCATGAGGTTAGGGCAAGCAGATGAGGCATTCAAGTATGAGCAGGGAGATAAGCCAAAATCAAATTCTTCCTTTGGGAGGAAGCTTATGCAGTTATCACAATGCTACTTGAAAAAAGAGGTACAAAACTTTGTTTTCTTTAATTGCTAGGACCTTTTCAGGTACATGATGGACCCTGAAGTTTGAACTTCCTTAGCTTTATGGGTACATGAGGCTAGTGTTTTGGGTGAAGCACACTGAGGGCAAGTGGGTCTCTGCCGCTTATTACCTATGTGATTTTAGGCAAATCACTTCATTTTTCTAAACATCGATTTCCTCAAATGATATCTACTTTGAATAATGCCTACTTCATATAGTATCTACTTGTAGAACTGGAAATAGCAACTCAGTTTTCCTTTTGGGGACTGCCCCTCCTCTACTCTCAGCTGACTTGCCAGGATCTACCTTGCACTTCATAGGTTGGTTATATGACTTGGCCCTGAAATAAACACATTCAGTTGAGCATGTGGCCCAAACCAGGCCAATCTGGATTGATGGCTCCCTCCACCCTACCCCAGAGATACTGTTGTAACCAATAGGAATTCTTTCTCCACTGGGGCTGCTAAACTAATAGAATATAAGCCTAGAGGAACCAGTGGTCAATTGGCTTCAACAGAGGGAGAGTTTGGAAGCCAACACAGTGAACAGCAGAGCCTATGGAGAAAGATAATATACAAGGGCAAGTCTAAACTGTGCTTGCACCAGTTTGAAAAGATTTTTGCCAAGTTTGCTCACTAGGTGCCCTAACAAATACACGACGATAAGGGCAACCCTGTGATTTGTGGATCATCCAGCAAACCTGCCATTCAATTCAAAATCTAAACATTTGTTGTCACCTACGATGTGCAAGGATGTACCAGATGAGGAAGCTATTTTCAGAGAACTTTTCAGGTGCTACATAATACGTATGTGGACTCACTGGCTTCATCCTTGTTGTTCCTAATTCTCTCTGTTCTATTTTAAAATGCCCAAATCCCCGGGTATCTATTACAGTTCTGCCTGAAACAAATCAACCCACCATTGTGACTGAAGAAGCTGAATTTACTGATAAAACTGGTCAAACTCCAGATGTAACTGAACCTTCCATAGATACTTTAAGATTGTATGGCTCATCTTGTGTGGGTTAGGAACGATTCTCAGTCATAACACTGTCTCTAATTCTCATCAAAAGCTGGAACTGAAGTAAGTGAGTGACACTACTTTGAGGATACCTGTAAATTCACCATAATTCATTTATCCAGAGGTAAATTCTTTGCAAACATTGAAACTTTAGCTCATGCTAGCCCCTAACTTATGGCATATTAACAACTGATTAATTTCACAAAAAAAGAGAACCATTAATATGCAAACAGCACAAAACCCCAGATCACATTGCGTGCATGACTCCTGCAGTAAGCGGGGAGGTGAACACAAGGACTTTTGTTTGGCACTGTGTCCTACCCCCCAGCAGGGTGCCTGGCACAGGATGGTCAATTACTGTTTGTTGGACTGAACTGAATCCCGTATTCTACTGTAAACATGCAATCTCACTCTCTGCTTTACCAAAGCAAACTTCATGCCAGTTTTAAGCTAAATCCCACCTGTACACTCTGGAAAACTCTCTTGGAGCAAATGATATTCCTTATTACCTTCAAAAAATACTTACAGCTCACAGCTTCGGTGATCAATTATTAACCTAGTCCTCCTCAAACTTAGCTGATGCTAGAATCATCAGCTCCTATAATTCCCTCCGTGCTTCCTCTTGCCATAGCTCAAGGAATTTTAAATTTGAGGATACATCAGAATCAATCATGAGGAGAACTTGTGAACTTTCAAAGTTCCTGAAGCCCAGGTTGTACCACAGATCAATTGAATCAGAGTTGCTGGGGGTAAGACCCAGGTGTCAGTGTTTTTTAAATCTCCCCAGATGATTCAAGAGATTCCAATATGCAGTTAAAGTTGAGAAACAGTATAGTAGAACAATCTTTGTGCAGTTCCTGTATTATTTCTGTAACTATACTAAGTTTTTATTTGTAATCTATGATGCCCTAGTCCAGACCAGCACTGAAATATAATGGTTTCATATAAGCAATAATAGAATATTAATCTTTGATATGGTCCCCTCCAATGGAATTGTTCAAATCTCAGATACCTCTCTTAAGATTCAAGCGCCCAATTGCTAAGTCATGTCCGACTCTGTGACACCATAGACTATAGTCCACCAGGCTCTATCCATGGGATTTCCTAGGGAAGAATACTGGAGTGGATTGTCATTTCCTTCTCCAAGGGATCTTACCAATCCAGGGATTGAACCCATGTCCCCTGCATTGGCAGGCAGATTCTTTACCAAAGATTCAGGGGGGAAAGGAATAATAGCAGTTTCTGGGGTTTCGTCCCATCCCGGTTTCCTGTTTTTATGTGAGCCCTCCCCATTCACAGAAATGGGCCACTAAAGTCATCGGTATCATCTATAACCCTGCTTCCCTCACTCCTATAATTTTCTCCCTGCTTCCTCTTGCCATAGCTCAAGGAATTTTAAATTTGAGGATACATCAGAATCAATCATGAGGAGAACTTGTGATAACATTCCTGGGGCCTACCTCTAGAACTTCAAATTCAGTTAGACTGGGATAGGGCTGGGAAACTTCCCAGGTGTTGATGCTGCTGGTCTGGGAACCACACTTGAAAAAGCACTGCCATCGCTGGTTAGATCTGATCCAGAATTGGCCAATTAAAGTCTCTTGTTCTTACATACATTGGATATAGACAAATGGGCTTCCTTGGTGGCTAGGGCTTCCCTGGTGGCTCAGATGGTAAAGAATCCACGTGCAACACAGGAGACCTAGGTTCAGTCCCTGGGTCAGGAAGATCCCCTGGAGAAGGAAATGGCAACCCAATCCAGTATTCTTGCCTGGAGAATCCCATGGACAGAGGAGCCTGGTGGGCTATAGTCCATGGGGTCACAGAGAGTCAGACACGACTGAATGACTAACATACCTAGACAAATATTGGTTGATTCCACTTATACGAGGTCCCTAGGATAGTCAAATCCATAGATTCAGAAAGTACTCTGGTAGATGCCACGGTGGGTGTATGGAGGGGAGTTAGTATTGGGCGGGGACAGAGCTTATGAACGTGAAAAATTCACGAAATGGACGATGGTGAGATTTATAGCACGCTGTGAACGTACATAGTGCCAGTGTACAGTTAGATGTGGTTAAAATAGTGTGTTTTACATTATGTGACTTATAAAAAGTTTTGGGGTTTTTTTGTTTGTTTTAAATTTTCTTGTTCTTGACTCCGAGGTAAACTCTGAAGACTGCTGTATTAGTTTCAAAGGACTGTTGGGACAGAAGACCACACACTTGTCCTATAGCTAGTCATACCCTCAGCTTTAAACACAGTTTCTTATATTTGAAAAGTCTCCCTTTTTGAACTACTCTATTTTGATTGGACTCCTGTTACCTGCAGCCAGAAGCATCACGTCTACGAGTCCGGTCTATGTCTCACCTGTGCTCTAACAGAGCATGACCGGCCCCTTCCCCCTCCAGCACTGATATTTCTCTAGTTCCTGCTGATGTCCAGCCCTTGAGGTCAACTGCTATTTCTGCTCCTATTGCATTTTCCTGAAATGGAGACACAGCTTTCCTTTCACCATTTTAGAGTCTGAGAAGTCCACAGAGAAAAGCTGCTTGACATGCTACCTTTTGAAGGATGTCTAGTGATGTAGTGCATTTTTTCTACTGGCTTTCTTAAAATTGCAAATTTTTTCTCTGCATGGACTCCCTCGAACAGGGCTTCTGGGACCTCTGAGTATGAACACACCAGGCTACTTTCTAAGAATTCTCTGTTACAACTACTGCGCAGTGCGTAAAGACTTCTTATGTGTACCCAGCTGTCTCTCCGTTGAATATCAGCAGGAGACCAGGTCCTTCCTGGGGGTGAAGGGGTGGCATTGTCCTTCACTTTGGGGACTCTTGGTTTTGGTTGTTGGAAGGGACCTATGCCAGGTATTTTCCATTTGACTTCCCAAGGAAACCTGGAAGAAATGTCTCATTTAAGTGATTCAATCTATTAAATACCTCGAGGCATGACTCTCTCTCTCTGAGCCCACCTGTGTGCCTATTCACACGTACTCTTTTTCCTCCTAATAGACAGCTTTACTGGTTTTACCCCTTTCCATCTCTTTGTGGAAATTCATTTCTATCAGGCCAGCGGCTGGGGCTCTGTCACTGGTCCCTGGTGGTCCAGTGGCTAGGATGCACTGCTCTCACTGCCTCGGCCTGGCTTCAGTTTCTGGCAGGGAACTGAAATCCTGCTTTGAGCCACTGCAGCCCAAGGCAGCTGCATCCGACTCTTTGCAACCCATGGACTACAGCTGGAGCGGGTTACCATTTCCTCCTCCAGGGGATCTTTCTGATCTAGGGATCAAACCCACATTTCCTGCATCTCCTGTATTGGCAGGTGGATTCTGTACCATGGAGCCACCTGAGAATCCCGTGACACACTATGGGGAACAATTAACAAGCATTTCTATTGCACAGAGGTATATGACTGACTCAGTGGGCGTTTAGGTGGCTTCCATGTCCTGGCTACTGTAAATAGTGCTGCAATGAACATTGGGGTGTACGTGTAATATCTTTTTGAACTATGGTTACTAGTGGGGAAAGGGGGAGAGGGATAAATTGGGAGGTTGGGATTGACATATACACACTACTATACATAAAATAGATAACTTATAAGGACCCTTATAAGGCTTCCCTTGTAGCTCAGTTGGTAAAGAATCTGCCTTCAGTGCAGGAGACCCGGGTTTGATCCCTGGGTTGGGAAGATCCCCTGGAGCAAGGAATGGCAACCCACTCCAGTATCCTTGCCTGAAAAATCTCATGGACAGAGGAGCCTGGTGGGCTGCAGTCCATGGGGTCATAAAGAGTCGGGCACGACTGAGCATCTAACACTTAACACTTATAAGAACCTACTATATAGCACAGGGAACTCTACTCAGTACTCTGTAATGACCTATGTGGGAAAAGAATCTTTAAAAGATGGATATATGTATACTTTGCTGTACAGCCAACAAAACATAAATCAGCTATACTCCAATAATTTTTTTAATTCTACCTTTTGAGGTATCTGTCTAACGTTATAATCTATGTTTTTAAATCCAATTATCTGTGTCATTAGTGGAAACTCAAAATTACCAGGCACTGTGCTAGGAACATAGAATGTGTTACCTCAGTCATTTATTTGCATGACAAATATACAGAATGGGGTACTTTAACCCTCACTGCATAGATGAGGAAACCAAGGCCTAGAACCTATACACCCCAAAGTATAGGGCTAGGGAATAGAATTCATATAAATTCAGGTGTGTGTTGTGTCAGAAGGTAGGCTCCAGGAGGGTAGAGATCTTGGTTCTATGGTGTTGCGTTAATAGCAAGCATTTATTGGGCAGCAAACATTGCACAACAATCCTGTGTACTCTGATTATCTTGCATTTTCACATGAGGAAACTAGGGCACAGGGAGTTTGAGAAACTTGCTTTAGGCCACGTAGGTGCTAAGAGATGGGCCAGGGTTCAAACCCAGGCAGTTCTTCTGAACATTAGGCTGCAGGAGGGTCACCTGGAGACCTTGTTAGAAGGCAAAAGGCTGGGCTGTCACCCAGGTCCGAGTGGGGCCTGAGATTCCACATTTCTACCAAAGCCAAGCGATGCTGACTCTGCTGCCCTGAGACTCACTTTGAATGGGAGGGTGTGGACGAAGACTCTGCTTTCACCCTTTAAACCACACTGCTTCTCCATTGCAGTAAGTCCCCCGCATACGAACCTTCGAGTTTCAAACTGTCAAAGGTACAAACGCGCCCCTGTATGCCAGCTGTCATATTGCACTCCTGTGCTTTTCAAGGTCCTGTACTGGAAGGTCAAAAGTGTTTTCTTTATTTTTTGTGTTTGTGTTCTATGTACTACTTCTGTGAAAAGTATTATAAACCTATTACAGCACAGTACTATATGGCTGATTGCGTTAGTTGGGCACCTACCTAGGCTAACTTTGATGGCCTTAGGAACAGACTGGACTTCTGAACTATGTAGAGGGTTTACTATAGATGAACATTTGCTGATTGAGTGAAGGCAATACGTTTGTCTAATAATAAACCCGTTGACCATGTTAGTCGAGAATTTACATTTCTATTTTAGTACTCACTCAGTTTTTACCCTAGTTATTCATTTGAATATAGGGGACGTGCCAGTCTCTTTGGAAGAAAACTATGTTAATTCATGCAAGAAACCATGCCTTGCTTCTCTTCCTTCAACAATTCCATGGCCTCCCATTGAACTGGAATAAAACTAAACTGCTTATCATGGCCTAGGAGGGCCAGATGGTCTGCACCCGTCCTCACCCCCACCCAGACACCTCACTCTCTCTGCTCCTAGATCATGACATCCAGCACAGTGGCCTTCCAACTGTTTCTAGAACAAGACAAGTTTTCTCCCCAGACTCAGGACCTTATATTTGCTATTTCCCTTCATCTTCTCTCGTATTGTTCTTTCTGCTGTAAAATGAATAAATAAAAGACAGAAACAGACAAAGCAATAAAGGCCGATTTAATTCAGGAAGACTGGTTTCCATGGGTGGCGCTGGTGGTAAAAAGCCCACCTGCCAATGCAGGAGACATTAAAAAAAAAAAAAAAAAAGCATGTTCAATCCCTGGGTTGGGAAGATCCTCTGGAGGAGAGCATGGCAACCCACTCCGGTATTCTCGCCTGGAGCATCCCATGGACAGAGGAGCCTGGTGGGCTACAGTCCACGGGGTCGCAAAGAGTCGGACCGACTGAAGCAACTTGGCACACATGGTAGGGGAAGACATCAATAGAACACCAGGCTCCCTTTTGAATACTACAAGGCCAAGTGGGAATTTATATCCGAGGAGCAAGTGGAGGTCAATGGATGGGAGATTACTAAGGTAGACATCAAGGATTAGGAGAATCCTGGAACTGACTTGATAGGATAAACTCTGAGACATATTTTACATTCCACACCTCCTATGCAAGGGGAGGATGAAGCTGCCCTCCTAGGGCTTTGCCTGAAACTGCAACCTTTTGGACTTCTTCCCCGTCTCGGCCTAGCTGCCCTTTCAGGAGTCTTCCTGAGTGCATGCCCTTCACAAACTGCCTGTACAGAGATCCCCATCTCAGGATCTGCTTCTGGGAATCCTGGCCTAGGAGCCCCACACAGGCACACCTTTCTGTTGGACATATCTGGGTACAGAATTGCTGGAGCAGAGAATATACCCGTGCTCCATTTTCCGAAGTGTTTGCACAAATTAACCCTCCCACCAGTGGTGTATGAGCATGTCAGTTACGTCAACTCTTTGTCAAAACTTGCAAAAAGTCTTTCCCTCCATTCCTCATTTTTTTCAATGGATCCTTTTCTTATTGATTTTTAGATGTTCTTTTATATATATATACATATTCTTGATATGAGTGCTTTCCTAGTTCCTTGCAAGTCCTTTGCTGGATATGACCATAAATATTCTAGTCCCATTCTTAATTTTGAAAAACACAATCATCTGTGGACACTTATCTTTTTTTTTTTTTTTTTTTACTTTTCTAGTTGTTACACCTTTTATTTCTTTCTCTTACTTTCTGCAATACCTAGGTCCTCCAGTATGAAGTTAAGTGGAAATAATTATAAACAGCATCACTGTCTTAGACCCAAATCTGACTTTCACTCCTTCAATGTTTTATGGAATGTTTGCGGATGAGGTTTTATAGATAGATTCTGTATAATTAAGAAAGTTTCCTTCTATTCCTAATTTGTTAAAAATGTATGTTTTAGTTTCATGATCAAGGACTGAAGTTAATCAAGTAATTTTTGAACATCTCTTACAAGGACCATATGATTTTTTATCTCCTTTCGTTTAGTGTTAAAACTAACCTTGCCTTCATGGATTCCAGCTTGGTTGTGGTGCATTGTGTATTGTTGGATTCAATTTGTTATTTTCTTATTTTAGAGCTTCTACATCTATGTTCGTGAGAGATATTGCAAAATAACTTGGCTCTCTTGTAATGCCGCCGTCAGGTTCGGTATTGAAGTTACTCTGGTTTCATACATATGTCATGAGGCCGTCTCTCTTTCTCTAGTCTGGAAAAGTTTATGTAACACTGGGTTCTTTACTCCTTGTTTATTTGAAAGAATTTATCTCTGCATTTTCCTTTTCCTTGGATATTTGATCTCTAAGCGTTCTGGCTGTCTTGGCTAGTTTGTGATCCTTCACATATCTCTTTTTAACCAGATTAAAACTTTAACCAGATTTTATAGCTGTTCTTGGTAAGATGGAGGTTTGATAGAACTGAGTCATTTCAAGGCCTTGATTTTAGGGCCATGTATAAATGAATAGTTGGAAACATTTGCACATTGGTATTTAATCACGAAGGACCTTGGATTCTAGAGACTATTAAACAATGGGGATCCCTGACAATTTTTGAGTAGACAGATCAGACCTAAAACTAGGAAAGTAAATGTGGCAATGATATATAACATGAAAAGAAAGAACAGGTAAGAGGTTATTCCAAAAGTTCCCTGAAAGCGAGATTCTGTTTAGGAGAATGCTAGCCAAAGTATAAAAGATTTCCTTTCAATTCATGATTCTCCAAGTGGGTCAAGAAGCAGCAGCTTGCCTGGGAACTTATCTGCACGTTCCCAACGCGGCCCCAGATCTACTGAATCAGAGTGTCTAGAGGAGATGCCTTACAATCTGTGTTCTAACAGACCCTGGGAACCATCACTTTATACCAAGGGCTTCCCTGGTGGCTTAGACCGAAAAGAATTTGCCTGCAATGCTGGAGACCCAGGTTCAGTCCCTCGGTTGGAAAGATCCTCTGGAGGAGAGAATGGCAACTCACTTCAGTACTCTTGCCTGGAGAATTCCACAGACAAAGGAGCCTAGTGGGTTAAAGTCCACTGAATCTCAAAGAATCAGACACGATTAAGCAACTAATACACACCACACACACACACACACACACACACACACACACACACACACACTTTAGACCAAATGTCATCTCTTCAATTATGGGTGACTGTATGATGCCAGTTGTGGCCAATAAAATGTAAGAGGAAGTCCAATCAGGGTAATTGGAGGAAAACTTTGCTCCCCTAATAAACAGGACAGATGAAATGGGCTGCGCATTTCCCTTCTTCCTACCATGAATGCTGACTGACATTGTGACCAAGAGGCGAAGGATCTGAGGGCTGAGAAATCCAACAGGTTGAGGGAAGTCCACTGAGAATTTCAAATCCCACCAAGAAATTCTCATCAGAGACAAATCTGTTCCTAACTCCTGCTGTCAGGGTGCATCACTAAATATGATTTCTTGCTTGCCCAGGGCTTTGTGGAATGAGAGAACAGTGATTTCTGGCAGAGCTGTCAATTCCAAGCAAGTGGGTGTGCCTGGCAGCTTCCGCCCGGAGCAGCACTGGCTCAGAGACTCAGAGCTCCATCTCCAAGTGTGCTCCAGATGGCAGCAGGGACCTCTCCAAGTCTTAGACGTGCTTGGGTGGCATTTAGGACTTGTGTGTGACAATCCTGTTCTCGAGGGACTAGCCCACATTGTACAACAACAACAAAAAAACTCTAGTGGGAAAAAGAAGCAGAGTTGCTTACAAGGAGACTGCCAGGAGGCTTCACCCACATATCCGCCTCCTGGTCCAAATTTCTGCTTTGAGTGGTAGGCACCCTTTTGGGTCCCAAGCAGGTTCTTCTGTGAATGGGTACAAATCCTGAATCACCTCCACAGAGAGTTTTTTGGAACCGATTACCCTGCTCAAAATTACAAACCCTCCCCTAAACTCTAGCAGGGATACTTCCTCATCTTTGCTTTATTTTTCAGCTTAGTACTTATCACCATCTGGCATATGATATGCTTTACTTATTCTGATGTTTATTGTCTTTCCTCCTCCACTAGATTTTAAGGTTTACAAGGACAGTAATTTTTGCCTGTTTTGCTCATCCTTACAACCACAATATTTAGGAAAATACCTGGCACTAGTAAATGCTCAATAAATGTTTGAGGATAGACACTTGTCAAGTGATTGGCTGATAGGTCCTGGAAAGTGGCATACCCTTTTCCTGCTTCTTGTCATTGTTTCTCTATAGTATAAGCCTCTGGACTTCCTTTGATATAAATCTGCCTGGCAATGCAGGGGACACCAGTTCGATCCCTGGTCTGGGAAGATTCCGCATGCTGTGGAGCAACTAAGCCCATGCACCACAGCTACTGAGCCCAAGCTCCGGAGCCCGAGAGCTGCCACTGCTGAAGCCCGCTTGCCAGGAGCCTGCGCTTCACAACAAGGAAAACCGCGACAATGAGAAACCCGCACACTGCAAGGAAGAGCAGCTCCTGCTCACCACAGCCAGAAAAAGCCCGTGTGCAGCAGCCCAGGGCAACCAAACATAAAGAAATCACGTAAAAACTATGTGTAATCTTTATTAAAAAATTAGACCACAGATTCCACTACAGTTTATTCCATGTCAATAGAGACTGGGTGAATAATAATGAAAGTGAAAGTCACTCAGCATGTCCGACTCTTTTCGACCCCATGGACTGTCATGGAATTCTCCAGGCCAGGATACTGGAGTGGGTAGCCTTTCCCTTCTCCAGGGGACCTTCCCAACCCAGATCTCCCGCACTGCAGGCTATTGATTAACAATAGCTATTATTTAGCATTCGCTAAGTAGCAAATGAACACTCGGTGCTATAGATGCACTATCTTCTTTAGTTCTCAGAGGGTACTAGCACCTTTAGCCCCATTGAGAAGGAGGAGGCTCAGACATCTCAGCTGGCTTACTCAGGCTCTCCCAGAGAATCAGTGGCACAGTTGGGAAGTAGATTTAGGACTATCTGACTCAGCCTGGGCTTTCACCTGCCGCCTCATTGCAGTACAGTTTCAGCACTAGTTAACACATTTATGTCACCCTGATTCCTCCTTTCCTGCTAAAATGTAGGCATTTTTTGTGTGAGCCCAGAAATCAAATGACCAAATAGAGATGCTTTATCCAGAATTCTCTCCTGCCTGGAGAGATGATAGATGATAGACAGATGACAGATAGATAGATAGACTAAAAAATACTTGGCAGAGATAAAGTTCTAACAAGTGTTGGCTATTTAATTGTTAATATACCTTTCAAAAGAAGAACGTAAAAGCATTTTATGTAGAATGAACACATTTCAGCAATTTTTTTTTTTTAATTAGTATCAAGACAGACTCTCTTGGATGTCCTATTTCCTAAAAACATCCTAATTTTATTTAGATGTTAGGGACTTCATTGGTGGTAGAGTGGTTAGGACTTTGCACTTCCAATTCAGGGACTGCAGGTTTGATCCCTGATCGGGAACTAAGATTTCACATGGTGTATGGTATGGCGAAAATATAAATAATATATATTTTTAAAAATAGACATAAGCACAGGTCTTAGAATTAGTGATAATAATAGTGGCAAATATTTAGAGTGTTTATTTATATGTAGGCTTAAAATCTGCAACAGCGTTATGAGCAGATAGAGAGGTACACTCAGGTTTAACCAGCTGCTTTTGAAGAAATGGCCAATACTGTTTACGCACCAACACTGTCTGCTCCAGGAGCACAAATATGACACAGAGATCCTTACTTACCCACTGTCATTTCATGCTTCTACACCTTCACTCATACAGTTCTCTCTTGGAAATGCCGTTCCCTTCTGGATAGCACTCAGCTCAGTTCAGTTCAGTCTGTCAGTCGTGTCTGACTCTTTGTGACCCTATGGACTGCAGCATGCCAGTCTTTCCTGTCCATCACCAACTCCCGGAGCTTATTCAAACTCATGTCCATTGCGTCCGTGATGCAATTCAACCATCTTATCCTCTGTCGTCCCCTTCTCTTCCCGCCTTCAATATTTCCCAGCATCAGGATCTCTTCCAATGAGTCATTTCTTTGCATCAGGTAGCCAAAGTATTGGAGTTTCAGCTTCAGCATCAGTCCTTCCAATGAACACTCAGGAGATTTCCTTTATGTGGACTGATTGGATCTCCTTACAGTCCAAGGGACTCTCAAGTCTTCTCCAACACCACAGTTCAAGAGCATCAATTCTTCGGCACTCAACTTTCTCTATAGTCCAACTCTCACATCCATACATGACTACTGGAAAAACCATAGCTTTGACTAGACAGACTTTTGTTGGCAAAGTAATGTCTCTGCTTTTTAATATGCTGTTTAGCTTGCTCATAGCTTTTCTTCCAAGGAATAAGCATCTTTTAATTTCACGACTGCAATCACCATCTGCAGTGACTTTGGAGCCTAAAAAAATAAAGTCTGCCACTGTTTCCACTGTTTCCCCATCTGTTTGCCATGAAGTGATGGGACTTAGTTTTCTGAATGTTGAACTTTAAGCCAACTTTTTCACTCTCCTCTTTCACTTTCATTAAGAGGCTCTTTAGTCCTTCTTCACTTTCTGCCATAAGGGTGGTGTCATCTGTGTATCTGAGGTTATTGATATTTCTCCCGGCAATCTTGATTCCAGCTTGTGCTTCGTCCAGCCCAGTGTTTCTCATGATGTACTCTGCATATAAGTTAAATAAGCAGAGTGACAATATACAGCCTTGACGTACTCCTTTTCCTATTTGGAAGCAGTCTGTTGTTCCATGTCCAGTTCTAGCTGTTGCTTCTTGACCTGCATATAGGTTTCCCAGGAGGCAGGTCAGGTGGCCTGGTATTCCCATCACTTTAAGAATTTTTCATAGTTTGTTGTGATCCACACAGTCTAAGGCTTTGGCATTGTCAATGAAGCAGAAATAGATGTTTTTCGAACTCTCTTGATTTTTTGATGATCCAGCAGATGTTGGCAATTTGATATCTGGTTCCTCTGCCTTTTCTAAATCCAGCTCTTCTAAACTTGGAAGTTCACTGTTTACGTCCTGTTGTAGCCTGGCTTGGAGAATTTTGAGCATTACTTTGCTAGTGTGTGGGATGAGTGCAGTTGTGGGGTAGTTTGAGCATTCTTTGGCATTGCCTTTCTTTGGAACTGGAATGAAAACTGACCTTTTCCAGTCCTGTGGCCACTGCTGTGTTTTCCATATTTGCTGGCATATTGAGTGCAGCACTTCCACAGTATCATCTTTTAGGATTTGAAATAGTTCAGCTGGAATTCCACTAGCTTTGTTCATAGTGATGCTTCCTAAGGCTTACTTGACTTTGCATTCCAGGATGTCTGGCTCTAGGTGAGTGATCACACCATCATGGTTATCTGGGTCATGAAGAGCTTTTTTGTATAGTTTTTCTGTGTATTCTCACCACCTGTTCTTAATATCTTCTTCTTCTGTTATGTCCATGCTGTTTCTGTCCTTTATTGTGCCCATCTTTGCATGAAATGTTCCCTTGGCATCTCTAATTTTCTTGAAGAGATCTCTGCCCTTCGCATTCTATTTTTTTTTTCCCCTGTATTTCTTTGCATTGATCACTGAGGAAGGCTTCCTTATCTTTCCTTGCTATTCTTTGGAACTCTACATCCCAATGGATTTATCTTTCCTTTTCTCCTTTGACTTTAGCTTCTCCTCTTTTTGTAAGGCCTCGTCAGACAACCATTTTGCCTTTTTGCTTTTCTTTTTCTTGGGGATGGTCTTGATCACTGCCTCCTATACATTGTCACGAACCTCCGTCACTAGGAACTCCTGTTTGTCCTTCAGAGTTCTTCTTAGGTATTGTGTTGCTTCCCATAGGAAGCCATTCTAGACCCTTTTCATCTCAGTGATCTATTTCTCCACTGTGCATCCAGACACCCTGCTCTTACTTGTAATACACATGTAATGCACACGAATTGGTCCTTTTCCTTCCTTAGAGTGTGAGCTTCATGAGGCTTACATCTTTCTGGCGAACAACACATGGGGTAGTAATGCCTGGAACAAGAACAGTTAATGACTGAACTGAAATTGAAGGGACTATAGTGGAAACACATCATAGCATGACTTGCGATGGGATTGAAGAAGCCTACTAACTAACAAGGGGCTTCCCAGGTGGCCCTAGTGGTGAAGAATCTGCCTACTAACACAGGAGATGCAGGAGACGCGGGTTCAACCCCTGGGTTGTGAAGATCTGCTGGAGAAAGTCTTGATAACCCACTCCAGTATTTTTGCCTGGAGAATTCCATGGACAGAGGAGCCTGGCAGGCTGCAAACAGGGTCACAAACAGCCCGACTAGACTGAAGCGACTGAGCATGCACACATGCTCTAACTAATAATATACCCAGAATGTTAGACATCCCTAATTCCTCCTGACTGGATGCTCTCAGGTATCATCTTTGCAACCTTTTCTTGAGTCTGTAAATTATTTATTTATTTATGCTGTTCTGGGTCTTCCTTGCTGCACACAAGCTTTCTCTGGTCGTGCTGAGCAGGGGCTACTCTCTGGTGCAGTGCACAGGCTTCTTATTGTGGTGGCTTCTCTTGCTATGCAAGATGGACTCAAGGGCACCCAGCCTTCAGTAGTTGCAGCACGAGGGCTCAGTGGTTGTGACTTGCAGGTTTAGTTGCTCCACAGCACGTGGGGTCTTCATTCCTGGACCAGAGATTGAACGCATGTCCCTGCATTGGCCAGTGGGTTGCTTACCACTGGACCACCAGGTAAGTCCCCGAGTCTGTAATTTTTGAGCATATGCAATGGCTGTAACAGTGTTGTGTAGGGGAAAAAAGACAGTTTTCCTCTTGTGTTTCTCCTTTACACTCATATTACTATCACATTCACACTCTTGACTCCAGATGTGTGTGGGTTTCCCCCTACCAAGAAATTCTCTGAGACTCCAGCTGAGTGTCTTACAATCTAATTGAATTTTGATACCCTTAACCTGGTCAGGTGGTCTGTTATTCCCATCTCTTTCAGAATTTTCCACAGTTTATTATGATCCACACAGTCACTGCAGATGGTGATTGCAGCCATGAAATTAAAAGACGCTTACTCCTTGGATGGAAATTTATGACCAACCTAGATAGCATATTCAAAAGCAGAGACATTACTTTGCCAACAAAGGTCCGTCTAGTCAATGCTATGGTTTCTCCAGTGGTCATGTATGGATGTGAGAGTTGGACTGTGAAGAAAGCTAAGCACCGAAGAATTGATGGTTTTGAACTGTGGTGTTGGAGAAGACTCTTGAGAGTCCCTTGGACTGCAAGGAGATCCAACCAGTCCATTCTGAAGGTGATCAGTCCTGGGTGTTCATTGGAAGGACTGATGCTGAGGCTGAAACTCCAATACTGTGGCCACCTCATGCAAAGAGTTGACTCATTGGAAAAGACTCTGATGCTGGGAGGGATTGGGGGCAGGAGAAGGGGACGACAGAGGATGAGATGGCTGGATGGCATCACTGACTTGATGGATGTGAGTTTGGGTGAACCCTGGGAGTTGGTGATGGACAGGGAGGCCTGGTGTGTTGTGATTCATGGTGTCGCAAACAGCTGGACATGACTGAGAGACT
Organism: Redunca redunca; assembly: GCA_006410935.1. Lineage (NCBI taxonomy): Eukaryota > Metazoa > Chordata > Mammalia > Artiodactyla > Bovidae > Redunca > Redunca redunca. The sequence goes on along the minus strand of SJYQ01002610.1, from coordinate 316,481 downwards.
GAACTGAACTGAACCCTTAACCTGGAGATAGCATCACATTTCACAGAATGAGAGCACAGTCCCACAAGTCTGCCCCCAGCCCACTTCAGACCACGATCGCAAGTCCCAGGTTATCATCTGTGATTCTGACCTAATGGCTATAAACCTGAGATTCCCAAGACCTCTTTCTTGGGTTTGATTTGTTTGTTAGAGCAGCTCACAGAATTCAGGGAAACACTCAGGCTACAAGTTTATTGAAGGATATGATAAAGGATGGGCTCCCCCAGTGGCCCAGGGATAAAGAATCTGCTGCAGTGCAGGAGCCACAGGAGATGCAAGATTGATCCCTGGGTTGGGAAGATCCTCTGGAGGAGGGCATGGCAGTGCTTTTGCCTGGAGAATCCCATGGACAGAGGAACCTGGCAGGCCATAGTCCAGAGGGTCACAAAGAGTTGGACATGACTGAAGCAACTTCGCATGCATGCAGGCATGATAAGGGATAAAGATGAAGAGATACATAAGGTGAGGGCAGGGAGGGTTGAAAGTGCAAGAACTTCTGTCCCCGTGGAGTTGGGGTGTGTTTCCCTCCTGGTATGTGGATGTGTTCTTCCGCCTGGAAGCTCTCCAAGCCCCGTACTGTTGGGATTTTTATGGAAGCTTCCTTACACAGGCGTGAGTGACGAGTGAGTGAGTGACGTCGCTCAGTCGTGTCTGACTCTTTGCAACCCCATGGACTGTAGCCTACTACGCTCCTCCATCCATGGAATTTTCCAGGCAAGAGTACTGGAGTGGGTTGCCATTTCCTTCTTCAGAGGATCTTCCCGACCCAGGGATTGAACCCAGGTCTTCCGCATTGTAGGCAGACGCTTTACCGTCTGAGACACCAGGGAAATACATAGGCATGATCAATTGTTAACTCCATCTCCAGCCCCTGTCCGCTCTCTGGAGAAAGGAGGGTGGAGATTAAAATTCTAAGGTAGGTTCTAATCACATCTTGGTCTTACTGGCAATGGACCCCAACTGAGAGGGTAACAGGCAGGGAGGCCAGGGGCCTCCAAATGGAGGAAACAGCCTGCAGGTGTCAGTCATTTTATCTCTCTTAAGCGGCAGGAGGAAACAAACTAGAGATATTTTTTCCTTCTCTATACAAATTTAAAAGGAGGTTTCTCTTAAAATTCTGTGTTGTCATAATGATACCTGGTTTCACCTGAAGTTAACCAATGCCTTTTTCTTATGGAAATGTTTATCTTAAGCTATGCTAATGTGCTATGCATTTACCCCAAACTCTGTCTTCAAGTGGATTCTGCCTTTTGGGCTCAGAACCTACTTGATAAACCAGTGTGTTATACTCTGATATTGTTCCTGTAATCTATGTAAATGAAACTATTTGTATGGTGATCTGCCCCTCTTCAAGATTCAAGTTAATCATTTTATGGCCCAAGATAAACCATTTGGAGCCAAGATTATCCCAAAATACATCTTATGGGTGAGGGGCCTGGTGCCGTTCTAAGTTTTGAGACATTCCTTTCTTTCATTAACAGATTGCTGGTGACTATATAACATCCAGCTAAAGACTAACAGGGGGTTACTCTTTCTGCCCCCTTCTGATGCCTATGTCAGAAGCTTTCTCTATCTCTTTTATATTTTAATAAAACCTTATTACACAAAAGCTCTGAGCGACCAAGCCTCGTCTTTGGCCACGGATTGAATTCTTCTCCTCCAGGAGCCAAGAATCCCGGCGACGTAATTCAACACCAACCTTTCATAACCCAGGAGCCCACTAAGGGTCACCTCATGAGAACAAAAGATGCTCCCGGAGCTCTTATCACTTAGGAAATTCCAAGGGTTTTAGGAACTCTGGGCCGCAAAGGTGATGAACACCAAACGTAGATTTCTTATCATAAATTGCAATACCAAGCATAATGTGATAAGCATAATCAGGATTAAAGGGAGCTATAAACACGGTCCTCGAACTACTCTGCATCAAAGGAACAAATGACCCAAAAGAGGGACTTGGAGGCTGAAATCTGCTTATTTCCTAGCCTAAATCTCTAGCAGGTAGTGCTGAAATACTGCATTTGGAGAGAAATGTGACCCTTTCATAGGAAACACTTCAAACTCAACCATTTAATTATTTTAGGTCTAGACTAAACTCCTTCCCTGGGTCTCAGACAGACAACATTGGAACATTTCAGCCAAGAGATAAGCTGATTGGCATTTTAATGGATTTCTCTGCAAGAGGATTGACTCAGAGCACCCATCCACAGCTTGTTCAACTATCCAGGGATGCAAAAGGCTTGGCCTGAAACTTTCCAACGTTTTTCTAGAAGCTGTCTCTGCAAAAATGATAGAATACTGTCTACGTGTCTGAAGTTCTGCAGGCACTATGCAAGGGAGAGACAGTGTGTTTATTAAACAGAGGAAAGTTTCGCTTAGGAGTATTGGAAGACAGCCAAGAACTCAAGCTCTTTAAGGCTTGACTTTTTTGGTAAAATTATTAAAATGAAATGAGTCTTTCCTTTGATAAATGGGTTGACCCGCCTTTCCTGATTGCCACCTCTGTAATCTGCCGTGAATCTCATGTTAAGGTCAACTCTCTGAGCTCAGAACACAGAAGGGCTCTTTATCTCGGACTAGTACCTAAGTATCACTGGAAAATGGTGAATTTAGCAAAGCTAAGCAGATTTCTTTACAACGGGACTTCTCAAGTCTTCCGTCTCCATGATGTGAACAGAGTATGCAGTGTTTCCCAAGATTATTTAACCATGAAATCACTGTCTTTCTTCTCTGTGGATATTTCATGGGGCTATTTGGCCACAAGTGCACACTCTGGGACAATCAGAAATTTGATCTCGAGTTTGAAGACTTTATAATAAGTGCAAGAAGCCCAGTGCAGAAGATTTCATATGGTATGACTCCATTGATATGAAGTATCCAGAATAGGCATATCTATAGAGACAGAAAACAGATTAGTATCTGCCAAAGGATGGGGTGAAGACACGGGGAGTGAGGTGTGACTGCTAATGGGTAAGAGGTTTCTCTTGAGGTGATGAAATGTCCTCAAATTAGACTATGGTGATGATGGCATAATTCTATAAATATATTTTAAAACCATGGAACTATATACTTTAAACAGTATGGAATTTTATGATATGTAAATTATATATCAACAAAGCTGTTAAATTTTTTTACAAAGATGATATAAAGATCATTTCACTCCTACCAATTAAAGTAGTTCTTTCTTTCCTTTCCCTTTCTTCTTCTTCTTATTTTTTTTTTAATCTTTTTTCTCTCCCTAACCATTTTTGTTCTGTCATACCAGTTCAACCCCTTCCATTATTTGCTAAGGCTAATTTTACTAATAAGGAATATATATGTGTATATATATNTGTTAGCTCAGATAGTAAAGAATCTGCCTGCAAAAAATGCAGGAGACCCAGGTTCAATCCCTGGGTTCGGGAGATCCCCTGAAGAAGGGAATGGTGGTCCACTCCAATATTCTTGCCTGGAGAATCCTCATGGACAGAGGAGCCTGGCAGGCTACAGTCCATGGTGTTGCAAAGAGTTGGACATGGATGAGCAACTAACACTGAAACGACGCACTGAAAAGTGTAAAATGAGAAATAAATGCTTTCATGTCTTTCTGAACCTCTGTCCCACTCTCAGAAGTAACTGCAGTGGCCTCTTACGATCCCTTTAGAAATTGTTTTCACATCTGCAGTCTCTTCATATGGTGCCTACATTTTTACACAAATTGGACCATACTTGATTCTGCATCTTGTTTGTCTCATTTAGCGTTGCATTTTGGAGATCTTTTCATGTTTGTACATATAGACCATTTACATCTTTTCAACGGCAGCACAGTGTTCATTGGATATTTATGTCGTGTGTATACTATCACTTTCCTATTAAGAGATATTGAGATTGTCTCCAGATGCGCGTAGTTTTTGTTTCATATGTTTTGCTGTTACAAACTGTGCTACAATAAACATCTTAGTGTGTTGGTGCTTATAAGATAATAACTTGGAAGTGTTCAGAGGTTAAAAGCCACGTGACTTTGGATATGAATAAATGTGACTTAGGTTGCCTTGCAAAATCATGCCCCCACATATAACGCCATCCTCAGGGGATGAGATGAGAGAGCTGGCACGGATGTTTAAAACTCTCCTAGCCCGGGACAGGTTCTAATCTCTCTCACTCCACAGCCCCAACCATACCCAAGCACTGCCCAGGCTAACGTCTTATTGTTGTTGTTGTTCTGTCACTAAATCATATCAGACTCATTGCAGCCCCATGGACTGTAGCACTCCAGGCTTCTCTGTCCTTCACTATATCCTGGAGTAGGCTCAAATTCATGTCGATTGAGTCAGTGATGCTATCTAACCATTCCATCCTGTTTGCCCCCTTCTCCTCCTGCCCTCAGTCTTTCCCAGCATCAGTGTCTTTTCCAATAAATCAGCTCTTTGCATCAGGTGGCCAGCATATTGGAACTTCAGCTTCAGCATCGGTCTTTGCAATGAATATTCAGAGTTGATTTCCTTCAGAACTGGCTGGTTTGATCTCTTTGCCATCCAAGGGACTCTCAAGAGTCTTCTCCAGCACCACAACTTGAAAGCATCATTTCTTCGGTGTTCAGCCTTCTGTCTGGCCCAACTCTCATCCAAACATGACTACCGGAAAAACTATAGCTTCGACTATACAGCCTTTGTCAGCAAAGTGACATCTCTGCTTTATAATACACTATCTGGTTTGTCTTGTACCAACACTGTAATGATGTGTTTTATTCTTGGAATGCCATCTTCCTTACTGGAGGATGCTCACCTTACTCTGTTCTCTCTTGATAGCGAGGGTTTGAGCCAGAGACCCAATCAGCATGCAAACATGCAAATGGGCCATTATTTCCCTGTCCAAGAAAGGGCCATGTCAGTTCACGTTCTGATTTTATGCTTCTCTGACTGCTGGTCTTAGTTCTTGCTTTGCATTCCGACTTGACCTGGAATAAAATCGCTTGACTTCTGACAGCTTCTGTCACTGCATCAGCTTAAGTAGCTGGTGGGGGTTAGTGGCAGAAGGTGGTGTCAGCCAAATGCAACATTTTCCGTATTGGCATGTGTGAAAGGATATGGAGGTGAGCATAATACTAAATGGCTATTTTTTAGTTTTCAGGGAACCGATAAAAGTATGGCTAGAATAACATTGTGAACATTTTAGTTCTCTTACTGATGGTTCGATACAGCTGAAAGGATGTGGTTTGAGCTGTGATGTAGGTTGTCACTCTTCTTTTAATTTTTGTTGGAGTATAGTTGTTTACAATGCCATGCTGGTGTCTGCTGCAGAGCAAAGTGAATCAGTTATATGTGCGCATATATATCCCCTTTTCATGGGTTTCCTTCCCATTTAGGTCACCACAGAATATCGAGTAGAGTTCCCTGTGCTATAACTTGTCACTTTTAAGAAAGAACTTTTGTGGAATAGAAAAATCCAAGCCTGTCTAAGGCTAAACACCCTTACACTATCACAATCAGGCCCAGTTGCGTCACATACTTAGATTATTGGAAATACCCTGCTTCTACTCTCTTTACCATATTGCCTTCTTCTGAAGTCAAATTTCGAGCCCCAGCTAAAACAGAGTTTTGACACCACATTATCATAAGTGTTCTGGAAGTGCTATCAAATGAAGAGTAAATACTTCCTGTTCTTAAGCTTTTGATTAAACACTTCATAAGAATTAGCTAACTCGCTTCTCAAAAGAACCCAATGATAACAGAGACTGTAATTATTCCCATTTTACAGAGAAGAAAATAGAGACTTAGGAATGAAGTAGCTGGCCTGATCTGATATTTCTAGCAAGGGGTGGAACTAGGTATCAGTCTCAGGTGAGTCTGACATGCATGCAGGCTCCAAACCACAGGGTTGGGTGGTGCCTTGAGGTGGCCTTTCCTCAGCCCAGGCTCTGATAATGTCACATCTTCTCTCCGTAGCTGGACTTCACCCCACATGCTGTTCTCAGCCTCTGAACCCAGTCCTAACAGTCTCAGACCAGAGCTCAGAAGTCAACATCAGTTCCTCCTGGTGGCCGGTCCAGCTCACCATGAACCCAGGACTTTTCTCAGCACACGCTCTTTTCCATGCCCTTCGGCATCTGCCTGAGCTGTATCTAAGTGATGTGCTGGGCGCTTCTACGTCATGCATCCCTCCTCCCAACTTCTCCCAAACTCCCAGCTCTCCCTGCAGGACTGTGTGTCTGGACTGCAGCTGTTTAGTTGGTGAGAAACGTCACGGTCAGAACTCTTCCACATCCTAGCAGATAGACATTCTGCTGTTCCCACTCTGCCCCGTTACTCACTCCGGCTTCTCACCGGACTTTCCTTTGGTGCCTGCAGTTGGGTCTGCCCGCCCCAGCACCTGCTTTACTTCAGGACAGGAACTAGTTCTAACCCCAGCCCTTCTTGGTCTGGCTATTTTTGGTGTCCTTGAGTGGTCTGCAGACATGCAAGCTCTGAGATATACAGTCATACTGAGCCCCATGTATTTCACGTCCCCCACTTCAGAAGTCAGAGGCAAGAAAGGCCATAGGTCTTTCCTGTCCAAAGAATGTGCACCTCCAAAGAGAAGGGCAATTTAGGGAAGGATGACCAGCTTTCCCAGGTGGTACTAATGGTAAAGAACCCACCTACCAATGCAGGAGACGTAAGAGATGCAAGTTCGATCCCTGGGTCAGGAAGATCCCTTGGAAGCAGACACAGCAACCCACTCCAGTATTCTTGCCTGGAGAAGCCCATGGACAGAGGAATCTGGTGGGGTATTATCCATAGGGTCACAAAAAGTTGGACCCAACTGAAGCGACTTAGTACAAAAGCGTTGCACGAGAAGATGAATAATTTAAGGAAAGATGGCCAGGCAAGGAAAGATAAATGAGTCCATTTCTGAGGCATTCTACAAGTGACATCATGAGAAGTTAACATTTTCACTGGTTATCCTAATGGATATTCCCATGAATAGATCAAATGGATGTGGGGGAGAAGGGGAGGGAAGGAGGAAAGTCTGTCCGCCTTGGGTGAATCCCAAGAACACTTAAGACCACCGTTTCTCATCTCCAGATGCAGATTGTGAAAGCAGTGTGTCGAATCTAAAACAATGGCCAACACTGGAGGTTTCCTGAAATTAACTAGGTATTAAATGTAAACACTATTGATATTATGTGTACAGTAGATAGCTAATGAGAATCTACTGTGTAGCATAGGAAACTACTCAATGCTCTGTGGGGACCTAAATGGGAAGGAAATACAAAAAAGTGGGGATAAATGTATATGTACAGCTCACTTTGCTGTACAGTAGTAAGTAACACAACATTGAAAAGCAACTAACTAATAAAAATTTAAAAAAATAAATAAAAGCAGAAAACCACAACTTGGTGTTAAATGAGTTAGAAGTCCAGGGGTGACAGGCCCTAGAAGAAATAAACATAATAATTTTTGTTTTTAAGTTTAGTTGATTTATAATACCAAAACATCATTTTCTTAATTAGCGCAGTTTCAGTTTGGACCTATATGGTACCTAAATGCCTCGTATGAGTGTGCTTGCCATCATATGTTTTAGGTTCTTCCTTTAAACTTACTTGAATTTTTCTTTGAACAACAAAATGGAAAAGCATTTTAAGAGCAATTTCTTTGGTCCTCATCTGAGTCTATTCATATGTCTGTTTTAAACATTTAAAGGAGAAAGTATCTGGGGAATAATTAAATTGTATCTGGTGGGATAGTTCCCCCCTGATGGGAGAGTAGATGGAATTGGGGGATTTAAAGCAACCCTAAGAATATAATACCATGCTACTGAGCTACAAAAATCCTGCCTGATTTGTAAATTTGTGTTTCCATGGCAACACAAGTGTGTAGTTAAATAATCCTCACTCGTCTACGACTGAATTCCAGCAACTCATCCTAAACCTTCATCCTATTCTAATCCACAGCTGTTGCCATGGAAATGATCAGATAAGATTCAGTCCTAGAGGCAGATGGGCTCACGGTGGAAGCTAAGTCCTGGCCTACATATATAGCCCCCTGAAATATTAGGTTTTGTTTTGATTTGTTTTCCCCCAGTCTTTGAATCCCAGAAAGCAGCTGCCTCCAATGAGAGGTTAATGCACTACAATGTCACAAAAGTCGTGCACGGGGTCTAGGCATCTGGAACAAATAGGAAAAAACTGATTCCAAAATACTGCTGAGGAATGGAGAAACTGGAAACGCTTTCCTTTGACTCATTTTTGGAAACTTGGTCTGAAAGAGCATCACCCTAGGGGTTTTCTCGCTGGAGTCTGCATCACAGAAATGATTTTCTCAGTCTGTGTCCTCACCCCAGGAGGAGAGTAGGTCACACCAGGCCACTCCCTGGGCTTTGCCAGTGTGGGAGGGGCCACTTCATTCTTCTGTTCACGAGGGGTTTCAGTTTTCCTGGTTGATGGCAGTTTATAACTCATCTCCGGGGTTCACTCTGGTTGTGTCAGCAATGACCTAAAAATGTTGTGGTGCCTCCAACAACATCCTTGTATCACGTGCATTCTCACAAACAGATTCTTTGGGGAGATTTAAATTTAAATAATTGTTCCTAGGTAATGTCCCAATGAAGTTATGTTTTGTTAAAAGTAGAAAGAAGTAGCACCTTGTCTCTTTGGTTTGAACACTGTGATTTCATAGGTTGTGGTATCTTTGCCACATACTTCACTTGGGTGGGGGTTGAAGCCAGCCCCCCAGAGCAAGTGTGCCTTTCATTAAGGCAGATCCCCTGTCATGTGTGAGCCCTGATACATCATGAGAACAGGATAAAGCTCACAGTAAAATTTACTGAATCCTAAAAGTGGAAGGATTCATGCAGCCTTACCATCACAAAGCCTACATAGGTATGTAGCCTACCTTTCATACAGCGTCTCAGGCAATTCAATTACGGGAGCAGTTTTCAGATGCAGAAGTTGAGACCAAGGTTTTCAATGCCTCACAGCTTAGGGACCCTTTCTACTCTGCCAGTGGTTTAACAAAGGGCCCAAGAGTCCTGGCTAGCTTTCCTTTCAGTCTCCTTATCCCAGGCAGCTCCAGCTGAATTCCTATATAGTCAGTCCCCTACATACGAACGAGTTCTGTTTCAAGAGTGTATCTGTAAGTCCAATTTGTTCATAAGTCCAACAATGTTAGCCAGGGTATCCAACTAACACAACTGGCTATATAACACTGTACTGTAATAGGTTTCTAATACATTTCACACAAATAATAGGTGAAAAACAAACACAAAAGACAACGAAAACATCTTTAATCTTACAGTACAGGACCTTGAGAAGTACAGTCGTCACTACAACAGCTGGCACACAGGGGCTGGCGTCGAGTGAACAGGCAAGGAGAGTTACTGATGGAGGAGGGAGAGGAGGTGAGACGGTAGAGCTGAAGGACTGTTGCAATCGGAGAAGGAGGGCAAGCTGTGACTTTGCTCACGCCTGACATTAATGAAACACACATTCACATTTTTGAAAGTTTGCAACCTGAGCATTTGTATGTACAGGACTTACTGTGCTGTGGCTTTTATTGTTTATTTCCTCTTGGAAGTTTTACTCGTACTTGCTATACATCACTTCATAAGTTTTCAGTTACATATAATTTGCTCACCAAACACCTGTTGAATTAGTATATGTGTTACAGGACTGGAGACAGGGCAGAGGGTTTGGAATAAGAAGCCACCGTTCATCTTGTTCTATGACACCTTTCATCATAGTTACAGAGCAAGAGAGTGACAGCTTTCAGAACCTGCTTAGCGCTTTCTGGGCAAGTTGTTTATTTTAGGAGGTAAAGGTTATGCTTTTCAGTGACATGAAATAGAATTTCGCTCTTGGTCTTCTTCTCTCAGCTTCCGTAATTGTAAGTGATTTTGAAGAGAGACAAGAGCTGAATCATTTCTCACATGAAAAATAAAGTGAAAAATTTGAACTGAAAGCTTGCCATGAAGGTAGGATTTCTGTGGTTCTCACCAGTGCTACAAAGTTGCATTCTATTTCACTGAGCAACAGTGTAGCTAGGTAGCCTACCATTCATGCCTAAACACAGCAAAAGGGACTTCCCTGGTGGCCCAGAGGCTAAGACTCCATACTCCCAATGCAGGCAGCCAGGGTCCAATCCCTGGGAACTAGATCCCACATGCCATGACTAAGAGTTCACAAGCTGGAATGAAATATCCTGAGTGCCACATTTAAGACCCAGCACAGCCAAATAAATAAATATCTAAAAAATAAAAATAAACAATGTGGGTGCTCAGTCCCTAAGTCATGTCTGACTCTTCGTGACTCCTTGGACTGTAGCCCACCAGGCTCCTCTCTCCATGAGAATTCTCCAGGCAAGAGTACTGGAGAAGGATGCCAAGCCCTCCCCTCCAGGGGATCTTCCCAACCTAGGGATTGTACCCATGTCTCCTGGGTCTCCTGCATTGGCAGGTGAATTCTTTACCACTGAGCTGACTAGGAAGCTCCTAAAAATAAAGAGAGAGTGAGCCAATGCAGACAGCTTTCTGGTGCCCAGTATACCCACATCCTACTTGTGTTAATTCAAACGTTGGGGACACCCTGTCTTTCTGAAGCTGAAGTCTATCTAATTTCAAAGAATACTCTTCATGTGCAGAAATATGTACTTATTACTATGATGGGGAATCATATCACTTCCATGTCCGTAAGAAGTTCTGATGGGAAGTTTGCAGTTAACTGGAGGAAAATAGTTCCATATGTGGCCATGCCAAGTGTCCCTCTTCAAGTTCTCCCTCTCCAGACCAGATCAGGTTCCAAATCCCCACTAATGCACCCCTGAGTATCTCTCAATTTCACCCTCTCCCAAGCCACCATCAAATCTAAGACAATTATAGTGGTCTTGGTCCATCTCCCAGATTCCCATTTAGTGCAGGGCCAAGCAATGTTGTTGTTGTTGTTTAAAATACACCTAAATCTGATCTGGCCCCTGTCTTGTTTAAAACCTTTCGATGACTCATCTCTGCCTTAGACTAAAATCCAAAACCCTTGCATGGATCTGCATGGAGTGTCATGGAGTTTCATAGCCCTGGGCAGTGCTGGGGGCTGTAGCTTCTTGCTCTCTGGCACCTTTCTCATTTTTAGAAAGAGCTGTTTGTCCTCAGCTGAGGTTTAGCCATGGCTGACAAGGAAGATCCCAGAGTTTCAAGCACTAACTGAGACTTTACCTCAAGCCACGAAGAGCTATAACTGAGGTTGGCTGCAGAAACGATGCATCCGAGACACAAGCTTGCTATCTGATCTCTTTCAAGAATACAGGTGCTCCCCAAATCAGGTGCAAGCTACACATCTAAGAGGCAATGCGTGCAGCAGTGGCAGGCTCTCCATCATTGTCCAGCAATTCCACATGCTGGGCAAAGGGCAGTTATTTATAAATACTGTGTTCCTAATGAACTCTCAGTGCAGCCACGGCCCTTTAGTCACACAATGCATCATCTTTCCAGGGTCCCAATGCCTACCTCCTCTCCCTTTACCTCTGCCCTTTGTCTTCCGGTTGCAGTGCCGAGGGTTTCTGGCCATGGGAGCACCTCTTTCCATACAAAGGACAAGAAGGTCAAGTAGGTGTGACCTTGTCACCTGCCTCTGCATCATTCTGACTTACCCCCTAACTAGACCAAAAGCAATTAGATGGGCAGATCCTTCCTTCTTAAGCTTATTACAGAATTGCTCAGAGCTCCTACATCTTCCCAAAGAAACTGTAAAACCCTCATCACATCACTGAAACTCCTTTCCCGTTGGGACCAGCCTGCTCCTGAAATCTCATTTAAAAAAAAAAAAAGCTTGACGGTGTCACATCAGGGTCTGGATAGAATCCAGAATCATAGAGGCACTTAAAAACGGGACAAACTTTCTGGGAATAAAGTTAGCTAAGCCATTTTTGTTCTTTTTATCTCACTATGTGAACTCAGCTGTCACTCAGGAGGATGATCTGGGAGCTTCTTCACGCTCACATATCTTCACTGGAAATTGAAGAGGGGTCCAGGTTAAAGTGATTTCCTTCACCCTCACCACTAACTCCCAGTTCCGACTAGTTCTTCATTCAAACAGGCAGTGAGCACCTGCTGTATGCCATCCTGGCTTCTGGAAGCCTGGAGATGAAAGAGAGACACTGTTTATGCCCCAAGGCTGTCCCACTTCAGGACGAGATACAGAGAAGGGTGCCCCCAGAGTTGTACAAATAGAAGGACCACCCTCCCTGAAGGACCTTACTGCCTAGATCAGGGCTGCTAATACTCAGCCACTGGTCACTTGTGGACACTGAGCCCTTGAAATGTAACTGAGGGACTGCATTTATAATTTCCTTCTATTCCAATTAACTTCAAAACCAATTCTTCCTCCTATGAACGTGCACACATGTGCTCAGTTATGTCTGACTCTTTGTGACCCCATGGGCTGTAGCCCACCAGACTCCTCTGTCCATAGGATTTCCCAGGCAAGAATACTGAAGCAGGTTTCCATTTCCTTCTCCAATACTTGATTTTATTACTAGAAAACGTTAAGTATGCTTGAAACAACTCGGGAAGATGAGTCTCCTTTTTGAACGCTGTGTGCTTAGTCACTCAGTCGTGTCTGACTCTTTGCCACTCCATGGACTGCAGCCTGCCAGGCTCCTTTGCCCATGGGGATTCTCCAGGCAAGGATACTGGAGTGGGTTGCCATGCCCTCCTTCAGGGGATCTTCCCAACCCAGGAATAGAACCCAGATCTCCTGCATTGCAGGCAGATTCTTTACCAGCTGAGCCACCAGGGAAGCCCTTTTGAACTCTAAATGTTATGAAATATAAGCATGGATCAAGTATTTCTGATGAAAATTTAACATCCAACTTGAGATGTGCTTTAAGTGTAAAAGACACACTGAGTTTCCAGGACTTAGTATGAAAGGAAGAATGTAAAATGAATAATGTATATGTTTCTTAAATGATAATGCCTTGGCTATGTTGGATTAAATAAAATATATTATTAAAATTAATCACCTAAGATTTATAGTTTTCCTTTCTAAAATGTGGCTACTATAAAATTGAAAGTGACATCTGTGGCATAGATAATACTGGATAAGGGTGCTCTAGAAGACGAGATGGAGAAGGCAGTGGCACCCCACTCCAGTGCTCTTGCCTGGAAGCTCCCATGGACGGAGGAGCCTGGTGGGCTGCAGTCCATGGGGTCGCTGAGAGTTGGACATGACTCAGTGACTTCCCTTTCACTTTTCACTTTCATGCATTGGAGAAGGAAATGGCAACCCACTCCAGTGTTCTTGCCTGGAGAACCCCAGGGGCGGTGGAGCCTGGTGAGCTGCCGTCTATGGGGTCGCACCGAGTTGGACACGACTGAAGCGACTTAGCAGCAGAAGAAGAGATAGTCAAGGAGACAGAAAATTAAAACTTAATGGGTTAAGTGTGAGATAGAGAAGTAAGGGATAAATAGGTGGGGTATTCCATGGGATAGGAGGAGTTCATAGGCCTAAGAAAGTAGAGAAGAGAAAAGAGAGTCCCAGCTAGAGAGATGCCTTGACATGGGCAAAGACATGGAAGTATAGATAAATTGAAGGACCTTGTACACCAAATTGAGGGACCTAAGCATTAATCTAAAGATGATGAGGGGCCATTGAAATACCTTAAGGAAAGAAACGGCATCTTCTGAGCTTCATTCTAAAGCGATCTCCCTAATGGCCATGTGAAAAATGGACGGCCCTGTAGACACCCCTCCATCTAAAGAGAGCAAGGCTGAAATCCCAGGCTCCTGCTAGAAGGCGCGTTGAGGGAAGAGTGAGAGGACAGGAAGGGACCACACAGTTGGCTGCTATGCTGTAAGGATGATGGAAGTCATTTAGAAATGAAAAAGGAATTTGATATTGTTGTTCGTGTTACTTCCTTTTCCGAAAATGATCTAGTCCTTCTTAGAAAGTGCAGACCAAACTTGTGAAAACAAACACACATATCTGAGAAGGCAAGTTCTTAAATCGGAGAGCCCTGAAAATACGAGCTTCTGACAAACCAAATCAATTAATATATATCCTGGGGCATGAAAAATGCAATTACGAAAAGAAGAAAAAAACTGGCCGTGTTGTGAAGACAGATTTTCCAGGATTATGTTCAACCTTGATGCTACTTGGATCCTGTTGATCTGACTGCTCTGTGTGGAGGGGCCTGCCTTTCATGTTTTAGGCCTTGGGACTCTCCAGGCAAATGTCTTTGAATACAAATATTTCAGCTCTTCCTTGGAACTCTCATTAGTTTCTGGCTTCATTATTAGTTCAAACCTCAATTTATTATTCATTTCCTTTTACTTCCCTACCAGGAGGTCAGAGGGTTTTTTAAAATAAGGAAATGTAAATTTCTGTGTATCTGTTTTTCCATTAAATGCCAACCACTTGAAAATTATGTGTTATTCTATATCTCCCAAGAAAGACTGAATGAATCAGAATTAAAGATGTGTAAAATGCCTCAGGCCTCTTAGAAGAATAATGTTCTAGAAGCATAACATAGGAATACAGATTTATAAGTACCACAGAAAATTGCCCTGGGTTTAATCAACACAAATGGTCACCAGTTATCACACATTCTTCTTGGACAGGTTGGGGGCAGAAGTCAGATGGCCTGGTTTCCATCTTGCTGCGTGTCTGGCCTCGGTACCAAATGAGCCATTCACTTAATGGCCATGGGCTTGCATTTCCTGGCGTGTGAAATTAAAATAATAACATCTGCCCTCTGAACTCCAGAGGGCTAGTGGTAGAATCAAATAAAATATCTTCTATAAAACCAATTGGAAAGCAGGCACTTTCCATTGCACATCACCAGAACCGGCACATGTTTGCAGACAGTAATTAAGATTGTGGTGGCTGGTACTAATGTTTTATTTCTCCAGCCTTAGCACATATCTCCGCATATGGCCCATCATAGGTTCTCAATAAATATTGTTGAATGGAACCATTCTTTTTCGGGGAGTTCTTTTTCTGACAGTTTTGAGAGATCCCCCTCCATATACTTCTTCAATAATTATTTTCTTAAATTTATTTTTATTTGATTACTATTTTTAGATTTTTATTGTAGTATAATTGCTTTATAGTGCTTTGCATTAGTCTCTGCTGTACAACAAAGTGAATCAGCTATCTGTATACATACACCCCTCCCCCTTAAACCTCTCTCCCACCCTCTCCAACCCACCCATCTAGGTCATCACAGAGCACCGGGTTAAGCTTCCCATGTTATCTAGCAGGTTTCCACTAGCTATCTATTTTACATGAAAGCTTCTGCACAGAGAAGAAAACCACAAGCAAGGTGAAGACAGCTCTCAGAGTGGGAGAAAATATTTGCAAACAAAGCAACTGACAAGGGATTAATCTCCAAAATATACAAAAGGCTCCTGCAACTCAATATTAAAACAACAAACAACCCAATCAAAAAAAAAAAAAAAAGGAGCATAAGACCTAAGTAGATATTTCTCCAAAAAACGACATATCTAGCCAAGAAGCACATGAAAAGATGTACAACACCCATCCCACTAATTATGAGAGCATTGAAATCAAAACTACAATGAGGTATCACCTCACACCAGTCAGAATCAGTTCAGTTCAGTCGCTCAGTCTTGTCCGACTCTTTGCGACCCCATGGACTGCAGCACACCAGGCCTCCTTGTCCATCACCAACTCCCGGAGTTTACTCAAACTCATGTCCACTGAGTTGGTGATACCATCCAACCATCTCATCCTCTGTTGTCCCCTTCTCCTCCTGCCTTCAATCTTTCCCAGCATCAGGGTCTTTTCCAGGGAGTTGGCTCTTCACATCCAGTGACCAAAATATTGGAGTTTCAGCTTCAGCATCAGTCCTCCAGTGAATATTCAGGACTGATTTCCTTTAGGATGGACTGGTTGTATCTCCTTGCAGTCCAAGGGACTCTCAAGAGTCTTCTCCAGCATCAATTCAAAAGCATCAATTCTTTGGCACTCAACTTTCTTTAGAGTGCAATTCTCACATCCATACATGACTATTGAAACATGTATACTATCATGTAAGAAACGAATCGCCAGTCAATGTCCGATGCAGGATGCAGGATGCTTGGGACTGGTGCAAGGAGAGGACCCAGAGGGATGGTATGGGGTGGGAGATGGGAG